>CAKNYM010051414.1:192097-221889 GCA_932195095.1 Andricus curvator | reverse complement strand
TTTTCACTCTCATAGAACTTAGTGACGCGTGTTACCATCATTTGGTGTTTATATAATTTGTAAGTATTCCTTAGTGTATTGTATTATTATTGGTTTTTAAACATTATTATACATCACATTTAAAAATGGAAAATCTTACTTTTTCTCACCAAGAGTTATGTGATATCCTTCTTAAAGAAGATAAAAGTAATAGAAATATTTCTTTTGCAATGGCTTATGTAAAAAGAAAGTACCCCAGTTTAGATCAACAAATGTTATTATTGGTTGAAGAGAAACTCAAATTAAGTTTCTTTCGAATGTTCCCATCGACATTGAGTGCTGCTACTTACAGACAAAATGTACTTAGAAAAAGAAATGTTAAATGGTTACAAGGAAGTGCCACTCTTAATTTAAAAAAAAGTCTCTCGAGTGGTGGAAGACCTTCGATTGAAAATTTCGAAGACTGTTCTACTTCTACGAAGCGAAGAAAAATAGAAGCGTTATCTTATAGTTATTCAGAAGGAGAATTGAAACAAGCTTTTTATAAAAAACTAAACGATTCTGGAAAAAAACATCTTGTAAAAATGATTGAAGAAATTTTGAATAACGAGAACAATAGTAAAAAAAATTCTCCGAAGAAGAATCAGTAGCTCTATGCTAAATTATCGAAATGGCAGTATGATACTATTCGCAAAAGAAAAAAATGCTGGCGTTTTTATTAATTATAAATATATTGCAGAAGCAAAAACAAAATTTTATCCACCATCTTCAAGTATAACAATAACTGACAAAAGTGCTAAAGTTAATTTACAAGCATTGTTAAAACATACTTGTACGCAATTATTGCAAGTGCCAACTATCTTATGTGAATTGTTAAATATCGATACGAATATATGTCTCACTATGACCTCAAAATGGGGATGTGATGAAGCTTCAGATCAAAGCCAATATAAGCAAAAATTTTCTGATGGAACACTAGCAGACAGTAGCATTTTTATGACGTCAATGGTACCACTTAAACTGGTATTTCAAAATTATTTCAAAAGTATTTGGCGTGATCCTCAATCTGGTTCAACGAGATATTGTCTTGTTATCAGTTTTGAGTATGCTAAGGAAACAGAAGAGAAAACAAAACTTGAAGTTAGTCAGTTAGAATCCAAAATTGAAAAATGAATACCAACAGTTGTGGAGATAGCTGGAAAAGAAATAAAAGTATTTAATTGCATGCATCTAACTATGATCGATGGAAAAGTGGTAACAGTTTTAACAGATACATCATCAAATGCATGTTGCGTTATATGTCACGCATCTCCAGCAGAAATGAATAATCTCGGAAAATTATCAAAGAAAAAAGAAATCGTTGAAGACTACAAGTATGGTTTGTCAAGTCTGCATGCCTGGATACGATTTATGGAGTGCACTCTTCACATTGCTTATAGATTTATTTATAAAAAAATGGAGCGCATCATCTGGTGATGAAAAAGAACTTATGAAAAATGCTAAGCAAATAATCCAACAACGATTTAAAGAAGAAAGATGTTTGCTTGTAGATTATCCAAAGCAAGGAGCATTTTTGTCATTCTCAATTGAAGAACTAACGAAGCTGTAATATTACACAACATTTAAGAGTATGAAAAAACATAACCTACTTTAAGACTCGAAGAGAATATTGCAAAATAGTGCGAAACGAAAAAAGAAGTACTTGAATCTAAGAAAAATAAAATAGGTAGGTTTGAATTTGTAGAATGTTGTAATAGGTTGAGCAATAACTAATTTTCAATTTGAATTCGGCGCTTTGGGCCCTAAATTATGCTTATGTAGTAAGTGATGGCTTAGATGACGTTGAGTTTTGGCATAAAAATGTTTCGCCACAAATATGAAACTTTATGACAAAATAATCCCACATTCAACTTGGCCGTTGAGGATACATCCTGACTAATTGAATGAAGGGTTATCTGAGATTTGTAATCATGTTACCTTTTGATTTACTGTATTCCTGATACCCGAAACTTACCCGGGTACATGGGTATTAGCCGACTGCCCGGGTATCCGAGTACCGGATATTTAGGTTATTACCCGGGTACCTAGGTTCCCGAGTAATCCTCAGTATTACTCGGGTCAGAGCCCTATTCAGAAGTCGGCTTATCGAAGAATGATCCTTTTATAATCAGTGAAAGTTTCCCCGTTCCGCCAAACCAGTGCAAAATATATAGGTCACATATAACGGCATGAAACAATAAGTTGCGGAATTTTCAGACACAATATATAACATAGAATTTCGCATAAAACTCCTGAAACTATTTCGTAAAATTAAGACATAAATTTGTAACATATACTTTTTCATGTAGAGTAGTATTGCATTTAGAATCTAAAAAAGTTTGATTTTAAACATTGTAACGGTTACAGTTTAAAATTGCAAGTGATCAAAATTTAAAATCGAAAGCGTTTAAAAATTAGACGTTTAGAGCTTTAACATAGAATAAGTTCAAAAGAAAAAAACTTTAAAGTTGTTTCATGTTTTTAGGATTTTTCATTTCAATACTTTCAAGTTAGAACTTAATAGAAGATTTCTGAATTTAATTATTTTTCTCTATATTTTATTAACATATGAATTTTCTGCAATGATTTCTATTTCTCAAACTTTTCGCACGTGTCATTTTATTTCCATTGTACAATTATGCAATATACATCATTCATCATTTCAATATTTTCGCAAGTGCACTTAATTTTTATGATTCAGAAGCAATTAGTTTTGTCATCCTTTTATAAATCAGCACTGTTTCAAGAAAAAAATTAATCCTCGTTTTTAATGCTTTTGATACCAAGATTGCGAAAAATTTAACATGTCGACTGATGTACTGACTCTTATATATACTCTAATGAAACATAATATATTCAGTATTGTTAAAAATTATACAAAAAAATTTCATTAATTCGTTTTCTCCATTCTGAGAAAAATTATGATCTTTATTGGGAGTCTGTTAGTTACGTTATCAGTTTTCCTTTGTTCTATTGGTAAATATATCATGCAATATAATAATAAAATAATAGTAACAAAGTTCAGAAATTTCAAGAAAATAATTTCTGTTTCTTTGTCTCACTCAATAGTTTTATACTTTTAACTTCAATAGGGTTGTTAAAACATAGTTTCATGTCCAACATCATTTGTCTCAACAGGAATCCTTTTGCAGCAAAAATTTTCCCAATGCGACTAACTTAACCTAATCTTGCAGCCAAATAATGCTATTTGTCTACAAAATATATTCACTTCGTTCAAAACAAAACAGGCAAGAGGATGATGCTTTTGTTCCCAGACAACTTTTTCTCTGAGTGGAAGAATATATTACCTAAGAAAATAGCAACATCTAAAGAATCGAGTAAAAAATTGATCATTTTACAAAATGGCACACAGCCATGTGAAAAAGTGACAAATGATTTCTTTTTTTAAATTTTGTTCTCCATAATATGCGAGAAACAAAAAATAATAAAATTATTGATCCTTTTTCAAATATTATGGAAAACACAATTTGAAAAATATAAGGAAATCTTTTGTCACTATTTAATATAATGTTATGCCATTTGTATGCAATTTTATAAAATTATTAATTTTTCACTCGATTCTTCAGTCAATGCTATTTTTATTAAAAATATCAACATCTTGAAGAATATAATAGAATCCAAGGAATTCAAAGAATTTTTTAATTCCATTAATTGATTATAAAACAATAAATTCTTTTTTCATCAACAAAATAAAAAAAAAACACAAAAAATCGAACATGAACACAAATACAAAATAAAAAATAAAAACTTCCACCACTGTAACAAGAGAGAATATTATCATCTCCGATATCGCATGCCTCTTCGAGATCCCTGATCATTCTTATATGACGAATGTGAATGATGTCCGTCTCGTGACGATCGTAGCGATCTATAATATTGTCTATCACTTCGTGGTGATCGAGAGTATTGTCTTCTTCTACGCGGAGATCGAGAGTTTTGTTCATATCTGCGTGGCGATCGAGAACATCGTCTACGTGGAGTTCGAGAATTTCGTGCATCTCTACTTTGTGTCCTGTATTCTCGTTCCACTTCTCGTGATGATCTCAAGAATCGCACGTTCCTTTGTGGTGATTGTGGGAGTCGCTTTTCTCGGGTACCTTTTCTTCGATTAGGTACCCTCAACCTTACTACTTCCACAACGTCCACCTCATCAGCGTCTACGTCAAGAATATGCACTGCGGGTGAAGTGAGAGGAGCTGGAAGACCAGTATATGGAACCGCTGCATCTCCTATTTCCGGAACTTCGAGCTCAGGAAATTGCCCATGATGAGCACGAATTAGTGGACCTCCGTCATGAGCTGGAAGTGGACCTGCATAATTATGAGCTAGAATTGGCATAGCTGGAATTAGTGGGGCCTGAGCGTTGACTGGCATCGGGACAGCTAGTACCAAAAGAGCTCGAGTGGGATCCAGAATCTGGACAGCTTGAAGACGACCCGGAATCAGAGGAGTTTGCAAGTGATCCGGAATCGGGACAGCATAATCATCAACTGGAATCGCGCCTTTAGCAGGAGCAGGGAGCGGGGCAGCTTCAATATGATCCGGTAAAAGATGAGCTGGCGCATGATCTATTATCGGGCCAGCATCATCTGCACCTGGAATTACAGTCTTTTGGAAACGTGCCTCTTCATTATCATGGTCATCCGCGCATTGTGCTACTAGCTCTTCCGCCTCGCTTACTAGTTGATCAATATTACAGCCGTCCACTGCCGGATGATAATTCTCTTCATTTTCACTTTCATCAGCTTCCTCGTCAGCTTGTTGGTTACGGTAGATGTTTCGAGGCGGATAAACTTCCTCCTGATCACGTTCTTCTACTGTAAGAAATTTATTATAAGTCACATCTAATGAAATATGCAATACTCACAATTTGTTATGGCACTTCTAACAAAGACAGACGGCCAATTGTAAATCTTATCTTCGTTTCATAATTTTTTAAATAAAAGCTTATTACCTGAGGAATAATTTACCAATGCAGCAATATCCGCTTTTCCACCGTTTTTGAGAAAATTACCTTAGAAATATTTGCCGCAGGCTATATAGAGTTCGGTGAAAAACAAATCTCATCGGCCGATAGCTCAGGCAGTAGCGCTTCTGCTTCATGACCGGAAGGCTGCACATTCGATTCTTGCTGCCAGCAGTTTATTTATTCATCTATTTTTTTATCTATTTAAATGTTTATAAATATAATTTCCTTCAATAATTTTCAAAAATCCTGCGAAAAACATGATGAAGTTAAAAAAAGTCCAGTTTTCCATTATAAGAGGCATTTAAAAAATTATTAGTAGATTTTGTGAAGACTATTAAAGGCAGTGGTTGTAGCGTTTTTGCGTGGTTTTGAGGCTATGTGGGGTTACCTGGGGCCTTTCGGCCTATACACGCCGATGTTAAATCCGCGCCCAATAAATCAGGGGAATCGCTGACAAATCCACTACCTGTTATTCCCTCTCTCAAGGAAACGGTTATAGAAAAATTGTTCGCCGACTTCGCAAGGCTACGCAAGTGAACGCCCTCAGTGCATAGCTGGATTGAACGAAGAAGACCCAGGCGCCTCGAAAGTGGAGCAGGTTAGCTACTTGTAGGCGCACGAATGAGCCTGAAAGCATTACCAGCGGAGACCACGTGGATATCCTGCTCCTAGCTACTCCCTGCTCAAAAGAGAGCAAGGAGCGGCTTCGCCTGACCACTCTTATTTACGGATGAAGCTCTGAACCTTGCGCATTCTCTCATCAAAGCTTCGCTCTATAGATTAGCGCAGCAAAATCATCACTGCAACACCCGTGAAGTGCCTTTTTCCATTATCTTTATGTAAAAGAAGTTCCGGACAGAGCCGGGCTCCTTGAATCACGGCAAGTTTTGGACACGACCAAGAATGGCAACGACCTTAATCCAGTTAGCCGATGACTCCCTTCCTTCCCGAAGGAGTAAGGGTACACAACGTTGCCACCACAGCACGACGTTGAGGTTGGATTCGGTACACCGCCAGGACACTGACTAGCTAAAGCCCGTTCCCTTGGCAGGCAGCGAGAGTCGTACGCGCAATCTCCCGGCCATGAATCAGAAGCGCTACAGCCTGAGCTACCAGCCGATGGGAATCGTTTTTCGCCAAACTCTAAATGGCGTCTGGCGAATATTTCAAAGACGTTTTTCCCGAAAGAACAAGGGGAATCTATACCTTTCGGAAATTTGTTTTAATTCATATTCCTTCCAGTAATAGATTATTACAGATTTAAAGTCGACAACATAGTGACTTGCTATTCGCGACAGAAAATTAATTTCAGTTAGAATTTTCAGACTGTATATGAGAGCCTCTTAAGAATCGCGTAAACCTGATTACACAAAAAAAATCCCTATGGTTCCAGTTCCTATTCTCTTACACGATCAGACACGCAGTCAGGTGAGGATGAGGATCAATGAGAAACTAAATTAATTCATGTAATTAAAGTCTCGTAGCCACTTGTTCCCTCCGATATAAGCAATGCACTCCAACAACTCTTGATCTGTCCAAACACCATCCCTCCATTTACGCAACAAATCCCTAATGACGAGATTTTTATACCGATGTTCGATTTTCGATTTCAAACGAATTTGAGCTCCTCTAGCTAATGCAATCACATGCGTGCGGGAATTACCTTGTATTTCTACGAGTTTCTCTAGAATAATAATAAAAATCCTTCAACTTTCTTGAAGCGAGTAGTAGTAGTAAGTATTTCAAAGTAATTCTAAAAATACAGTTAATTGCTAATTTTTACTGTATAATGTAAATTTCAAGATTGTTCTAAGTCTAGTCAGCTTTAAGTTGAAGGCAGTAAAGTCATCAAAACTATTTTGTCTCGAGATGGCGTCCAACAGTGGGGCTCAAGCAGAAGCATAACAATGCTTATGTGGTGACTACAATGTTACCTGCTTGTGAAATTGCTCATGATAAGCATAAATTGGGGGACCTAGGTTATGCGCTGGAATCGAACCACCATGAATTAGAGCTGGAATCGAGACAGCATAAGCATTGTCTGGAATCACAGAATCTTGAGAATATTTTGGGATCACGTAATGATTAACTTGACCCAGCATCGGGATAGCACCTAACAGGGGGGCCTGTACAGAAGTTAGAACCTAGTCAGCATAAACTTCAAGTTATTACGTCATAATTAAATCGATATTCATCGGGATAGCGCCTAACAGTGGGGCGTGTACAAGCGTTTGATTCTAGACAGCATAAACATAAAGCTGGAATCAAAGGATCTTGAAAATGTTCTAGGATCACTTTATCATCAGCTTGGCCTGGTACCGATATTGCATCTAATAGTGGTACTTGAAAAGAAGCAAAACGATGCTTCTGTGGCAACTGTGAATGTTGTTAGTTAATGAAATTGCCTATGATGAGTACGAATCAGAGATCCTCGGTCATAAACTGGAAACGGAACAGCATGAAGGATAGCTGCAATCGGGACAACATACGCATAAGATGGAATTGAAGAAATTTTAAAAGTTCATGGTACCTTGGCACGCCGACATAGACATCACGCATAATCTTTGTTGTATAATGAAGCAAGCTTTTAACCACGGGAAACCTGTATTGTAATCTCCAATTGTACATTACCGGTCTGGTCCTTACGAAGGTATAATTAGTTGAAGCCTCCACTAATCTAGGATCGTGCGTATTTAATATTGTAGATTATGTATAAATGATAAATTATATTCATTTTGAAATGAAGTATGATTATCAATTATGGGAGACGTTCGTGATTATTTGTTGTAAAAATGGCCTTACTCTGGTCGCACTGTATCATAGATTTCACGGAGATCCCCTCTATTTCTCATGATGGCATGACGGAGGGCATTACGAAAATCTTTTATGTCTCTTGCAAGTGGATCATTGCCATGAGTGTGAATTATTCCTGGATAAAAGTAATAATTGTTCACAATCATTCCTGTTCCTGTGCAGCCACGCGTGTTCTTTCACTTGCAAACAGCATATCTACTTCGGATTGAAAAAAATATGTATTTTTCATCATTGGTTAGACTGAGATTATTTAAAAAAAAAGATATCCGCTTGTTAAATCTTGACGTTATATCTCCATGTTCCCTCATAATAAAACTGATGATTTTTGTTATGTGCGAAAAATAATACTTTTAATAGTATATTGTGCTACAAGTTGAAAAAGCGAGAGATTTAAAACGAGTGTGAAGTTAGCTACCCGAGCGGAGCGAGGGTGGCTATCACACGAGTTTTAAATCGTCGCTTTTTCAATGTGTGGGACACGATACTTTTTCTCTAATTTGTTAAAAAGTGCTAGTTTTTGTTTACCTGTTTTTTGTGTAAAAAGAAGGCGATTTTTTGTCGATTGACGCAACAATGACAATGGCAATTATCAAAACCATGGCAATAATATGGCAGTAATAATAAGCTGGTTCTCACAATTGAATAGTTGGCCCATAAAGTTGAGGGCTTCAAAACTTCCGATTTTTCGTGAAAAAAACCAAGCACAGTATTTTCGGAGAAACTGACGGTGTTTTTTTGCTTTTGCCAAGTGACAAAAGTACATACAAAATACACAACTCGAGACTTTTCAGGAAATTGCTTTTAGGTTAGGGACGACAGTCGGAAAATAGAATGAAGTTGGCTGCGCACGATGCACGAATCCACCCGAGGCAGCACGAACCCACCCGAAATAACATTTACTTTTTCCACTGTGCCTCACTTTTATCACTGTCCATTTACTTTTTCCACTGCATCTGTCCACTTTTGTCACTGTTGCCCGGAAAGGTCGGCACTGCGCATGCGCCACGTCATCGAGCAAAAATCGGTAACTTTTTACACCAAAAACAGGTGGAAAAACTGGCACTTTTTCGCGAATTATAGAAAAATGTATTTTGCCATGTAGTAATAATTACATAATGTAAGAGATATCTGAGTACGATAGTTTGAGCTTCATAAATGTTGAGCATGGTGTAGAGAAAAAGATTGGAAATTAATAGCAGATAGGCAATCACGCCTCCTCAGAACCAAGTTGAACTTAAAAGAGGAGGCTACAGTTTCTACCCAAGAAATTATATTTTGAGGATGCCTCCTCAGTATTTTTACTGAATATAAAAAAAATCGGTAAGTCCCCTTTTGATTTAACTCGACATTTGTTGTTTTTGATCAATTTGTATGATTCTTTTCGAAACCAACAAGTAATAAGTAACGTTTTCTCTTGGCTTCGGTTTCCAGTACCGATAGAAGAGTTACGGCGTGTTGGCTATTAAGAAAGGGGAAGAGAAGTGAGCGTGGTGAAATTGTGGTGAGTAAAGAAGGTAGGAGTGAGAGGCTGGCTGAGATTGATGGGTGTGGATGAAAGGGTGAGTGTGGTGACAAGCGTGAAAGATAAGGGATGATTTTGAGGTTAGGTTGGATTTTGCCTTGTGAAAATTTAGGCGGGGAGGAAGTGACGTGTTGCGAGGCTTGCTCAGTAGAAAGTAGGGATGCACGTTATACATAGTCCAGACTGAGGGCGGCAGATGAGCTTTGCAAACGAGAATAGCAGACCGAGAGTGGACATGCAGAAGGCAAAGTGAGTGCAGTTCCACCGACCCAGCTTCGGTGGCGTGGCGTCGCTTATACGTGAGTGGAGCGGCCTATCCTGCGCCTTGGTGGTGGAGGGGATGCACAGGATAAGCGAGGTTTCCGAGAGTGGTATCCGCCTTCTCTTTCCAACCTATGTATCCCCTCCACCTCTAAGCCACTGGATACGCCACGCCACTCACGTATAAGCGACGCCACGCTGCCGAAGCTTGGACGGTGGAACTGTACACAATGAGTGGGGTTAAGGCGGTCATCGAGGCAAGCGGTGAAAGTAGTGGTGACGAGCGATGCGAGACGCCGGTCAGGAGTGAGAAAACAGTGGCAACCACAGCAGGTCGGACGTCGGGTAATAGGCGAGGTAGACCCACAACTTGCAGCCGCGCCGAATTTGCGACTACATTTGCATCCGCATTTATGACCACATTTGTGAGAAAATTTGCGACCACATTTCCGAACACCTTTGCGGCCGCATTTTGGAATAAACAACATTCATTGAAATACGCAATAAACGTTCTTGCAGTCAAATTTTTTATGCGTTTTACAATTTTTCGTCATGCGGCCAAAAATGCTGTTTCTTATACGCGCCCGAAAATGCGGGCGCAAATTGGCGATAGAGCAGGTCTTCGAGTTTCAGAAATATAGCGGCACATATCCAAGTTTCCAAGTGAATCACTGGAAAAAATCAAGCTAATAATCACTGATTTTTCAGTTCATAGCTAAGAAAACATGGCAGTGTCGCCAGGAATTTTTTACAGAAATATACATACATGCCGCTGACTCCTTAGGACTAATATTATTTTATTTAAATTTTTCTTCAAAATTTTGTATTTATCGCCCCTGAATAGCTCCTTAATACCGACTCTGAACGAGATCTGCTTGTTTGCATAGGACTTTTGAAATTAGAGATCAAACCATCGACAGCTGAAATTTAGTGATTGTGAATTCTTTTTTGCTAAAGATCCTTCGGCTTCAACGAAAACATTCTCATCACGTATCTCGTGAGGAAAAAATCAAAACCATTCGAGACCTAGTTTAAGCAAACAATTATGTTATAAGATATCAAAGTGGTGTTGGACACTTCGAGAAAGTACGAAATTTAAGTTGATAAGCTTGTTTTAATTTATAATATTCTATAATTTATTATTTAATCAATAATTAATTAGTAATTAATTACTATTAATTATTAATTGATTATTCTTATTTTATAGAATTAATAATTAATTGAAATACTTATTTCCGCTAATTTTAAAATTCAGTAGTTCAAGAATTTGGAGGAAGTTAATAATTTGCTAAATTTATAATTCGTTAATAATAATATTCGGATATTAAATAATTCGTCAATTTTTGTTTCGGCATTTTTTTTCGTTAATATTTATATTCGGTATTTATTTTTTCGTTATTTTTGTTTACTCCCTGTAATATTGCAGAATTGCAAAATTTTCCTCTAAAATCTTGAACATTCTTTTTCAAAATTTTAGTAAATAATTTGAAAAGTTTTGATATCTTTTTTAATTTTATCTTTAAATTCATTTTAAAAAATATATAATCATTTGAAATTTTTCCATGAATCTTAAGAACATTTTTTTATTCTCTTGCAACCTTTGAAACTTCTTAAAAAGGTTTTGAATTTTTTTACAAAATTTTCAAAAGTCTACATTTTGTTAAAAAATTTGGAATATTTTTAAATCTTTTCCAATTTTCTCTTAAAATTAATTTTTCAAAATAAAAATAAATTTTCTTAAAATCTTCCAGATTCTTTATTTAGAAATCTTAAAAACTTAAAATTATTCTTTTAAAACAAAACCTAAACCTATTGAAATATTCCCAGAAATATTGAAAAATATTTAGTCACCTTAAATTTTGCAAAATCAATAAGAAGCTTCCAAATTATTTAAAAAATTTTTTAAAATAAATTTTTGCCCATAATTTAATTTTTCCTATCTCTTTGAAAATGTGAAAAATTTAACAAATTATAGTGTGGTAGCAAAATGTTAAGAACAGAATTATTTCCCTATATTAAAAAATCATTTACAATTGAAATTTTCTCTTTTAACAATAATATTTAGAAACATTTAGAAATAAATTTTATGATTAAAGAAAATTACTGATTTGGAAATTTTGATTCACGGAATTGATTAATTCATTATTAAATAATCAAACTCAAAACGACAATAAAGTGTCCGATATTTTCGAGATATTGGGAAACATCACTCTTTTTAGACAGGAATAATTTTTTAAGCCATATAATTTGTTTTTTCATGTTCTAATAGATTGAGGATTATTATTATAATATGATGTTATACAAAGTTTAAGTTTCTCAACTTACGAGACTTCAAAACATTTTTACGATTTTAGGCTATTTTAACAGTTTCCAAAAAATTTCAAGGGATTTACAAAATTGCAAGGCATTTCCAAGAAATTTTAAGGATTTTCAAAGATATCAAGGGATTTCAAAGAATTTCACAAGGTTTAAGGAATTCCAAGGTGTTTCAAGAGATTTCGAAAATTTCTAGGGATTTTAAAGAATTCTGTAGGATATGTAAAGATTTCGATCTCGATTTAAAGGGATATCTTCAGAACTTTAGAAAATAAATAAAATGAAATTTAAGGGATGTTGAGGTATTTCAAGGACTTTCACAAGATTAAAAGGATTTCTAGGGATTTGCGCGTTTTTATTCAAGACCTTAAATGAATAAGTTTAATTTAACTTATATTTATAATTGAAGGATTTTAAAGGACCTCCAAATATTTAAAAAGATTTACAAGATTTTAAAGACTGTTAGCTGTTTTGACAAATTACAAAGGAATTCAATTGATTACATTTTTTGAAAGGATTTCAAAGAATAGTGAAGCATTTCCAAAGATTTTACAGAATTCCACAAGATTTAAGGGATTTTATAGGACCTCTAATTATTTAAAAGGATTTACGGGATTTTTTAATATTTTAAAGATTTAAAACTTGTTGAAGAGATTACAAATAATTTCAAGATATTTCAAAAACTTATAGGGATTTCAAACAATTTTGTAGGATGTCAAAAGATTTGAAGCTTTATTTTAAGGGATTTCTAGAGAAGTTTGGAAAATAAATTAAATTAAATTTCAAGAGATTCTTAGCAACTCCACAGATTTCAAGGGATTTTAAGGAATTTCGAAAGATTAAAAAGATATTATTAAATCTCCAATGATTTCAGAGATTTCGAGGGTTTTGAACAGGCTAAGGGATTTCAACGAATTTCTAGAGAACTTTAGGTAATAGAAAAAATTGTATTACAAGGGATTTTCACAAATTTCGAAAAGGTAGAGGGATATGAAGGAACTTACAAAATTTAAAAGAATTTTAAAGAATTAAATTATTTGAAACCATTCCAATGAATTTCAAGAGATTTAAAAAATTGCATGGGATTTTAAAGAATTTCACCAGACTTAAGAGATTGTATAGGACCTCTAATTATTTAAAAGGATTTACGGGGTTTCAAAAGATTTCAAAGTTTTCAAAAATAATAGCAAAACATTGCATATTAAATATGTACAAGTAACAAACGAAAGAATCGCAGTACGAAAACGAAATTTTAAAATTATTTTCCAACTTAAAAATTAAAATATCTTTGAAACCATTTGAGTTTGAAAGGGTCCACAAGCCAGTCTCAACGGGAATCCCAGATTCCAGTCACGTTTATTTCGTTAAATTGGGTCGAGATTTTAAAAAGACAATTTTCCAACTTTCCTGTACTCCAGAAGGAGTTTCACTATGGTAAGAGTAGGGCCTAGTATATAGCTTTTCGAAAAAGAAAAGAAAATATCTGATAAAAAGCGAGAGTAGAAAAGTTTGGAAATGAGTGGAAGTAGAACCATAGGCAGCCAAATAATGATGTCACATGGAAGACAAAAGAGAAAACAAGACTTACTTTTATAATAATTTTTTCGGAACAGAAGCGGTACTGCACCTGCACTGGCGGCAATGAGTACTCTTTATTTTTACCGCGTTTGCTATTTTGCACATAAAGACCGAATTCGTTGCGAAAGCAACGAAATTGCGATCAAATCGATCAAAACGTTTGCACCTCGACGTACGAACAAATTCTAGATAATAACTATTAACCAATCATACGTGAGCTCTATCAGCTGGTAGCGGCAACGGTCCACGGGTACCTAGCCATGTGTCAGCAGCAAACAATCAACGCGAGCGCTTGGGACATGGTTGCATTCGCATGACGCTTCCAGCTGATAGAGCAACACATGATTGGTTATTATCTAAAATTTTCTGGTATAACGCGGTCCACGTGTTTGATCAAATTTCTCGCTTTTTCTTGGTTTTTGCATCAAATCCGGTTTTCAAGTAAAAAATAGGAAACGTGGTGAGAATAAAACAGGAATTATTACCGCCATTGCAGGCGCAGGGCCAATTTCGAAATTTTTTGTACACGGCTCCATCAGTATTGAAAAATTAATCGATTTTTGTGTTCCTTCTTGCAGCATCAAGTTCAGACGTCAGGGGAGGCAACGGATTTGTTCATCGGATGTTCGAAAATTCTTCTTCTTCATCTTCTTCTGGTGGCGAATCTCCTCCGCAATGCCTTCCTCCGCCCGTTGCTGCTCCTCGTTATTTATTGGCTCCTCGTAGGAAATATCCAATTCCTCGTGATTGTCAAATTTTAGATGCGAGAACTCCTGCCCTTGCTCGAATAGGAGTTGGGTATGGAGAACCAGATGCTGGTCCCATTTTCACAATGACTCTACCTGCTAGGGTGCTAGTATTTTCGAATAAACTTATTGTTGGAAAAGTCAATCGTTATGGTGTTTTGTTAAGATTATATTTTACAGTATTATATGGACGCAATCCCGTTAAAATAGACGTGACCAACGGAAACATCAGTCTCTTGCCCGAAAAAGTAGCTGGCATTTTACCTTTTCAGCGTATAATTGAGTAAAAGGTCCATTAGGTAAATTAATTCAGGTAAAAAAATCTGAGTCTAAACCAATGAAATAAAAACATTAAATGGAAATCAATGTATTTATTTAACTAGTCAAATTTATGTGATCAGAAAAATAGATTTTGTGTAAAACATAATCGACGCCATATAAAATTGCACCAGGTGTAAAATTTCAAATTTTCAAGCAAACAAGCAAAATTCCGCAGCTTTTGAGCCTAATGAAAGCCTCAATTAATTTCTACTGCAAGGAGTTGTCCATGTGTTACGAAACGAATTTTTGGACGACCTTAGGACCCTTCCGCCCGCTGTTACGCTAGCGTAACAATAGACAATGGCCCTTTCCCCATCATTCCCACCAGACTTTCAGTAATCTAATTTGTTCGCTAGCAATACAACGTTTTCTATGTGACCAAAAATTATTAACTTTATACAGAGAAATGATTGTTAATTGGACGACGCTACCCCGGTCTACCCTACATCCACAGGTTGCGAACTGCGGTTCCATCAAAATATGGCCAATTTAGGAAGGTAACCAACCTATAATTATTATAAACACTAACAACTCTTTTTTTGGAGGTCAGAAAATTATATAATGAACATTTCAATGATTCTAAAGTGTTCCTCGATGATACTCTGCATCCTAAACAAACTGTCCATTAGTTTAGGCTGGTGACTGGAAGAGTACCTTAGCAGTTTTGTTAGATGCTGTAGAGCTTTCCTATGAGTTGGCACTGGCACACTATTGTCATTTACTCTTTCCTCCTTGTCACTATCATGATATTCGGTATCAGAGTGTTCATTTTCCTGAAAAATTGATTCTAAAATGTCCTTAGGAGTAGTAGTTATTTCTTCATGAAGAATCACCTCAGCATCGGTGTTTATAATCTTGTCAACTGACAGTACGTCAATTTGAATTTCATACGCAAATAATAAATCACCTCAGCTAGGCCTACATCTTTGTCATCATCGATTCCCTCTATTTGTACTTTGCTGTAGATTCGCCACAGATAATCCGTAAATTGATGTTGTTTAGTCTTCGGAAGATTCTCACCATCTAATAAAAAGGAGGTTTTGCGGGTTTCAGTCGTATGCAAAACTACGAATCTTGCCGACGTTTCGTGAACATTGCAGTTCACTTCTTCAGGGCTGACCTCAAACTGAAGTTTCAGGCTATGTTGTTCTTATATATATTCTCTAAGATGCCTGTAATTGGCTAGAACGCCCCACGGTGGGGACTGGTTGAACTTGATTGACCCATCGAGTCTTTTTTAAAAAAGCCGGGAAGACGGAAAGCCAAATCGGTTTGGTATTATATCCATTGTCTCTATCGATTTTATTAAGGTGTTTTAAGATATCAATTGCTTCTCTATGTTTTCTTGGAAAAATATTGTATTTTTTGCGATGACAATCGTTTAGTCAAATAAAATGCTATGTCCTGTTTCGATATGATGTTTAGCTAGTTCTGATTGCGTGAAAGGTTTTACCCTGACTTTACTCTCATGTTCCTTTGCACGTTGGCTCACCCCTCTCCCGGCTCCTCCAATATAGACTTTGCCACAAGAACAAGGGATTTTTTATACTCCCGGATCACTGAGAGGGGCCTTTTTATCTTTAAGGCTGTTTAGAAGTTGTCCTATTTGCGCAGGTGGTTTAAATATGGTTTGGATGTTGTGTTTCTTGAGAATTCTTCCTATTTGTTCTGTGATACCTTGAATGTAGGGTGGGATGGTGGTCATTTTTCTCTCTTTCTTTAGTAGGTTGCGTTGACTCGGTTTTTAGTATCTTTTCTCATTACTTTATAAATTTGTTTGTTTGTGTAATCGTTTTGTATTAGGAGCTGTTTAACGTGTTGTAATTCCTTTTGTAAGTTGTATGTAGCATGTAGGTATCTGTTTGTATGGGTGGGTCTTCTGAAAACTGTATGTCCTAACGTGTTATCAGATCTTTTATAAACTAGGAAATTTCTGATGTTAATTTTTTCGAATCTACTGGTCAATTAATTTTCTGGAGAAACAAGAAAACTAAAATAAACTAAAGTTTGTAAACTAGTACGTCCAAGAAAGGAAATTTTCCGTTTTGCTAAATTTCCATGGTAAACTGGATATTAGGGTATAATCGATTGATGAAATCGAAAAACTTATGTAGTTCATGTAGTCCATGTCTCCAGATGACAATAGTGTCGTCAACGTAACGGCACCAAAATTTCGGTTTAAGCTTGGATTGGTTGAAGATTTTAGTTTCTAGATTTTCCATAAAGAAGTTGGCTATTACAGGTGATATTGGAGATCCTGTTGCTGCTCCTGACGTTTGTTCATAGAATTGGTTATTGAAAGAGAAGTAAGTATTATTGAGACAGTGTTCCATCAAAGGTATGAGATCGGAGGGGAAGTTTGCAAAGGATTTAATAATATCGATTATATCAGAGATTGGTACTTTCATAAAGAGAGATACTACGTCGAAACTCACTAAGATGTCTTGGGGTTGAATGTAAATCTGTTGTAACTTTGTGATAAAGTCAAAAGAATTTTGGACGTGTGTGATAGAGTTTCCTGAGAAAGGATTCAGTTCTTTGACGAGGAAGCGTGCTGAATTGTAAGTTGGTGAGTTTATTGTTTTGGAGAGATAGGATTTGTAGGTATTAATTTAGATATTGTTTTGCTGTCAAGTTTAGACTCTTTTAGAGGGATTTTTGTTTTTCTGACTATTATTTTTGTGGGGTCTTTTTTAAGTTTTTTATATGTATCGTCAGTTAGAAGGTCCATGATTTTGTTGTTATAGTCTTCTTTATTCATTATTACTGTTGTGTTGCCTTCGTCTGCGGGTAATATTATGATGTCTTCATTGTGATTGAGTTCTTTAATTGTTGTTCTTTCTTGTTTTGTTAAGTATGAGGAGGGAAGTTGTGCTTGGCGTAAGATGTTGGCCGTCATACGCCGTATGTCGTTCGCTTTTTTGGGTGGCAGAGTATATCTTGTGGATTCTAAGTTACTGATGATTTCTTCTCTCGGGATTTTGGAGAGAGCTACTGCAAAATTATGTCATTTAGACAAGGCTGAAATCATTTCATTGTTTAGTGGTGTGTGCCTTACTGGAAGTAATTTATCAAATTTTATTTTTTGTTTTTGAGTGGAAAGATCTTCAAACCGTTGGAATTGGTCAAATGATAAGCCATCCAATGTATACCAAATGTCAAATCTGAGAGTGTGTGATAGGAAAAGATGAAGTTTTAATAGTTTTTTGGAGGTAGTGTGCAAGACTTTCGTATGTTGTATTCTTTCTTTCAAGAGAAGCAAACTTGTTTTATGTAGAATTTATTTGGACTTAGATGTTCTTAAATAGTTTTTCAACTGTATGAATTTTGGGACGATGTTGTTATCCCTGCACCGTTTCAAGAAAGCTAAAGATAAAGACCTGAGATAAAGACCTGAGCTTACTAAAAGTGTTGGTTTTAGTAAGAAAACGCTCCTTGTAGAGTTTATTAATAATAGATTCGATGCTTTCACGATGATTCATTATGATAAATTTTGGAAGGTTTTTTGGGTTTCAATCGTGTGCAAAACTACGAATCTTGCCGACGTTTCGTGAACATTGCAGTTCACTTCTTCAGGGGACTGGTCAAACTTGATTGGCCAATCAAGTCTTTAAAAAAACAGCAAAACAATATATAAATTAATAACTACAAATACCATCTCTCCAAAACTTTACGGACTCTCAAAAATCCACAAAAACAACATTCCACTCAGACCGATCGTCAGCGCAATAAACTCACCAGCTTACAATCTAGCAGGCTTCCTCATCAAAGAACTGAATACTTTCACAGGAAACTCTATCACACATGTCCAAAACTCTTTTTACTTTATCAGAAAGTTACAACAGATTCACATTCAACCCCAAGATATCCTGGTGAGTTTCGACGTAGTATCTCTCTTTGCGAAAGTACCAATCTCTGATACAATTGATTTTATTAAATCCTTTGCAAACTCCTCCTCCGATCTCATACCATTGATAGAACACTGTCTCAATAATACCTACTACTCTTTCAATAACCAATCCTACGAACACACCTCAGGAGCAGCAATGGGATCTCCAATCTCACCTGTAATAGCCAATATCTTTATGGAAAATCCAGAAACTAAAATCTTCAACCAATCCAAGCTTAAACTGGAATTTTTGTGCCGTTAGGATGCCGACGCGTTTGTCGGAAAATTGCCTTTCTTGGACGTACTAGTTTATAAAAGATCTGATAACACATTAGGACATGAAGTTTACAGAAAACTCAACCATACAAACTGATACCTACATTTCTCCTCCCACCACCACCCATTCAAAAGCAATCAGTCATAAACTCCCTTGTATACACAGCTGTCTCCATAACAGACAAAGATAACTTAAAAAAGGAATTACAAAACGTTAAACAAATCCTAACACAAAACGATTGCACAAACAAAACAATTGATAAAGCAATAAGAAAATACACGAAAAAAAAGTCAACACAACCTACTAAAGAAAGAGAAAGAAAAATGACCACCATCCTACCCTACATTCAAGATATCACAGTACAAATAGGAAGAATCCTCAACAAACACAACATCCAAACCATATTTAAACCACCTGCGAAAATAGGGCAACTTCTAAACAACCCTAAAAACAAAAAGGCGCCTCTCAGTTATCCGAGAGTATATAAAATCCCTTGTTCTTGTGGCAAAGTCTATGTTGGAGAAACCGGGAGAGCGGTGAGCCAACGTGTAAAGGAACATTAGAGTAAAGTCAGGCTAAAACATTTCACGCAATCAGCACTAGCTGAGCATCATATCGAAACAGGACATAGCATTTTATTTGACAAAACAACGGCCATCGCAAAAACATACAATATTTTCCAAGAAAACATATAGAAGCAATCGAAATCTTAAAACACCCTAATAACATCAATAGGGACAATGGGTATAATACCAATCCGATTTGGCTTTCCGTCCTTCCGGTTTTTTTTTTTTAAGACTTGATTGGCCAATCCAGTTCGAACAGTCCCAACGGTGGGGCGCTCTGGCCAATCACAGGCATCGTAGAGATTATATAGGTATATAGGAAAAACATAACCTGAAACTTCAATTTCAGGATAGCCCTGAAAAAGTGAACTGCAATGTTCAGGAAACGTCGGTAAGATTCGTAGTTTTGCACACGATTGAAAACCGAAAAACCTTCTTCAAAAATTTATTATAATGAATCATCGTGAAAGCATCAAATCAATTCTCACCGACTGTTGCTGGCTTGGAATTTTTCTACACTAAGACTTTTTGCTATTTCTTTAGCTTTACTCTGGAGCATAGGTCCACCGATTGAAATATGCGTAGAACGACATTCACAGAAAAACTCAAAAACCAAGTGGTTAATCTCTGCATTTTCAGTTTTACATCATTTTCTTTTTCTCTCGCTGCTGCAGTTTTCATTCCAGGCTCTTAGAATCTCGATCCTGTTTTTACCAATGTTCCCAACGGTTGACTTTACCACACAAAACTCTTCACCCATTTTCCGTTGACTAACTCCTTTATCCAGAAAATCCAAAACTTCTTTCTTGATTTCAATAGTGAACTCATTAACCTTCTTTCGTTTTGTACCCATTATGCAGTCGTTGACGTTTCGTTTTTAGAGAAAAGCACGGTTTGTACATAAGCGATTATAGACAAAAATGAAAAATTTTTAAGTGAAGCGATGAGCGTTAGCTTTTCATAAATTTTCTCCTGATACAAGAAATATTCGGCGACACGAGATAGAATGAATCGAATCTTCATAGTTCACTGTTTTATTTTATCCCACACCGAATGATCATTGGCTGCTGATGGCGGAGTGGGGCATGACTTACTGGTACTGGTCGTTGATGTTAGAGTGGGGAATCATCCGGCTAATTCATTCACTAGGACGACGTGGAATAAGATAAAAGAGACCACTGCAGATTTTTGGAACATTTATTCTGTAAGTGACGAACGATATATCCCTGAAAAATTGTAATTTGACACTCAGCGTAAAATTATCTCGAATTCATAGAGAAAGAAGAAATAAACTATATGAGCTTTACCAAATTTGGTAGCCAACTTAACCAAATTCGAATATGTGAAAATCATTTAAAAAGACGACCAATATACAAGATAGGCAGGTGGTTGACTTATCGAAGAATGATCCCTTAAAGTCAGTGCAAGTTTCCCAGTATCGTAAAACCCGTGCAACTTAGGTTACATGAAATGACATGAAACAAGTTTCGGGAATTTCAATTTAACTATTTTCCTGTATTTATTTTCAGCATATAAAATTTTCTGCAATGATGCAAATTTCTAAAAATTTTCTCACCTGTTATTTTATTTCCACTAAATTGTACAATTAGACACTGCACGTCAAATGGTTCCCATTCGGTAATTATTCTCGTTATCTCATATCATATAAACTCTATTGAAACATAATTTATTGAGTATTGTTAAACATTGTAGAAAAAAAATTCTTTAATACGTTTCCTCCATTTTGAGGAAAATGTGGATCTTTATTGGGAATCTATTATTTACGTTAGCAGTTTTCCTTTGTTCTCTTGGTAAATATAGCATGCAATATAATATTACGTAAATAGCATAAAATTCGGAAATGGCAAGAAAATGATTTATTTGTCTTGCTCCATAGTTGTGTACTTATCTCTCTATCTTACCTTTTTATATCTAGGGCCATTATATTCATTTTGTTTCGTGTGTGTTTCCAGAACCAACGACACTCTAACTGTTATTGATTGAGAATCTCTAAATAAAACGTCAACAATATTTTATCAACGTGTATAAAATCAATCTTTTGTGAATTATTAAGATTCATTCATTTAAAAATGGATATCCGACGTTAAAAATAACCTTATTGATAAAAAAGGTAATATTTAGAATTATCCATTCCTATATTTCTTTTTACAGAATTAAGTTCACAAAGCGACCGCCCATTTGGATTTATCAACATACCAGTCAACTACTATCTATCTTATTCGTATATTGATGAAGAACAAAGACCTGTTGATCGCCGTAGAAAACCTCTTTCTTCTTTTCGCGAATCTCCTCCACATTATGCTTCTTTGAAAAACTATCCTGTTCCTCGTGATTATCAGATACAAAATGTTAGAAATGGTAAACTTCTTCGTGTATCGTTTGGAGAAGAAACTGGTCCCCTTTACAGGATAAGCCTACCTGCTAGGGTACTATTATCACCGGATAATTTCATCGTTGGTATAATTAATTCGCATGGTGTTTTGTTAAGATTATATTATACAGTATTATATGGTCGCAAACCGGTACAAGTAGACTCAAAAACCGGTGAGATTCGGCCAATGTCCGAAACAGTAATTGAAAAGTTACCTTTTCACCGTAAGATTCAATAAAAATGTTACATTTTACTAAATTAATTAATTTAAAATCAAAGTGTAAATCAAAATTTGAAAGCAATGACATAAAAATATTAAGTGTGAATCAATGTATTTATTTAACTTCTCGCATTGATATATGATTATAAAAATATATTAGTTTAGTTTTCAATGTGGGCGGGATGCCCGTGAGCCCCCGCCCCCTCCTTGGCGTTTAAGCTGTAAAGCCTAGTGCCACATGCATGTTTATTCTCAAGGCAGTACGCCGAATCCGGTCACATTCACCGAGTCTTCACATCTCGGTGCATTTCGTTATTTCCAACGTTCTGGAAATATACCCCTCAGGTGCTAGGTGTACCACATCGTACCGTGAATGACGCGGACCTCTTTGCACAGCAAAATGAGCCTCACTCACTCTGCCATCCGGCAGCCTTCCTAGCAGTCCGTAGAGAGAATACGGCCAGGCTAAGGTGGACTGATCGGTCCCTCTGTGGTCATCAGTTAGGTGCACACATTCAACACACTAACTTGGTGTGTTATGTTAGTTTATGTGTGTATGTGTTCATTACTCGAAATCGATCAGCGACCACCGAGCGATAGTCCCATCGGCATGGAGCCTGTGCCTTGGTAAGTAATTAGCCTCTTTTGGCTGTTCAAATTGTTACGATGACCATACCTACTAGGGTACTAGTATTTTTGAATAAATTTATCGTTGGAAAAGTCAATCGTTATGGCGTGTTGTTGAGATTATATTTTACAGTGTTGTGTGGCCGCAAACCGGTTAAAGTAGACCTGAATAACGGATTTTTACCTTTTCAGCGTGCGCATTGCGCCTAAATGTGGGAAGGCCCGTCATTACGTGAACGTGTCGCGTCGCTCAAAGTCAAAACCAAGTGACCAGGGGCCTATCCACCTTGAAGCGAAAGATTTGATATCCCCTGCTTATTGCAGCGAAGCCTAGTACACCATAAAGTTAATTTTCATTCGAGATGCAAAGTCCCGACCGGCGAGACGCGCGTGTCAGAAAACTGCTTCCTCGTTGTCCATGGCATGACTCTTCACCTATTTTCTGTTGACAAACGCTTTTATTCAGTAAGTCGAAAACTTCTTTCTTCATTTCAGTAGTCAACTCATTAATCTCACTGCCCTGCAAATTTTAATTTTTTTGATGCGAATAAGATGGCACCTAGTATTTCCGAATGTTTTTTTCATGCTGAACACGAATCTGGGTTCAAAAACTTCCCACCACGTCACGTTCTTGAGAAAATAGGGTTTGTAACCCCTGAAAACGGCGTTTTCAACCATTTTTGAAAAATTGTCGAGGTGATCCTAATCGCTGCTGTGGATAGAGTTAGTTCCATAGACAGAGTTAGTCGTTTGTTCTTCTTCAGCTAGATCGTCTTTTATGTTCTCGGTTTTCTTTTCGACAGTCATTTGTTACTCTGCAGCTGAATCATCGTTCCTTTCGTTTGCGTCTTTTATTTTATCAGTTTGCTACTATATCAACTTTAGTTTTATCTATATCTTTTTATGAAATATGTCTCGAAGTTTTGTGCGTATTAATGATCCCGATCGCTTCTGTTATGTTTGTGGTAAGTATTGCACAAGTAAAGGAAAATATGAAATATCCAAATTCGTCAAAGATGTTTATAAAGAATATTTTTCTTTTGAAATTGCACACCAAGATAAATCATCCACAGTAAAAACTATGCATTCATTTTTATCTGGGATCCTTTCTTGGGTGTTCTAATATGATCTCACAAATAGTCTATTTTAGTAGCAGCTTCTGTCTTTTTTAGTTTGCTAACTTCAGATTGATAAATGATCCGAGATAACGAACTAAATTTATTCAGAGGGTGCATTGTTTCAATTGTTCCAAAATTCAATCTTACAAAAAACAAAAAATATATGAAAAGACCAGGGATTAAATTAGTGAGTTTCTAGGAAAGTCAATAAGAGAAGGTTTTCTGAGTCACAGCATACACATTTAAGGCAAAAATTCCAAAAGTGGACTTTAATCTAGGAAATATGATTAAACTGATAGATTTCCATAAAAGTCGAGTGCGAGGGGGTTTATCAAGTCATAGAACACAGAATTTTAACCTAAAATTTTAAAAATGGTATTAATTTGGCAGATTTTCATGAATTCTAAAACAAAGGAGTTTTTCGAGTCTCAAAATACGAATGTATACCCCGAAAAAAACCCTCGTATTGACTTTCACAGAGATATACCGGATTAATAACATTTTCAAAACTGATGTCAGCTTTTTGAATTTTGGGCCGAAAATTCCTCTTTTCTGACTCAAAAAACGTTCTCTTACAGATTTTGATGAAAATTTACCAATTAAATAAAATGTTCAAAATTTGTTTCAACTTTTTTAATTCTAACACTAAAATCCGTATTCTGTTACTTAAAACCCCACTTCTGACGGACTTGCAATGAAATTTACCAATGAAATAGAATTTCCAAAACTTCGGTTGCTATTTGAAATTCTTGAATTTTGAAGTATTATTAGACTCGAAAATCCCCTCCTTTCCTATTTTCATGAAAATCTATCAAGTTAATAACATTTTACCAATTTTAAGTCAAATTTTGGAATTTTTCAATTTTGGCCCCAAATTCCTTTTCTGTGTCCCGAAACCCCTCGTACTAGCTTTCATAGAAATCAAATAATGTGATGAAATTTAAAAATTTTTAAGTTAATTTGTTGAATTTTTTAATTTTGACCCCAAATTTATTTTCTGTGACACGAACACCCTCCTCGTACTGGTTTTAATGGAAACCTAACAATTAATGTATAAAATTCCTGCAAATAAAAAGAAGAATCCAACGACCAAATTTGTACAACCACCATAAAATGCTCCTATTGTAATTAAAAAAAAAACTTTTTTCCTTTTTACAAAAATAAAAATGAGGAAAGAAAAATGAGAAGGCAACCAACCAAATCCCCTTCCTTCTCTTTTTTTTATTTCTTTCGTCTTTTTTATTTTTATTATTATCAACTCACAACAAAAAAACATTCATAATATCTATCAACGTTTCGGTGCTCATATAGCACCCTTATCAACGTAAGAAATATTAGAGCAGGTATCCAAGTCAGCTAAATTAAAGTTTGAGAATTTTAAATTAGATTAAAATCAAATTCAAAATCCTATTTAACGTCCAATACTCAAGTTAATGTATAGAATTTCTGAAAATAAATACAAGAATCCAACGACCAAATTTGGACAACCACCATAAAATGCTCCTATTCTGATTTGATAATAATAAAAATAAAAAAGACGAAAAAAATAAAAAAAAAAGAGAAGGATTTGGTTGGTTATCTTCTCATTTTTCTTTCCTCTTTTTTATTTTTGTCCAAAGAAACAAATTTTTTGTTTTTTTAAGAAATTTTTTTTTTTTTAATTACAATAGGAGTATTTCATGGTGGTTGTCCAAATTTGGTCGTTGGATTTTTGTTTTTATTTTCAGGAATTCTATACATTAACTTGAGTATGGGACGTTAAATAGGATTTTGAAATTGATTTTAATCTAATTTAAAATTCTTAAATTTTAACATAACAATTTAACTACATTTTCAAAATATCAGTCAAATGTTTTAGTTTTTGAATGTGGGCTCTGAATTCCTTTTCTGTGCTCCGAAAACTACTCTTATTCTAAGTTTCATGGAAACCCAGTAATTTAATAAAATTTTCAAAATTTAAGCCGTTTTTTTGAATTGTTGAATTTTTACCCCAAATTCCTGTTATGTGCCACGAAAACCCCTCGTAACGAATCTCATGGATATCTACCAAACTAATAACATTTTTTAAATTTCAGTTAAATTTTTTAATTTTTGACCCCTGATTCGTGTTGTGCGCCCAGAAAATCCCCTCGTACTAAGTTTCATTAGAAATCTACCAAATGTATATGATTTTCAAAATTCTGGTCAAGTCTAAATGCTGCCCCTGTAGCACTTGCTATCGGCGTCGTATTACAGAGTCTTTGATTAAAATTATGTTTTAAGAATCAATTTAAATAACTTCAACAGCAAAAATTAATACCTTCAGCTAATTTTTTTTTTGTATATTTTTTTATCATTTCAGTGCTTCAAAAATTTAGGATTCCGTCGTCTTGAAGCAAATCCTTCCGAAGGACTCAAAATATTCAGGAGTTTATATTTAAGTGAATTTGATGTTTCAAATTATCCCGACTGCTTGAAATTTTTTATATTGGACTTAAAAGTTATATAAACGAGTTGATTTGAGGTACCTACAAATTTTCTGGACAAGTAACTTGTGAGATTTTGAATGCATGGAAATATTGCTTAACAATTATACAAACCAGTTGATTTGAGAGTTATACCATTTTTAAAAGTATCTTGATTATATTTTGGACATAGCCCTAATTCAACGTTTATTTTTCAAAGTTAGTCCTTAATAGGATCTTAGAAACCGGCGTAGCATCAAGTTGACATGGACAACAAATTTCAGTATTGAATGAATTTAAAATTCAAAAAGATCTAACAGTTGGAACGCGCACGAGATTCACATGTCATTTCGGGGCTACGTTGGTTTCTAAACTTGACAGTTTAAAATTTGTTTTATCAGATTTAGTTGCTGACAGATGATTCTCATTTCGAGCCTATTTCAATCGACAAATCGACCTTATTTTATTAGATTAGCGGATCAAACTGAAGTGCAATTGTTTTGTTGCGTCAACTGTTTTAATACCGAATTAAGTTCTAAATCGAATCCTAGTTTTTACAGTGTGGGTTCCACATAGTATTTGCAAAACTTGCTACGCTGCATTAAGTCATTGGAGAAATGGAACTCGAAAACATTTGCCTTTTGACATTCCCATGATATGGCAGGAACCTCGAGTTCATAACGATTGCTACATTTGTGTGACGAAAATTGAAGGATTTGATAGTAAAAATAAGAATAAAATAAATTACCCAGAAGTTTCGTCAGTAACAAAACCGATTCCTCATGAAGCTGAGCATGACTCATCTTCTCCATCAATTCAAATCGAATCCGAAATTTCTTTATGTCTTGAAAATGAAAATATTTATTAAGTAGATTGGTGGCAAATGTATACATAGTGCGGAATATTATGTATAACTTTTCCGCCTGGGATATATAATAACTTCTACCAAAAAATTAGTATATTTAGGTTTTAGAAGAATTTTTTTATAACAGATGAAATAAACTGTTTCCGCGACAAATGGTTCACCTTCGGTAAAAATTTTCGTCATCTTTTTTAGATCAGCACTGTTTGAACAGAAAATAAATCTACCTGTTTAATTCGTTTTATACCAAGATTTCGACAAATTTACAAGGTCGAATGAGATAGCGCCTATTATATAAACTCTCTTGAAACAGAATATATTCAGTATTTTTACACATTGTACGAAAAAATTTCATTAATTCGTGTCCTTCATTTTGAGAAAAATGAGGATCTTTATTGGGAGTCTGTTATTTACGTTAGCGGTTTTCCTTTGTTCTATTGGTAAATATAATATAATAATATAATAATATAATTATAATATAACGCATTAATGTTAAATCAATAGCAAAAAACTCGGAAATTGTAAGAAAATAATTTCCGTTTCTTTGACTTGCTCAATAGTTTTTTACTTATAATTTCAATAGGGTTATTTCTAAAATTTAGATAAAATTATATTTAAATACATAATTCAAAACGGAACATTTAAAAATAGTTAATAACTTGAATCGCGTTGCCCACACAGTACACTTCCCGAAAAAACTGGCCTTTTTTGGAAGACGTAGAAAAAGTAACACATAATACCTGTGCCATCTAGACGGTGAGAGTTAATATTATCTGCATTTTTATATCTAGGGCTTGGTATCCATTTTTTAATGATTTAATGGAACGTAAAAAGTATTTTATCAAGGTGTATAAAATCAGAATTTTGTGATTTATTCAGATTAATTTATTTGAAAATTGATATCTGACTTTGCAAAGAACCCTATTTATAAACAAATATCCTGTTCCTCGTGATTATCAGATAAAAAATGTTAGAACAGCTGAACTTCTCCGTGTATTGTTTGGAGAAGAAACTGGTCCCCTCTACAGGATAAGCCTACCTGCTAGGGTACTGGTATCATCGGATAATTTCATCGTTGGAAAAATTAATTCGTATGGTGTTTTGTTAAGATTATATTATACAGTATTATATGGCCGCAACCCGGTACAAGTAGACTCAAAAACCGGTGAGATTCGGCCAATGTCCGAAACAGTAATCAGACAGTTACAATCAAATCAAAATCTTAAGTGTAAATCAGTATATTTATCTTTTTATTTGATCTAATTTTATTTCAAAGTTCAACCCAAATCCGCTTTCAACTCTAATTCTCAAACCTGGCCATGATTTTCTCAATAAGGGGTCTTCGGGAGAAGAAATAAGGATTCACTATTTGACGTTACACAAATTAATACTGTATTTACTTAAGGTACACTATACTAACTACACTGAAACTTGGAATTAAGTATGGTTTCAGGCATGGTTTGCAGTAGCCGTCAACATAAATCCAGACTGAATCCAGCTGAAGCATCTAAGGCGCTGAGGGTACTGCCCTTATGCTGTTTGTGACGCATGACTGAGCACCGCTTCTCCTTCGGCCGCGCGAATCCCTTCGTCACGAAACTTCCGAGGATATCAGTTCTCGGAACGACGCGGCGTAAACCCGGACTTATTTAATCCAAGTTCCAGTGTGTGTGAGAAGCTACTCTCATAGTTATTCATTTCATTCTTAGCTTTCAATTACAGCAAACTTTCGGTTGCTGTCCCCCCGGTTTCCGCCTTCCTAGAACTGCTGTCTCAGGCGAGAGAACGGTTGCGACGTTTGTCGCGACGTCTCTCGCCAACGGTTGTTTACATTTGGATCCCCTCGATTTGGGACCGAAGACAACCCGTGACACTAGACTGAAACCGAGATTTTGGTGTATGATGTAAAATAAATCTTTCACAAATTTACTGGAATGGAAGCTTCTAATGTATCCCCTAACGGCTTACATTTTTCTTGTATCTTTTCCCTATTCCTTTACACACCTCCCACACACCTTCTTGGTGGCGGAAGGGGGACCTACAGTTTAAGGTGGGTTCCGAACCACCAAGAGCAACAGCTTTAAGTATGCAGAGAACCTTCTTCTCTAGAGGTACCGGTCCCACGACTCTCCGGAGATGACTCCCTTGCTGGGCTAGTGTTCACCGCATGGGCCGCCGAGGCTCTTCCAGAGTGCGAGGCGGGAATCGAACCCGCAAGCCGACGGAGTGGGTCCAAAGCCTACGCCTTAACCCCCACGACCATCGTCCCACTACTCAAAAATTTACTGTAGAAGCACTTTTTCTTCTTCTTATTCTTTTTAAATGCTTTGTTCCTCGACATAAGGTAAATGCACTGGTAATCGTCACTGCATTAGTTATCGCCAGATGGCCCAGTATTTTTCGTATAACAAGTCTCGCTCTTGCCGCGTATGATAAAAGATGTGATTTTAGGTCAGTTTAAATATATTTTTATCAAATTAGTATACTTTTCTCGTTTTAATACTTGGTTAAGTGCCCGACGATAACTAACGCATTTGCATAATTTGTATTTTTATCGTGAATAAAAATTGACTCCAATCAAATATCATGAGAAGTGATCAAAGTTGAGTTTTTCTATATCTGTTTTAATCGGTTAAGCCCTTTGTGGAAATAAGAATTGTATTTTAAATACAATTATAAGCATGTTTAATTTCCAATTTGCCCAAGTGCGAAGTTAAATACGGCCCAGCACTGGCCCAGTATCGGCAAAAATATTGCCGAAGTTCGGCTGCCAATATCGTACCGTTGCTGGAATGATAACTCCGGTATGCACTTGGCGGCCAATTCTGGCC
>CAKNYM010051414.1:181312-192087 GCA_932195095.1 Andricus curvator | reverse complement strand
GAATGATAACTCCGGTATGCACTTGGCGGCCAATTCTGGCCCAGACTTTGGCCGCCATCACTCTAACGATATGAAAAAAAAGGTATTTAAAAAATAAATATTAATTGATTGCCAGTATTTTGACTTTGAATATTAATGGGTCCTGGTGTAGAGTGAATACATAATTACATATATTGTATTTTTAAATATTATATTACAAATAAAATTTCTAACGCTACCGGGTATCGAACCTACATCTATACCTAAATCTATCGCCTAGCAGTCGGGAGTCTTAACCATTGCGCTAAACCTACGAGTTGAAACTCGATGAAAAAGCCATCCTCATAAGCTACAGCTCAAAAAAGTTAAAACGCCAAATTTTAAACTCTCTTTTTCTAATTAAATATTTATTATTATACGACGTTATGTAAATGTAAAATATACAAACTGTTAACAGGAATATGAATAAAATAATTTTTAAATAAATAATTTATATCGATTACAATTTTTCTTCGTGTAATATTTCGTTTTTTCGCGTTTTAGACTACTTTACAACTTTCTGCAATGACAGGAAATGTAATTTTTTATGAACATTTACAATTTTTAACGACGGAACTTAGAAATTTGATCGTGAACTTTGACAATTTTTTAATAACAAATTTTTTAAACGTTCGTGTAAGGTTTGGTTTTTAGGTGTTTTAGACCATTTTAGGACGTTTAAGATTGACATAAAATGTAATTTTTTATGAACATTTAAAATTTTTAACGGCGGAACTTAGAAATTTGATCGTGAACTTTGACAATTTTTTAATAACAAATTTTTTTAAACGTTCGTGTAAGGTTTGGTTTTTAGGTGTTTCAGACCATTTTAGAACGTTTAAGATTGACATAAAATGTAATTTTTTCTGAACATACACAATTTTACATAAAGATGGAACTTACAATTTTTTTCTTAAAAAAAAAAAACAGGAAAAAAGTTGTATTTGCGACAGTTGTATTTATAGTTCTTAGACATTTTAGAATACATGAACCATATTTTCAAACGTATTTAATTTTTTTTTTAAATATTTATACTCTCGGCATAGTACTGCGCCGATCGTGGAGCCAGCCGTTAGCCAATACTGGGCGAATGGCCGATACCAATAACGGCCCAACCTCGGCCGTCAATATCGCACCGTGATTTGAATAAATGCTTTGGCCTGTACTTGGCACCTAATTCCGGCCTTTGCTAGGCCAGACTCTGGCTCTTCCTCTTAAAACATGCTTTGCCGTAGTAAAAGTCACAATGGGCCCAGTGATGCGCCTTTGCTGGGCCAGACTCTGGCTTTTCCTATTAAAACATGTTTAGCCAAAGTAAAGACGAAGTTTGGAACAGCAGTGCGCCGAGACTGGGCCGAACTCTGGCTTTTCCACATAAAACATGCTTTGCCGTAGTAAAAGTCACACTGGGCCCAGTGATGGGCCTTTGCTGGGCCAGACTCTGGCTCTTCCTCTTAAAACATGCTTTGCCGTAGTAAAAGTCACAATGGGCCCAGTGATGGGCCTTTGCTGGGCCAGACTCCGGCTTTTCCTATTAAAACATGTTTTGTCAGAGTAAAGACGAAGTTTGGTACAGTAATGCGCCGCGTCTGGGCCAATCTCTGGCTTTTCCTCATAAAACATGCTTTGCCGTGATAAAAGTGACACTTGGTCCAGTAATGTGCCATCGCTGGGCCAAGCATCGGCGATAGATCGACAAATTTAAGTAGCCAATTTAGGCAGCCAATACTGGCACAACACTGGGCCGATTAAAACTCCGATATTGGCCCAATAACATTAGCCGATCTTTGGCTGCCGAAATTGGGCCAAGCCTGGGCCGTGTGTTCAGTTCCGGCAATTCGCACTTGGGTGGCTTAAGGTGACGATTACTAGTGCATTTACCTTAATTCTCAATTTACTTTTCGAGATTTTCTTTAATTATTTTAATCTGAAGAATTTTTGTCTCACTTTCACCAAATTTAAGAGAAAAATCAGTATAATATTTTGCTTTGTTTTGGAGCTTTCTAGATCGAAACAGCTTGAAGAGGGACAGAATGGATTTTGGACTGTACATATATACGTATCGTAAATCGGTTCTGTTTGTACAAAAAAATGAACTTCACCTTTCTTATCGCGTACTTTTTATCCCTTGATTTCTTCCACCGCCCGGTATTACAGTTTATTAGCATACATCTTATAAAATTCTCTTCCGACTTGAGGTTTGTTATAGGTCAACATAAGTCATTTTTATCTGAATTTAGGATCATTGAACCCTTTTGTGCACACCCGGGTACTCGAGTGCCCACTATGATATATTTTTGTGTGTAAGTGTAAAAATTCATTTTTCACTTGGGGGCCTCTGAATCGTCGTTATTTGGCAGAATTTCAAGCAAATGGTGTATTTCGAATTTATTTCGGATTTTTTTTTGCAAAAAGAATCGAGTTCAAAGTATACATACGTCGCGGATACACCCAGGGTACCCAGGTACACACGATAACAAAATTCAACTTAAAGTGATAATGGAAATTATAATAACTTGATTAATGATTAATTATAATTTATCATTAGTTACATTCTGTCTCGTAGATAAAGAATCAGAATACGCTTCCTGGACAGACGATAACAAACGAGCAGAGAAAATTGCAACCCTGGAAAGTGCATTTTTTTAAAGTTCACTCCGGCGATCTCAAAATTCAGAACTCAACTTCGTTAACTTCCAACAGATTTCCTAATCGTCAAAAATGAGGCAGAATGACATCCGCCTTTTTAAAACTTATAACGTATTTTCAAGAATGTATATGACTTTTTCTATGCAAAAAAATATTTTCCCTGGAACGCAAAAGATAAAGTAAAAATAATTGAGCAACTTATTTTTTTCTCTTTGATACTGACTTACGAAATAGAAATACGATCTTATGATATATGAGATACGCACTACAGTATATATATTTTAATGAGGCACCAGAATATTAATTAAATACACTTTTAACTAAATTCTGCAACATTACTGTAATCAGTTTTCACTCTGTTTGCAAAAGATGAAAATCGTTTATAGTTTGATCTTCACCTTGGTGGTCATCTTTAATTCTATTGGTAAATATAGTAATAATTATCGTCCATCTAGTTTCATAAGGTCGTAAGTCACAACATCTTGTAACTTCAATCTGACCTGATGAAACATTTCTCGAATCATTCTCAAGATTACTAATATTAATGATTTCCGATTGATTATTACTTTTTTCTTTGTCACAAGATTCTTGAAAAAAACTTTCCTTTTACTTAATCGCATGCTTTCAAATTCTTGAGATAACAGTTCAGTTATATCACTTAGGTTTGTATTTACGTAAGCGCTTAAATTATCAAACGAATGAAAAAGTTGATTATCATCATTAATTTGTTTGCTTGTTTTTAACTTTATTCAAAGGCTTTCCGCTATCTGATATCAATAAATCGCATCATATTGGAATAAACATTGTCTTATGATCAGAAGAATAGGTTTCGTATTTTTCACAAGAACATTTTTCGATTTTTGAAAAAGTGACATCAATTCAAGTATTAAAATCTGTTGTGGCAGTACCTTCAGGCTACAGTGATGTCAATTTATTTTGCAACATGAATGTTGTTAAAGGTGGTCCACGAAGCTAGCAACTCCACAATCGAATTTCGGAATTCCTCATAGTTTAGAATTTTGGGTTATAGTTAGGCACCAATTAAAACTTTTGTGTTTTTTTAGTTTTCAAAAAATGAACTTTCTTGTGGAGGTGCTAGCTTTTATTAACCTAGCACATTCTCTCTCGAAAATCAGAAAATAATGAAAATTAGATTCGACCAAAATTTTGGGCTTTTTTAGGCTCTTGAATTCCGCAAAAACTAATTGCCTCAAAATAACCCTTAAGTTCCCAAATCAAGCACCTTCAAAAAATTAGAATTTTTCACAAATTGAATCCAGCAAAATTTTTAGCCTTTTTTTGGTCTTCTGAATCCCCAAAAGTTCAATCATCAAAAGACTACCCTTACATTTTAAAATCATCTCCTTTAATACAAATTCAACATTTCAAAAAATCAAGCACGCTAAATTAGTGGAATACATTTGGGCTCCTCAAAACTATTAAACGTACTTTCGACCCAATAATAATATTCAAAAAACCCCTAAGACGACCCCTACCACCTATATCTGTTCAAATTTCAAGAGTATCCAAGCAAAACACTCAAAAAATGTATAGATTTGAAATAATCACACAAGTCACCTTCAGAAAACCACAAGTTATATTCACGACCCCAAAATAATATTCAATAGCCCCCAAAAACTACCCTTCACATTTTTACCTGAAAAAATCCCAAGAGCCTCCCGGCAAATCACTCAAAAAATATAAAGATTTTTAATAATCACACAAGTCACCTTCAGAACACTCGAAATCCCATAATAAATTTCAACAACCCGGAGCCACTCAAAGTTGAATTGTTTATGGTGGGTATCCGGGTACCTCGTCACAAGTTGGCTCACCGCTCTCCTGGTTTCTCCAATATAGACTTTGCCACAAGAACAAGGGATTTTATATACTCCCGGATCACTGAGAGGTGCCTTCTTATCCTTAGGGTTGTTGAAAAGTTGTCCTATTTTCGCAGGTGGTTTAAATATGTTTTGGTTGTTTTGTTTCTTGAGAATTCTTCCTATTTGTTCTGTGATACCTAAGGTGTAGGGTAGGATAGTGGTCGTTTTACTCTCTCTTCGTTTAGTAGGTTGTGTTGACTTGTTTTTTTTTGTTTTTTTGAAAACAATCCTGGTGTTTCTGGTTGCGGACCATCTCATTCTCCTGACGGACATTATTCTCCTGCCAGGTATCCTTCTCCTGAGGAACCTCCTCTTCGCGCCACGTCCAGATCTCCTTCAGCCTGGCCTCCTTATTTTCATAGTTCTATAATATCTGAGCGCGGACACCTTGAAATTCGCAAATTTTCTATTTCGGCAATTGTGTTTTTTGAAAATTTTACAATTCGGGAAATTCATCGTTCGCGAATTTTCCGATTCGTAAATTATACAGTGTCGGGAATGTTATTTTTCGCGATTTTTCAGTCGCCCCATTGGAAAATCCCTAGATGATAAAATTCCCGAATCGGAAAATTCCCGAATAATAAAATTCCTGAACAAAAATAATATTACCAAATTGGAGAGTTGCCCAATAATAAAATTCCCGACAGTTTGTAATATTACCGAATTTGAAGATTCCCGAATAATAAAATTGCCGGATTATAAAATATCCAAACTTGAAAATACCCTAATTATAATATTCCCGAATTGAAACAATCAGCATTTTTAAGATCAATATGATTTATTCATTAAAAATACAATTATCAAATATTTTCAATATTTAAAGTTGTCCCAAATTTTTTTTCAATTATTGTTTTAAATTCAAACAATATTTTTAGAAACTTTGAACTTTAAAAATAATTTTTTTCATAGAAATATTTGATTATTGTATTTTTAATAAATACTTTTTATTAATAGAAATTAATTGCTTACATTTGCGAATTTTCTAATTCGGATATTTTGTAATTCGGCAAATTTCTGTCGAAAATTTTATTATTCGGGAATATTCAAATTCGGTATTATTATAAACTATTGGGAATTTTTTTATTCAAGAGAATTTTCCAATTCGGAAATTTTATTATTCGGAAATTGTATTCTTCGAGAATTTGCAAATGCGGTATTATTATGAACTGTCGGTAATTTTCCAATTCGGTAATATTATAAACTATTTGGGGATATTATTATTCGGCAATTTTCAATTTCGGTAATATTATCAATTGAACCGCTGGCGATCAAAAGGGGATACGCTCGAAACGCATTCGTTTTAGTTGGCCCCTGGGTCATATTTTTTTCAGGTCAAATTTTAATGTTTTAATAACATATCCCAATAGGAAATTTTATTGCGCATATTTTTAGTCCTATCAATAAATGTGATAACTTTATTAGTTTTCGAAATATTCAAGAAAATGTTACTTTTTTCTGCAATCGCAAAATACGAATTTTTTGTGTTCAACTCGCCATAAGTTCTACAATAATAGGAATTTTGTAATAAAAATTTCAGAAAATATGCACCATCATATAACAAAACTAACGGTATTTATAGAATTCCAATGAATTGTCACTAAAAACTTACAACGATTTTTATTCTTCTCATGGCGTAAATTAGATATTGAAAGATTCAAACGCTTCGGGAGTCGAACGAATTTTCGGAAAATTAAAAATAACGGTCACCTAAACTTTCGTTAGGATTCAAGGAAGTTTCTAGGAAAATATCAGGCAATTATGTTTTATAGTTTTAAAGCCACAATTGATTTAAGATCTCAGCGCCGTCCGTACGCGTGCAGCTCGTCCTGCAATATCAACGTCTGTATAACAGCGGACGATTCGAAGGTCAAGCCGGCCACCAAAATAATAATGAAGACATTATCATTTACATTTGTTTATTCTTTTTTAATCACAAATTATAAAAATTAAAACTTACATAATGTTTATATAATAACTTGTACGATTTCTTCATAACTAATTTAATCATTTTCGTCACTGTATTCAGTGTTGTCTTCGGAAGAATTATTTTGAGTAAATTGCGAAAAATAATTTTCAAAGAATTCTTTTCCAGGATCACTGAAATAATTAAAGAGACTTTTCACATCTTTTATTTTAGCCGCTTTTAGTCCAATTCGAGGTGGACAACTTTTTGGAAGATCTTTTAGTTTAAGATTAGTAGTAAAGAAAAAATTAGTTGCCTTCTCCAATTTATAATTATCATAAACGTCTACTTTTCCGTCGGGGGAAAAATGTAAAATAAAAGCTTTACTAATTTGAAAATTTTTTGGTTTGCGGATTTTGCCCTTGAAACTTTTTTTAAAATCCTGCAAAAAATCTTCACATTTCGTAATCACAGTAAATGGAGGGGAACGAGCGTTTTCAATGTAAAAGATTATATTAGACTATTTGAACTAATTTTAAAATACAAGATTTTTTAGAAAAAGCTATTAAGAAATCAAATAAAAAATAATAATAGGATATTAAAATTATCAGAAAAGTTAATTTTTAATTTTCTCTAATACTTTTAAGTAGTACCTTATTTCGGGAACATTTTTTCTTATTCTTCAACCAACTTTCTTTACACCTATTTTTTGTCCTGCCTCGACACATATTTAGGTTCTTTTTATTTTAAGTAAACCTAAACTATCCTAAACAGAATATTATATGCTAACACTATTCTACAATAATGCTTCTGTGCATTATGTTCCTTAGGAGAGAATCAAAATAAACATATGCTTTTTTGTTTTGGTGTCCGGCTTAACCTTCCAATCGTCCGCTGTTATACAGACGTTGATATTGCAGGACGAGCTAGCACGCATACGGGACAGCGCTGAGATCTTAAATCAATTGTGAATTTAAAACTATAAAACATAATTGCCTGATATTTTCCAAAAAACTTCCTTGAATCCTAACAAAAGTTTAGGTGACCGTTAATTTTAATTTTCTGAAAATTCGTTCGACTCCCGAAGCGTTTGAAACTTTCAATATCTAATTTACGCAATGAGAAGAATAAAAATCGTTATAAATTTTTAGTGACAATTAATTGAGAATCTATAAACAACGTTAGTTTCGTTATATGATGGTGCATATTTTCTGCAATTTTTATTACAAAATTCCTATTATTGTAGAACTTGTGGCGAGTTGAACACAAAAAATTCGTATTTTGCGATTGCAGAAAAAAGTAACATTTTCTTGATTATTTCGAAAACTAATAAAGTTATCGCATTTATTTATGGGACTAAAAATATGCGCAATAAAATTTCCTATTGGAACATGTTATTAAAGAATTAAAATTTGACTTGAAAAAAAATATGACCCAGGGGCCAACTAAAACGACGGCGTTTCGGGCGTATCCCCTTTTGATCGCCAGCGGTTCAATTGTCGGGAAGTTTATTATTAGGCAATTTTCCAATTCGGTTATATTATGAACTGTTTTGGAATTGTATTTTTTGCAAATTTTACAATTCGGGAAATTAATCGATCGGGAATTTTCCGATTCGGAAATTTTACATTGTCGGGAATATTATTTTTCGGGATTTTTTAGTCGCCCCATTGGAAAATCCCGGGATAATAAAATTCCCGAATCGGAAAATTCCTGAAAAGAGATAATATTACCAAATTGGAGAGTTGCCGAATGATAAAATTCCCGACAGTTTATAATATTACCGAATTTGAAGATTCCCGAATAATAAAATTGCCGAATTATAAAATATCCAAACTTGAAAATTCCCTAATTATAATATTCCCGAATTTAAACAATCAGCATTTTTAAAATAAATATGATTTATTCATTGTCAGAAATTTTATTATTCGGGAAGATTCAAATTCGGTATTATTATAAACTATTGGGAATTTTTTGATTCAACAGAATTTTCCAATTCGGTATTATTATGAACTGTCGGTAATTTTCCAATTCGGTAATATTATAAACTATTTGGGGATATTATTATTCGGAAATTTTATAATTCGGGAATTTCATTATTCAGAAGTTTTCCAATTCGAGAATTTTACAGTGTCGGGAATTTTATTTTTCCTAACATGAAATACCTAATTGTGCGGAGCCTAGAGCTCCACGCAGAGGCCGCGGCGTGTAGCGGGGGAAGTGGCGGGAGAAGAAAAAGAGCTGATGCGTCAAGCTGCCTTCCCGCACGCATTCAAAGACTCTTTTTCAATAATTAATATCTTGTGAAATAATGCAGATAGAAAATTTCTGATTGCACCCCTAGAAAGATCAGTTAAAGAACTTACAGAATCCATTATAATACGAAAATCGATTTTTTGCCTGGTAGGTCCCTTTTCTCGGATCGCGTCACATATGTTCTATCTTTTTAGGAGGGTTTCTGTAATGACTGTAAGCTTCCTTTTCTATTTCAGGGAGTCTGTCTTCCGTGGAAACGCCCATATTTTTATCATAAATAAACTAGATAATATGTGCTCTATAAGATAAGAATAGAAAGGTTAGTGAACTCACATAGCTATTGATAATTATCACTTAAAAATCCTAGTGTTAAATTACAACTGAATCATTCATCTTCGAAGTTTCGACCGAAGTACTTTAAGACTTGCTGAAATTTGTGGATACCAAATTTGTTTTGAAACTTGGATTGTCCTTTAATTCTTTCACGCCATGGAAAATAGAAATACACTAAAAGTTATATTCATCTGCTTTATATATTCTCTTCTTTTTTTCAACTTATTGGTGAGTTAAGTTTTTAATAAATTTCGGCCCTTTAATATTTCAGAATAATAAAATTATACAAAATATTATTTACACAGTGAAAACAAAGACCCAAAAAATGTACACCTTAAATTCGGAAATGAATTGTATTCAGCAGTGACAAAAATAAAAAGACATTCATTATTCAGGGCATTATTAATTATTTTTCTTAAACATTAAAGTTTGACAACAATGAGTCGAGATTTCAACTTTTTTGTTACATGATTTTTTTAATATTGAAAAATGATCCATAAATCGGAACAGCTTTTTTTCGCTTTTTTTTATTAGAACGCAAAAACTGCAGCAGATCCAGCAACATTGAAAATTATAAAGAGAATATTATACGTGCCTCCATTGGAAGAAATAAAAAATGGTAAATCGTTTTATATTTCAAAAAATACATTTTCTACCTTCAAACAAAAGACCTAACGATTTAATCAAATTCCAGTGATCAGTGAAGCACTATCAAAAAACTTTGCTGAAGTCTCAGTGGAAATCGTTGACTCTCCAGACCTTAAGAAATCACCTTTCCATCTAGCAGCTTCCGGTAAATACCATTTTTTTTAAAGAAATTTTTTTTTTTCAAATTACAATACCAAAAAAACATTAAAATTCTCGACCAGAAAAGATTACTTTTCAACAAAATAGTTTAATTTTCAATCAAATAGAATATATTTTCAACAAAATAGTTGAATTTTTAAACAAATAGTTGAATTTTCAAACTTACAAAGATAAATTTTCAACCAAATGGTCGAATTTTCAACAAAATAGTTCAATCTTTAACCAATCAAATGAGTTTTTAACAAAATAGTTCAACTTTCAGCCAAGTAGCTTAATTTTCTTATACAAAAATTAATTTTCTACCAAAAAAGAAATTTTCAACAAAATGCATCCATTTTCACCCAAAATAGAAGAGTTAAATTTTCAGTTAAGAAATTAATTTTCCACAAAACTAAAAACCAATTTCCAACCAAATTCTTTCTTGATACCCTGAACTAATTTATCCTATTCGATGAAAAAAGCCCAAGCTCATAATTTTGTTTATGAAAATTGTTTAAATAATTGATAATTCTTTGAAATTTGCAAAGCATCATACAAAAAAGTCATCGGAATGATATTCTTAGTTAATTCTGTAAAAAAATGTAGCCTATTTGTTAAAAAATAGCCAAACGCTAAATTTTTTAATGAAAATTGTTTAAATTAATAATAATTCTTGTAAATTTACAAAGCAACATAGAAAAGAGTCATCAGAAAGACTTTTCATAGCATAATAGAAAAAAAATATTTGGAAAGATATTCTTATCTACTTCTGTAAAAAATTGAGCCTATTCGTTGAAAAATAGCCAAACTCTAAATTTTTTAATCGAAATTGTTTAAATAATTAATAATTCTTGTAAATTTACAAAACATAGTAAAGAGTCATCGGAAAGACACTCTTAGTTCACTCTATAAACAAATTGTTCTGAATGTATTTATGAAAATTGTTT
>CAKNYM010051414.1:133785-181302 GCA_932195095.1 Andricus curvator | reverse complement strand
TGACAAACATTCTCCATTGATTCCGTAAACAAATTGAGCCTATTCTTCAAAAAATAGCCAATCTCTTGATTTGTTTATCAAAATTGTTTAAATAATGATTCATTCTTTGAAATTTTCAGAGAATTATAGCAAAAAGTCACTGGAAAGATATTCTTACTTAATTCTATAAAAAAATGGAGCCTATTCGTTAAAGAATGGCCAAACTCTCAGTTTTTTAATTGAAATTGTTTGAATAATTGAAAATTATTGCAAATTTACAAAGCAACGTAGATAACAGTCATCGGAAAGATATTCTCACTTGACTTTGTAAAGAAACTGTACCTATTCCTTGAAAAATAACCAAACTCTGAATATTTTTATAAAATTTGTTTAAAAAATTGATAATTATTATTCATTTGCAAGTATCGTAGATAAGAGTTATTGGAAAAACATTCTTTCTTGATGCCCTAAACTCATTCATCCTATTCGTTGAAAAATAGCCGAACTCTAAATTTGTTAATCGAAATTGTTTAAATAATTAATAATTCTTGTAAATTTAAAACATAGTAAAGAGTAATCGGAAAGACAATCTTATTTCACTCTATAAACAAATTGTTCTGAATGTATTTATGAAAATTGTTTAAATAATTAATAATTATTGTAAATTTTCAAAGTATCAGACATAGGAAAGAGTTATTTGACAAACATTCTCCATTGATTCCGTAAACAAATTGAGCCTATTCTTTAAAAAATAGCCAATCTCTTGATTTGTTCATCAAAATTGTTTAAATAATGATTCATTCTTTGAAATTTGCAGAGCATTATAGCAAAAAGTCACTGGAAAGATATTCTTACTTAATTCTATGAAAAAATGGAGCATATTCGTTAAAAAATGGCCAAACTCTCAGTTTTTTAATTGAAATTGTTTGAATAATTGAAAATTATTGCAAATTTACAAAGCAATGTAGATAACAGTAATCGGAAAGATATTCTCACTTTACTTTGTAAACAAACTGTACCTATTCCTTGAAAAATAGCCAAACTCTGAATATGTTTATGAAAATTGTTAAAGTAATTACTAATTATTATATATTTGCAAAGTATCGTAGAAAAGAGTTATTGGAAATAGATTCTTTCTTGATGCCCTAAACTAATTCATCCTATTCGTTGAAAAAAGGCCAAGGTCTTAATTTGTGTAGGAAAATTATTTTAAAAATTAATAATTCTTGGAAATTTGCAAAGCATAAAAAAAAGTCATTGGGAAGATATTCTTAGTTAATTCTGGAAAAAAATTTAGCCTATTTGTTAAAAAATAGTAAACTCTGAATTTCCTTACAAAAATTGTTTAAATAAATCATAATTATTAGGAATTTGTAAAGCACTATAGAAAAGAGTCACCGCAAAGACATTCTCAGTTAATTCTGTAAAAACATAAAGCCTATTCGTTGAAAAACAAAATTTATTTTTAAAAAATCTTTGTTTAAAACTCTGAATTTCCTTACAAAAATGGTTTGAATCATAATTCTTGGGAATTTGCAAAGCAACATAGAAAAGAGTCATCGCAAGGATATTCTCAGTTAATTTTTAAAACAAATGGAGCCTACTTGTTGACAAATAGACAAACTATGAATTTTTTTTATAAAAATTGTTTAAATAACAATTCTTGGGAATTTTCAAAGCACCATAGAAAAGAGTCATCGCAGAGATATTCTTAGTTAATTTTTTTTTAATCAGCCTATTCGTTGAAAAATAGACAAACTCTGAATTTGTTCATAAAAATTTTGTGAATAATTAATGATTCTTGTAAATTTGCAAAGTATCACATCAAACACTCACTGGAAAAACATTCTTAGTTGTTTTTTTTTAATTGAGCCTATTCGTTGAAAAATAGACAAACTCTGAATTTGTTTATAAAAATTGCTTAAATGATTAATAATGCTTCAAAATTTGCTAAGATTCATATCAAACAGTCACCGGAAAAGCATTCTTAGTTTATTCCGTTCGAAAAAATTAAGCCTGTTCGTTGATAAATAGCCAAACTGTGATTTTTTTTTAAATTGCCAAATAGCATCTTCTTTCAAGTAACAGCAATAAATCTTTTATTTCTCGCACATTTCATACAAAAACTCTGGATTTCAATGAGCTAAACATTCCCAATCCCGAAAAGAACTATTGTTCAATAATTTGTTTATAACGTAATAAACAATTTGTTTAATCATGCTTAACTATTGGAAATTATTTACAGATAGTTTCAGCATAATCTTTTTGGTTAAAATTTTATTTGTTTGGTTCAAAATTATTTTTTTTATTGAAAATTTAACTATTTCGTTGAAAAATTATTTTATTTGCTTAAAAACTTATTTTCCTGATTGAAAATTAAACCATTCTATTTTTTGTTAAAAATGTATCTTTTTTTAGTTAAAAATTCATTTATTTTGTTGTAAATTTGTCTTTTTTGGTAGAAAATTCATCTTCTGGGTTGAAAATTCAACTATTTGATTACATATTTATTTTTTTCATTGCAGATGTACCATTTTCGTTAATAGTTCATTTCTTTTGTTAAAAATTTAACAAATTATTTTGAAAATTCTGTTTTTACTAAAAATGTAGCTATTCCATTTTTGTTATAAATTTGATCTTTTTCAGTTGAAAATTCACTTATTTTATTAAAAACTTTTATTTTTTAGTAAAAAATGCAATTATTTGGATAGAAAATGCATATTTTTGTGTTGTAAATTTAACTCTTTTTTTTTTAAATTCGTCTTTATGACTTTAAAACTCAAAATTTTGGATGAGATTTTTTTTCTTTGTTGATTGAACAATCTTTCTTGGTTAAAAATTCAACTCTTATGTCGAAAATTCGTGTATTTTGGTTAAGCAGTTTTTTTTATTAAAAATGAAAATATTTTTTGGTGGAAGTATCAACTATTACACTTTTTGTTGATAAATCATTTTTTTCATAAAAGATTTATCAGTTTGTTTGAAAATTTAACTATTTTCAACAAAGTAGTTTAACTTTCAACCAAGCAATTTAATTTTCTACTAAATCCTTTAATTTTGAAGGACTAGGAGGAAAAACAACAATTTTAGATATTGGTGGACCATCTCTGGCTTTTCCTGAACTCGAGAGAAATAAATTATACGATATTAAAACTCTCGTCAATCATCTAGGCTATGAAGAGGAAGCATTTATAATAGGTCCTGCTTCTGGACCCTGCCCTTATCTAAATGAAGATTCCGATGTAAGTTTTTATTCAAGATAGATCAAAATTTCATTTATCAAAATTTGAAACAAATTGTTCAATTTCTGACATTTTTAATTAAAAATTAGTCAAAGTAGGCGCAGCGCGCCTACAAAAAAGAGTTTCGTAGCCTATTATGGCGTTAATTAAGTCGTTAAAATTTGTCCCCCATCTACTCTCCCTCCCCTCCCACAATTCCTTTCCTCGTGCTTTCCCCATTTCCCCTCCCTTCCTCTACTATCCATACTCCTTACTTCCTCCTCTACTTCACCTACTTCTTCTTCCTCTACTTTCCTACTTCCCCTCCCCTGCTGATCCTCACTTCCCTGGTATCAATCTCTCCAATCCCCCTCCCTCACTTCCCATCCACTGATAATTCCCCTTCCTAACACACCACCCTTCTTAAACCACTACTTCTCCACCCTTTCCCTACTTCCACCTCCTCTACTTCCCCTCTCCTGATCATCATCACTTCCCTAGTTCATTTCTCCCTCCTCTACTTCCCCTTGTCAGCTCACCGTCAGTTCCCTAATGGCTACCCCCTCACTTTCCCTACTTTCCCTCCATCCCTTACTTCTCCAACCACACATAATTTCCCCTCCCTAATACTCCAATAATTAAAAAACTAAGGTTAAACGTAGAAGCCATTTTGTCTAGTTTTTTGTATACATAATCTAAAGAGGAGACATGGGTCCTAAAGGATGGTAGTTTTTCGGCTTGTCATTAGTCGCACAAAAACATAACAGACCAGGTCCTCTTTTTCCGGCATGACCGGTAAGAAGCATGGTAAGTCGCGAAAGCAAAAACCGATTTAGACAACTGTCTTATCGCTACTGTCTTTTTAGATAAATACATTCGAATCTGGATTGAGTCTCGGTTTTGGGGCTGACCTTGACATTAAAACCAGATTCTCGGAACGTAAACAATCAAAGACGTATGAACGTGAATTTTACTGCGTGGTAAAAAATAGTTTGAAAATTGTTTTTCTAATACGGAGACATGAGTCAACTAAATATTTAACGGAAATTAGGAAGAAAGTTTGCTGTTACACGTTAAAATAAATGTTTCCTGCTCACGTACTTTGAACGTTTGCGGGCCGCTGAGCATCTCGTTTAAAAGAAGAACTTCCTCTTCAATAATCATTCCAGATACTCTGTCGCTCACTTGATTAAACCATTTGAAGACAGCAGCATCCAAAAGGACATCACTTTTGCAACAAAACACCTCAAAAAACACTTGAAGTGGGAAGCACGCACTTCTGCGCAATCGCAGAATGCATGCGACGCAGTTTCAGAACCAGACATACGAAGAAGTTATTTAACAGAAAAATCACTTACTTTTATAAATATTAGGTTAATTGTTTACGAAAAACACAGTTTTCACAATGCTCACGTCAACAATTGACAGTTTGACACTAAAAATCACTGCAGTGGGATTCCGAGGCTTGAAGTCGATCGGACCTCTCTTTCTGCCATGTGAGATAGACAGAGACGATCCAATTGCGTTCCAATGACAGCTCATACTTTTCGTCTCGAAACGATCATAGTCTCTCTCTTTCGCTCTCTCTATCTGTGTCTGTCTATCCAATACTTCTTCTTCTTTGTTTTCTTTGTCGAATCGTAGAGCCTATTGGGTAGCTACGACAATGCCACCAATTTAGAAGAAATTTAAATTTCAATTAAACATTAACAATAAATCTTATAGTAAATAATTAATTTTAAACTTCAGTATAACATTTTTGATTAAAATGAATTGATATTCACTGCTCTTTTTCACTAACATTGCTCCAGTCTATTCGAGATTACTACTTCGCGATATATATTCGCGTGTCAAATGGCACTATTGTCAATGTCGAAGACATTCTCATTTGATCGCACGAAATAATTCAATCAGTCCCATTGAGTGAACTGTCGGAACGTCATGACGCAATTACACAGGTAGGCCGTTAGGGTACAGCGCCTTGCCACAACGCGCCTGTTTTCTTCACGCCTGAGTGAACACCCCCCTTCCCTCAAATTCTCATAAAAACTAAATCCAGATTCAACTGTAGTAGAATACTCCACTACTACGATGGTGGTGTTACCTTAGTGCCGCTAATAGGGCGCATTTTTTTCAGTTAATAAATAAAAATGAAATTTTCTCTAAACAAACGGTCTTTACCGGGAGTATTTTTACTCTTGATAGCATGTATACAAGAAACTAGAGAAAATCGCTTTCCCGTTTGGCCTTAGTTTATAAAGTCCGATTTACCGATGATTCCCGGGGGCCTTAAGGCCCAACAGCGCGTTCGCTGCCTGTCGATGTGGCGTCGCGCACTATTTAACAAAGTACAAATTTCCTCCAATTTTTAATGAATCTTTCTGAAACTTTCCAAAAATCTTCTTTGAACTATATAGAACATCTTTCTCTCTGGAAGTTGTTCGAAATTTTGCAATTCAATATTATTAAACAAAAACTTTTAAAAAATTTCAGTAATATTTATTTATTATTAGTGTTTATCGGGAAAACTTTTTTTCAGTTTTTAATGTTTATTGATAAAGCTAATTATTGGACAAAAAATGTAAAAATAAAAAAGCTCCGTCTTGCTATTTTATACAACCCTATATTTGAGAAAAATAATTTTGCGAATTTGAAAATATCCATTTATCGAGACCCGGGGAACAACGCTTTTAGCAGTCTCGAGCGTCGGGCAAGTTATTGAATTCGAGAGCTCAATCGTTGAGCCGCATTTTTCATGAATAAGAAAACAATCTTAAAAATCAAGAAATGAAGCTGATTATTCAACAAACGAATTATTATTTAAATCTTTTGATTTCAGTTTACGACAAACATATTTTTGAATAAAACAGAGACAACAGTGAATTCGTATGTTATCTATATCGACAAAATTCGAGGAGCTGCTGTATTCAAACCTCTTCCTTTAAATGAAACCCGATTTTCAATTCTAGCAAACCTTTTTTTAAGCGAAGGCAAACCTGGAAAGGTGATAAGAATCGAAGTCAGGAATCGTATAGGTAATGACGATTTCATATCTAGCATGAGAAAAGGTTTGGCTGATCGCTATTCAAAACTTGTTGGTGAGTTACAATCTAATTTAGTTTATTGATAATTATTTCATCAATTAAATATATATTAGAGATTTTTTTTGTCATTTATCAGGTTTGGGTGGAACTTTCCTACTTAAAAAAGGAACCATAAAACATCACTTTCCAAATTTTTTTGAGGAACCTGTTAGGGTTCCAAACAGCACTTTGGAAATTATCGATAATTTCTATCTCTACAATGGTTCAGCTCCATTGATCGGAGTCGGCACTTTTGTTTCTACCAAAACGGTACAATAGAGAAATTTGATTCATATTTAGGGTGGCCGTTTTAATCGAGGAATTAATTCACGGTTTTCTCCTGGTTCGCAAAAATTTTTCGCGGTCAATGAAACAAAAAAATTCGAAATCTTAAAGCTGAAAATGTGATCATTTGATGTAATCAAAACTGCACTACAAATTAAATCACTTGCGGTGGAATCTTAAATAATATAAAAGAAAAGCAAGTACAATCTTTTTGGTAATAATTGATGAAAATTGATATATTAACTTCAGAATTAATGTTTAATATTTTTGTAAATTGTTTCAATTTACCACCCGAATTTCACGTGGAATTCCTTAATCCACGTTGAGTCCTACTTAGTTTTCCGCGGAGGATTCCACGAATGAAATTTGTTTAAAATAACTTTGGAATCCAATGATTTTTTATTAACAATAACAATTTCAGACAAAAACAAAAAAATAATAAGGATTGTAAATTCTCTTCAAACCGATTTCCGGTATAAAATGTAATCAGAACTAAAAATGGTGAATTTAATGATTCGAAATAATAATGTGAAAAATCGTATGACTTTTTAAAATGAAAGTACCAATTTTCGATTAAAAAAAAATTAACTAATATAATATAACAAAAAATGTTCCAAACTAAATCTCGTTTGAAATTTATTTGTTTTTAAGTAGCCGATTTATGGTGAAAAATGTTAAATAGTTTCCAGTGAAACGTAACCTAAAATTGCTAAAAAGTTCTGAATCTTTTTTGAAATGTTTGAAGTAGAATTTGTTTAAATTAAAACTACCAATTTCCAACAAAGAACGCTAACATAATCAAATTTTTGTTAAAGATTCCTGAATCTATTGATTTAAAATTATTTTAAAATTGCAAATAGTTTATAAAGTTTCAATCGGTCCTTTACATTTTTTAACTACTACAGCCTTTGAATTTAAACATTTCAATTTCTAACGTTAAAATCGGTAAATTGTTTAATTTTAGACCGATTCAGAATTGGTATGTAAAATCAATGTTTCAAGTCATTAGATAGATTTTTCTTCTAAATTTTGTAAACTTCCGGACCAGAAAAAAAATTTTATGTCATTTCACGGTTTTAAAAAATTCCTGGTTTCCCTTTCCAGCGGCCACCCTGTTATTCAAAAATCACACTCAACTCCCGATATGAGAACCCCGCTTTACGATATTCCTAGAACTGATGGCCTCCGCAGTTTCGTGATTATTGAAAAATACGACATAGTATACGACATTGTATACTGAGTCGTAATTTGGGATAGTCTACGATGACGTATACGATGTCGTATACGATATGGTATACGACATTGTATACGGAGTCGTAATTTGGGATAGTATACAATGACGCATACAATGTCGTATACGACATTGTGTACGGAGTCGTAATTTGGGATAGTATACGATGACGTATACGATGTCGTATGCGACATAGTATACGACATTGCATACGGAGTCGTAATTTGGGATAGTATACAATGACGCATACAATGTCGTATACGACATTGTGTACGGAGTCGTAATTTGGGATAGTATACGATGACGTATACGATGTCGTATGCGACATAGTATACGGAATCGTAATTTGGGATAGTATACAATGACGCATACAATGTCGTATACGACATTGTGTACGGAATCGTAATTTGGAATAGTATACGATGACGTATACGATGTCGTATGCGACACAGTATACGACATTATGTACGGAGTCGTAATTTGGAATAGTATACGATGACGTATACGATGTCGTATGCGACATAGTATACGACATTGCATACGGAGTCGTAATTTGGGATAGCATACGATGACGTATACGACATTGTATACGGAGTCGTAATTTGGGATAGTATACGATGACGTATACGACATAGTATACGACATTGAATACGGAGTCGTAATTTGATATAGTATACGATGACGTATACGATGTCGTATGCGACATAGTATACGACATTGCATACGGAGTCGTAATTTGGGATAGCATACGATGACGTATACGATGTCGCATACGACATAGTATATGACATTGTATACGGAGTCGTCATTTGGGATAGTATAACAGATGTGTATCAGAGAAGCACATTTATGTTTACAAATCATAAACGCCATCGTAAACAGCATCGTATACGTCATCGTATATCATCCCAAATTACGATTTCGTATACGATGGCATATAGGACGCCGTATACGGTATCGTATATGTAATTGTATACTATCCCAAATTACGACTTCGCACACGAATGTCATATACGACGTCGTATTTTTCAATAGGTTGAAGAGAGCCATGGGGCCGAAAGAGAGGTGGTGCGTAGTCAAGCGTGACAAACAGCTCGAGGGCCGCACTCTCAGCGCGTTAGTTGAACAGGCTGCGTCATGCATCAAAATCCAACAAAGAGTATTCAATTCGGCTCTGCCTATTTACGTTTGGATCCCCCCGATTTAGGATCAAGACATGTCCGAAACCGTTCTTATATCGGGAGTTGAGTGTAACTTTAAAAAATATATCACATCGTAGGATTAAAAACTTACGCTTTAATTTTCAATTTTTTCAAGGACCTTGATCTAGAAGTGCAACATTTTCACACCTTTTCTCATCACGGCGAAGGTGGACATTATCGTTATGACATCACTCCAGAAATTGTTGAATATTTGGGATATTTTTCACCCGCAGAAATTTTGTACAGAGTAGATCAGCCTGCGGAAGTTCTTTAATTTAACATCGGGAACGGAATGTTATTGTTAATATTTTAGGAATTAAATTTGTGTAAAAATCATAGATGAAGCAAAATTAACAAGGGGAAGGGATGTAAAAGGAAATTTATGGTATCGGTTATATCTTCGATGCCGTCTTCGATTATATTAAAAATTACGAAAAAATATGACATGAATACAATATGAATGCAAAGTCTTAACTTTCCATTCTTCATTATTGAAAAAATGTAGAGAATTTTATTGTTATGAAAGCAATACATTTTTTAACGATAGAATCTATAGATAAAGGCATTAATCGTCTATTACGCTCATCTTGTTCATATATAATAATACATTTTTCCTATTTTCAATATTCAGTCATTTAATTTTCTTTCTTTAAGATTCTTAATTAAAATATAATAAATGCCTTATTCACTTTTAAAAATACATATTAATGTTTCATTATCACCTATAAAAGTTATTATTTCATTATGATCATTTTCTTTTCTTTTTGTTAATTACTTCGATTACTTTAAAAAAAACTTTTATTCTATCATTGTTTGTATAATAAATTGTATTCAATTATAGCGTTATAAACAATTAAAATTTCAATCAAATTCACCTATCTGAACACATAAATTTTAATAATGGCAAATTGCTTTTAAATACACATGACAATTGTCTGTGATTATGTCAACTTTATTGAAAATTTAATTAATTGCAACTCGCTAACTTGAAAACTGTAAATTGAAAAAATGTAAATTTGCCCGCCGGGTGCCATGATGAGGAGAACACAGGAAGAACACTCGTGCAGTTTTGAGGTTAGGTCAACTTCAGAAAAATTTCAAACTATGAAGGAACACATCAATCTCGGAGCAAGTAAAAATACTTTTCTGGTAAAGGACTGGGTCCCGCACACCGTCACAACTGTCTACTTTTCGATTGAAACCTAATTATTTTTAAGCAAAGGATAATCAAGAGTGCACGCAGCATGTCTTGACTAGATGGCGACCATGATTATAAAAAAATGTATACAATGTATATAACGACGCCTCCATTCAATATGAGTCTATGTGCTAACAGCGCCGTGTATGAGACTATGCGCTGTGTATAAGCATAGGGAATAGTCTCATACAGAGGGCTGTCAGCACATAGACTCATATTGAATGGAGGAGTCGATAATATATAAGTTTTTCTTAATTTTATGAAATCATATAAATTAATCTCACGTGATTCAGTTTTATCCTCTTTGATAATTCTGAAATTTCCTTATTCCAGACAACGATTTGAATTCATTTTCCATCGTTGTTATTAAAAATAAATTTCCATCTTTCTTTTTGCGATAAAGCTTCACCGAAGAACTTCGGCATTAATTCCAATTCATCAACGTATCCAACAATTTCTCTGAAATTATACAAAAAAAAATATGATATAAGTAATAATATAATATTTAACGTTATGTCATATTTTATATTTTTTCATGTACTTACACAGTTGTCGTCTTTGTTTTTGCTAATATTCTTATCATCTTCATTTTGTTCCTCACCTATATTAAATTTATATTAATTTTAGTGTATTAAATATATTCATTTTTATATTCATGTTTGGATTGAAAATAAAGTAATCTTTTTCTTAAGATTGTTGTTAACCTATAAATGAATATTATTTAATTTTTTTTTGATGAAATAAAAAATTATTTACCAATATAAAAAAATATAAAATTAAATTCATTTCAAAAAGACTTTAATTATTTTTAAAGAACATTATGTGTTTTTAAGAAGTTTAAAAATGTTTCAGTAGTTTTGAAGAATTGAAATAGATTTTAATGGATTTTATGAAATGTAAATAGATTTTGAATAATTTTAAGAAATTTGAAAATATATGTATTGTTACGTCCTAAAGATCTAAACAGCTAAATTCCTATTTTGGTAACAAAGCCTGTTTCCCTATTAATGTTTCCTCGATTTACTTAACTATTTCTAGCTAAGTGGGATGAGGCCAAGCTAAATGAATAATTTAAATATATTTAATTTCTTTATTTTAAAGTTACATCAATTATCATGACCCTTTGTTTGCGATGAAAAGATTTGAATTTTGACGTTTGATTATTTCCTTTCCTTGCAAACGTGGATTCGATTGATCTCCACCCTTTAAAAGAAAATGAATTGATTTGAAAATCTATTTTTTACACCGAAAATTTGGTAAAGTTATATTGAGGATTTTTCTCGACTTACCAGTAGTTGAAGTTTCTTATTTGATTTAATCCTTTACTTGGATGAGCGTACCACTTCACGTAATCCTTTAAAGGAACTAGGTGAGTAACTACGAGAACTGCGAATTTATGGGTGATTGGTTAACTGATATGTTTGGTGTCACGATTTAAAAGACTGTCGTCCCGTTCCAATTTTTTACTGCCTTTAGTTTGAGGGTTGCTGCTTATATATGGAATTTAGTCCTCTGGAATCCTTGGGTCCCATGGAAAATGGTTTGACAGCTTTCCTCTGCCATAAATTTAACTGGCCGTGCGACGGCTAATGGCTTTCCTCTGCACCGGGGTAGTAGTCGATTCTCTGGTTGTGTGTGTAACACATGGATTGACTTGGGGTGTCGGGCTAGACACTGTGTAAGTCATTCATGTATTCTCGAGGTTCGAAGCTTCCTTAGGTGGGTGCAGGTAGTTGGAGTTGTAAAGACAAGGATCATATCTAGTTCAAGTTTTAGAATGTTTCATTCACAAAAAGGTCATTGACATTGGTTCGTATATATTTGACATAGTGACAGATTATTGAGAATAGACATTGAAGGTAATGTTCGCTTAATGTGATAAAAGTTTATAATTAAGTAATGGTCGATAAGTAAAAGTTTACAATAGGCTATTAGGATAAACAATAATAATAATAATTACCAATTATTATTAATTATTATAAATTACTAATAATCAATTATTGTCTATTAATTATTTATTAACAAACAATAACTATGACCAATAATAATAATTATTATTATTATTATCTTATAATAGTCGCTGGACGTGACAATATATTTCTTACGTAATTGTAATTTACTTGTATTGATTTCAAGTAATTTATATGAATTTGTAGAGATTTAGAGATATTATAATTAATTTCAGAAAATTCAAAATGATTTTTAATCATCTACAAAATTTCAAACATTTTCAAGATACTTCAACATATTTTAATGTATTTAAAATGATAGAATTCTTTTTTTCAAATTTCAAAATATAAATGTCATTTAAAAATATAAAAAATTTGTATTGTGTAAAACCTTTAAAATAATTACAAATATTCTGAAATATTTTGAAATCTGTACAAAATTCTTAAAATCTGTTAAATTTGTCTAAATTCTGTAAAATCTTTTAAGGCATGTCAAAATACTATAAAATAATTTAAATATTTGAAATTATTTGTAATTAACTCAATATCTTCATGAATATTTTGAAACAATTTATAATCCGTTGAAATTCCTTTCATAGAATTAAAATAAATTCACTTATGTTTTTACTTTTCACATGCTTTGCATCTTCTGCATGTTGTCACAGTTGGGAGGTTATGTTTCTGCAGGCAGGCAGCCTGACACTGCCGGCAAGCAGAGGTATGAAAAGTACGTTACATTTGTGACAGTTATTCGAGTCGGTAAGATCCGTTTGACGGCGCTGAAAGCTACGGACGCAGAAGGTCATAGTTAAAATCGTAAAATTTTGACTAACATTTACTTTCAATCTACTTATTTGACTGAATAGTAAAGAAATCTTATAGTAAATAACGTAAATATGTAATTTACAGCTAAGCCTTAGTAATTTTGAAAATATAAGACAAAATTTTTTATTCAATTCTGGACTCTGAGGGTGGCGTCCCATTGCAACGTCAATCTTGGCGCAAGACGCAAAACGTCTGTAAAACGCACTTTACAGTACAGACAGTCGTTAACACGGAAAAGCGCGTGGAAAGACGGCCAGTCACCGCTGAACGCGTTCAGCGATCCCCACTCAGTCGAGGCGAAAAGCCACGTGAGTCGAAGCGGCAAATGGGATGGACCGTCGGTCCCCGCCACGGAGTCTCCCACCTCCATCCATCGCTCGCTGTGGTGGGAAGGAGCCCATAAAAGCCGGCGCACGAGAGCAACGAGGCAGACAGTGACCCCAACTTTGGCATGTAGAGCAGTGGTCGGCACGCTCTTGCCCAGGGCAGGCTAACCTGCCCGGGCTGCCCAACGACCTACTTTCTGGGCAGGTACCTGCGAGCTTGGGCAGACCGACCCTCGCCTCAGGGGTCCTTTTTTGGAAAGTAGAACAAATTAACAAAATTTAAAAATCTTTAATTTTGTAATTAGCGATTTGAAAGTGATATTTTTGGACTCTGCGAATTTTTCCGATTTCAACGATATGTAATTTGTCTGTAAAGGTTGAAAATTTAAGAAGTATTTAGTATAAAATTGAATATTAAGCTAAAGTTTTTTGATATTAAACTCCTTCAAATTTGCAACTTTCTTAGGCAAGTAATATATCATTGGAATCGGAAAAATTCGTAGATGCTGATTATGCTATTTTCAAATCTCTAGTTGAAAAATTAAAAGTTTTTAAATTTCTTTACTTTGACCTGCCTGTGGATAAAAGACCCTTGTTGAGAAAGCTCACCCACACTGAGGTCCGTGAATAGAACGAAAAGTAGTAGAAAAAATTAAGCCGGGACGGGCCTGACCATACCTGAAAAGTGAGCAAAAAGTTTGCCGACCACTAATGTAGAGGTACTGCGCTTGCCTTAGCTATGCGTAAGAGGAACACGGCGCGGCTTATTATTGCCATGGTAACGGATTGTCGCGTCGTGTTCCTCGTAAGTGTCCTAGCGCAAGCGCAGTACGTCTACATGCCAAAGTTGGGAGCACTGGAGGCAGACCAGCGCCGGGTCACCGGCTGCAAATATCATCCAAATATTTGGAGTGTTCCCTAGGCTAATATATCCACCAGTCTTCTGGTCGGCTCTCAGGAAAAAATAATATCCACCAGTCTTCTGGTAGGTCATCTCACCCATCTGTTAGCTCGCTAACATTCCTTTCCTTGTTCCACCAGCTTCTTGGTAAGCTCTTCTTCCCATTCCACGACTTTCCTCACACTCTTTTTTTTACCTGCAAAGTAAGTTCAAAAGAAACAATATTTTTCTTCCTCTACGACGCCTCATAGCATCGAACAGGGGCTCGTCTTTTTATTTTGAAGTCAATCATTAAACTTTTTTAATTTTTTTTAATTTTTTTTTTTATAGTAACTCGGGATTCGTGAAATCGATGCGATAATGCCCGACGGCGCAGGGGCCGCATTCACAAAATACGACAGTTAAAAGCAAAAGGCGTGATTTCCGGGTAATTCGCGCATCAACTACGCGATCAGAAGCACGGGATCTAAGAGCGTCACGTTCTCCACGGTTCACCGATTGGGAGGCTATTCTCGCGATATATACGTTCATTCCCGAGACAGAACAGGAAGACATGGTTAGGCAAAGTCGAGTAGGGGAAATCAAAGCCTTTAATAACGTATTAGTATGTGATGGCAACAACAACAATGTAAGGTCCTCTACGAATGCGGAACCAAAAATAGAGAATGCCACACCGCCTATAAATTTAACTGTTAAAGATACTTTAAGGGAAATTGATAGCCTCATTTCTGAATATGCGTGAGATGAATTGAAAACATGAATAAATGTAGGCATAATTAATGTACGAAATAAAACAATTGATCAGAGTAAAATCTTTTATATTTTTATAAAATTCGATAGTTGTAATCTCGAGTTAAGAGAAAGGATTGTCTCATTAATAGAAGATTAATAAATAGACTAAAAATGTAAATATATATCAAATCAAAACTCAATCTCGATAGTTGTCATCTCGGTTTAAGAAAGAGTATCGTTTTCTGTCATGTAACGTGGATAAATAATTTTAAAAATATATATCTATATACAATTTACACATACATGCTGTGTTCTCACTCCGCATCACCCTGCCTCCTCTAGCTCTAAAAAATGTCAATGGCAAAAAACGCCTCGAGGGGGCGTAATCGTTCCCGCCCTCGTGACTCATCCTCCGGTCACAATCCGGAGCGCAAGCACAACGGTGAGGAACACAATTTTGAACAAATAGCAACTTCTCGCCCTCATGACTCGTCAACTGGTCAATATCCGAAGAGGATATAGACCGGATATATACCGGATATAGAGCGCATTGTCCGTTGTGGAATATGTGTTATATGTATATTAAAATTGTCACTTATTCTGCAGGCCCACTCCTGCTACACTAAGATACGTGTTCTGGGCGACTAAGCACGACTACAGTTAAACAAAGGAACTGATTTATTAAACAATTAAGAATAAACATACATGGATCGTCTGAGCGACTATACAACTTAATGTTACACGGGTGAAGGGCGCCAACGCTCTGCGCGGTTGCCGACGCTGCGCAACGCAACGGTCAAAACCCTGCTCGTTTCCCGCTATCCCCACTCTTGCGCATAGAGAGAGACAACCTAAGCAGCTCCCCGCACCGTACCTTTCGCAGCGCCGCCAAACGGACCTTTCTTGCCCGAATAGAGGAGTTCATCTTTCGTAACGATTTTATTTTTTAATGAATAGCGTTTGAAAAATAATATCCAAAGATACTTAACCCTCCGTTAGACGCAACCGGCCTGACAGGCCACCTCAAGCTGTTTTCGCTCATCTCTCGTACTACAGAGCGCACAGTGGCTTGACCTTCTTAGTATTCGTTAATCAGTATAAGCTTTTTCGAAAACCTTTAATAAGTTTTATGGCAGGCTAGGTAAAATGTGACTGTGATCCATCAAACATGCCAGGTTCCCTGCACCCGAGTGGACGATGTCGCCAACAAATTAACAAAAAGAGAAGCTTTCGTAATTGAAACTTGAAATTTTACTCTCAGAGGTTTTTGGGTTGCCCATAAGGAATTTGATGTAAATTCCACACAAAAAAATGGCGGTTGCAATATGGCGGACACTTGTATGAACAGCTTTTTCGATTTCGATGAGAATCGTCACACTGGAGTCCCATGAGTCGATGATAATATATTTGTCGTCATTTTTACAAAAAACATAATGACGGATGCAATATGGCAGACAGCATTTTCAAAAACTCATCTCATTCCAACGAAAATCAGTATACGAAGTTTTTTTGAGTCACTAATAAAGTTTTATTTATTCCGTAGGGAAAATTCATAACAAGAGGTGCATTTTAAAAAGCGCAAATTCTTTGATTCTGCCTTTCAATAGTCGCCATATTGGATCCACCATTTTAGGTTTTGCAATTCTAACGTCAGAATCGTAATAAGCGATCCTAAAAACCCCCGTACATCAAGTTTCATACGAGTTGAAAAAAAATCGCTAATTCTGCGATTCTGCCTTTCAATAGTCGCCATATTGGATCTACCATTTTGAATTTTGCAATTTCAACATCAGAATCGTAATCAGCGACCCAAAAACCTTAAGATAACTTTCTATAACAATTATTTCTGATGTGCTTCTCGAATGAATACAGGTGGCCTGTCAGGCACATTGCGTCTAAACTAGGAAGTTTTAGGGTTGCGTCTAACGGAGGGTTACGGTCAAAAAGAAATATATATATGTAGTTTTTAATAAATTCTTAGAAAAATGTTTCTTCCTACGCTATTGGTGGTATTGCTTGGTCCTCGGCGTGCGGACATTTTGCTATCTGAAGTAGTTTGAAATACTTGATCAAGAAGTCATGCCATTTTTTAAATAATTAATAGATGTGTTAACTATTTTTTGAATCTGTTAAACAATGTGGATATCAAATAAAATATGAGAAAATAGTAGCATTAGTGTCATTTTTTCAAAATAGAAGCAAAATAGTTGCATTCTTTAAAAAAGTGCCAATAGTTGCGTGAGGACGGGAAGGCACCAGTAGTACCGGGCCACTATGGACAGACTACCCCCTCCACTTTTCCCATCCCCCTTCACCGCACTACGGCCATGACGCCCTCGCCCTGGTGGTTGGGGACCTACCCCCAGCCGCTCTCGGACACCTGTTTTGCACGCGTCTCAAGAGGGTGCCATCTGACTCCTACTCCCGCTACTCTCGACCACTTATTCGAAGGGTGATTAATGAGGGTATAACTCGACACGCCCCGCCTGTGATATTTTTGGTTGAATCGCTGTTGAAATGTATCCGCAACTGACTGGGAAGCTGAATAGATGCCAATGAATAGTATATTGTGTTACAAGTTGAAAAAGCGAGAGATTTAAAACGAGTGTGAAGTTAGCTACCCGAGCGGAGCGAGGGTGGCTATCACACGAGTTTTAAATCGTCGCTTTTTCAATGTGTGGGACACGATACTTTTTCTATAATTTGTGCAAAAGTGCTAGTTTTTGTTTACCTGTTTTTTGTGTAAAAAGAAGGCGATTTTTTGTCGATTGACGCAACAATGACAATGGCAATTATCAAAACCATGGCAATAATATGGCAGTAATAATAAGCTGGTTCTCACAATTGAATAGTTGGCCCATAAAGTTGAGGGCTTTAAAATTTCCGATTTTTCGTGGAAAAAACCAAGCACAGTATTTTCGGAGAAACTGACGGTGTTTTTTTGCTTTTGCCAAGTGACAAAAGTACATACAAAATGCACAACTCGAGAATTTTCAGGAAATTGATTTTGAGGTTAGAGACGAGAGTCGGAACATAGAATGAAGTTGGCTGCGCACGATGCACGAGTACACCCGAGGCAGCACGAACCCACCCGAAATAACATTTACTTTTTTCACTGTGCCTCACTTTTATCACTGTCCATTTACTTTTTCCACTGCATCTGTCCACTTTTGTCACTGTTGCCCGGAAAGGTCGGCACTGCGCATGCGTCACGTCATCGAGCAAAAATCGCTCACTTTTTACACCAAAAACAGGTGGAAAAACTGGCACTTTTTCGCGAATTATAGAAAAAGGAATTTTATCTTATGTTAGTCACAGTTAAATCGTTTCTAGTTTAAGCCTGTGCGAGTCCCTGAAAAGCATTTAAAAAGTCCTTTTTGACTCACTTATTGACCGTCTGTCAGAAGTAAATTTTTCTTAGAGACGTGCAAAATTAATTGTATCCTGAAGCTGAAAAAGATTGTGAACGATTTTTTGCTACCTACAACAGTTAAACTTCAAAAAAATAACTATCTTAAGGCTACTATATATTTAGTAAGGGAAGGATAATGAGTAGACACATGTTGACATACAATTAAAAATACGCATTTATTATACGATGAAAAATGTCAATCTAAAATGATTTTCTTACATTTTTACACTTAGCTTAACTCTCTAGTTAAATGTAATTCTTTTCAGGACATTTATACGTACAGACGAAGTCAAGTGCGTTAATAACTTTTCGTAACTTTTCGGAAATGCAATGATCAGTTAGTAATGTTACAATTTCAGTCACGCATATTTCGACTAAGCCACACAAGACTTTTAGCATACTAACATACTCGTCTACACGCAAAAGAACATTCTTCAATCCAATGAAAGTGGTTTTTTTCATTGCAACAGCAGGTACATACACTTTTTGTTTCTTCGCTTCACAAGTATTTTCACTATTTTCACATTCTGCAACAGGTCCAGGTATACGGTCGAAAAGAATGGTCTTTTCTCCAAAAGATGATGTAAACATCACTTTGTAGTCATTTGTCTCAAGGGGCTCAGTGTGATCTGACGAGGGTCGTTTGTCCTTTTCAAAATAATCGTCAATGATATTGATCTGTTGCAGGAATTTCATCCATGTTAGCACCCCAAACGTGATTCCTTGTAGTTTATTAGTAACAATTTTGACAATTGGTTCAAAACGTTCATCAGTCTGTAGTTCCAATCCAATAATTACATTTTTACTGCAGGAGTTATTGAGAGCGTACAGTGTAGTTAAGATAAGATGTTTAGTTGTCCTACGTGAAGGCACAACTTCTGTCATGTGAACTTTTTTTCTTTTATTGCTTGAAGAAGATATATCAACACCATCATTTTTAATAGATTGTAAGGTAATAATATTTTCAATGTCTGAGTCTATCGGATTTATCATATTTTGAGACATTGCACTTATTGTGTTTAGAGATGCAGAGGAACTAATAAACGGATAGTCTTAGACCCAACTTATGTATCAAAAGGAACGGATATAAGGTAGTGGGGTTAAAATCGTGTCTGAACACGCTTCATATAGTGTTCTTGAACTATGATAGGTTATTAGTTAGGTAGTGGGGAGAAATCCACAGAAGTGAGGACAATTGTAAAAGGGAGTAGAGGGAGTTGGATTTTAAAGTTAGATGGAGGGGAGAGAAAAAAATAGTTTGAAACAGTTTCATATATGTGAAGTATTTTTTAAATATACTTTGAGTAAGAATTAGTTAAAAAATGTTTACTAATTCTCTTCAGTATAGTCTTTTTCTTACTAATTATCAGTTACAAGTATGGAATTCGGTTAGTGATTTTACTAAGTGATACGAGTTTACTACCAACTAATCAAGAACTTGACTACTTCAGAATTATGATATATAAGGTAAGAAAAAATGGTTCAAACATTTAAATGTTGTAATAATTATTCTATGGATTGTTCTATATATGATAAATAAATGTCTTGGTTTAAGAATATAATACATATGTTGGAAAGCTGTATGGGTTCGTGAGAACGTTTATTAATAGAATTTTAAGGGTCCTTTCAAGAATGTTGGGGGATGTGACCATAGAGAAAGGAGTGGGGATGGACCCATTTTCCTTGCAAGAAAGTCACAGTTTCCCAAGAAAATCAGTCTAGACCTTGCCTTTGCTTCTGCAACACTGTCCCTAGATAACCACCCGAGTTTTATTGTGATTCTATCATTCCCAAATTTCAAGTAAATTAAGTGTAATCGATAAGAAAAGTGAGTGAAGTGCCCCAATTTCAAAGAGGATTAGAAGTGCTCTATAAAAAAGTGAGTGTAGTGCGTTTGATCCAAATTCGAATCAAATTTAAAAAAAATGTGTGACAGTGGTTTAAACAATGCCAGGATTGCTCTTGCTGCAGTCACTGAGCATTTAGCTGCAATGGCTGCGTTGGAGGCTTACGTTAATAAATGTACTTCGGCTGTTAGATTGGCAAATATAATTAATGATGCAACGGAGGCGAGCAACAAAGAATTATTAGTCCGATGTCTCCCAGCAGCAATGAAAATGTGGCATTTATTGGACATAGCAATAGAAGGTGGAAAGGAAAGAGTAGGTTAGTAAGAAATTGAAATTTTATTTTATTTTTGTACGTTTTATCATTGTTTTGATTAGAAAAAATTCAAAATCTTTTTTATAAATTGAAAATATAATGATTTTGATAAATTTCAAATAATAAGATAATATTTTTTTCCACAGAAGCATGCATTACCAACGAAACACCGTCGATCCTCGAAACGTACACGGGGATCGCGAAGAAGAGGAAACGCGCAGCAGGCAATGATGTGGCCAGGACTAAAAAGGCCACAAGAAGATGCCCTGCGAAAAATTCAAAGCAGGGTAAAGCCAGAGATCCACCCAAAATGTTAACACAGACTGTGTATGTTATTGATGATGAGGTGGACACAGTTTCGATGGAACGCGATCCACGTTTGAAAAAATCGAAGCAACATCATCAGCAAGAACAAAAACATCAGCAGCAACATCAACAAAACCAGGCTCAATTGACGGAGCCAGAACAATTGAATACAGATGAGATGTTGCAGAAATTGGTGGAAGTCAAGCATGCAGAAGCAAAAGTATTGAAAAAGAAGGCTGCAGAGAGAAGAATCCGAATGAAAGAAATCGAGGAGAGTCGGAAAAATGAAGATATTCAAACTAAAGCCAAGGCCCTGAAGAAGAAGAAGGAGGAACAACGAAAAATTATCCAGGAAAAGAAAACAAGAAAAATCCTGGACCATAAAAATAAAAAAGATCAAGAGAACTCCTATGTGGCCTTGAAAAACAATGTCAGGAAGGTCACAAAGGAGTTTTTTTTTTTTTAACAAAACAGAAAAGAATGCTCTGCAGGATTTGGACCCTAATGTGGAGGAAATGCTGTCAGCATTGTTGGATAAAGAGGAGAGAATCTTCCAAGGTAAGATTTATACTATTAAGTATACAAATATATATTTAAAAAAAAATGTTTGTAATAATTTATCTTAAATAATAATATTAATTTTTAATTTTTACAGAATGTCAGAACACCATCCATGAGATCGTACGGGTCCAAGCCGGTGCTGGTCATCAGGTGTCTGTTGACGGTGAATCATCGCAGGTTGTTGCACCCTCGAGAGTACCCCATCTGAACATCGGTACATCTCAGGTTGCAGGACCCTCCAGAGCCCCAGACGTACCGGCAACATACAGCCTGGACGATGCACAAGGTAGGAATGAGAGAGTGAAAGATTCACAATTTATTTGTAAAATAAGTGAAAGTTCGGGATATATTCAGAAATTCGGTTTCTATGGTTTGAAATTAAAATTTAAAATTTCTCAGCCCGGCGAGAATAACCCCGTGGAATGGCTCGAATCGGCATTTCGCGAATTATTCGAATATTTAATTGATTGGTGCGATCCAACCGATGTAGTAGGATTAGTGTTTTGGTCCGATGGATTCGGGAAAGGGGTAGCATGGAAAGCCTTCATTCCATTAAAAGACTTGTCTTTTGAAGACCTGTGGGACCTTGTTGTAAAATTTATCCAAAGGGCCACAGGTTTTGAAATCAACGATACTTTTCATGTTGAAATGACCCGTGTTCAGGTACCAGCCGGTAAAGGTCGTGTTAAATTGCAATCCGACATTTTTAAGCGATCAGTTTTAATAATAGCTATTAAAGAAAATACATGTCTACCACAGGCCATTGTAGCAGCAATTGCCAAAGGGAAATTGATGGCTGACAAAACTAACGTCGAATTAAAAAATGACTGGCGTCGAAAGCGCGAGAGAGGTGGAGTGCATCAGCGCACTGCCGCTAATAGGCTAACGCTAGACGCCGGTGTTATTATACCAGAAAATGGATGTGGTATTCCAAAATTGATTAAAGATCAACAATTTTTAGCAAAAGCTCAGATAGCAATAACAGTGTACCATTTTGATAGCTTTGGGTTAGGAAAGGCGAAAGCTTTTTATATCGGCAGTTCAGAAATTTTGAATAAAGGGGAAATAATTAAACAAAATATTCACTTGCTGTATGAGGTTGCCCCAAAATTCCATTTTTCTCCAATTTTATCTTTGATAGGTGCGGGGCGTAGTAGAAACTTTTGTGCGCCATGTAACAAGGCTTACAAAAATTCAGAAAGTCATTTGTGTTCTGAAAAATGTAATGCCTGTCACACTTCGCCACCCTGTAATCAAGAAAACAATATTCTGTTTGGGGATGCCGAAAAGGAAATTAAATGCGAATCATGCCTTAGGTCCTTTTATGGGGCCTCATGTATGAGGAATCATTTACATCCTGACTCCTACAGCAAAGGAAAAAGTATTTGCTCGGTATTCAAAATTTGTGGTTGCTGTTCAAAATTAATTAACCATTTAGATGTTAAAGATCATAAATGTGGATTCTCAAATTGTGTCAATTGCCTAAAGCTTTTGGCCTAGAAGAGGCGAAAAAGGGTACATTTCCCCATTTATTTAATACTCCTGAGAATCAGGAATACATTGGGAAAATTCCGGATGCAAAATATTTTCCACCGGATACAATGTCTTGTGAGGCTCGGGAGTCATTTTTCAAGTGGTACGAAGAATGTGTCAGGTCAGAATACAATTTTAATTTCAAATAAGAACTGAAATCATATTGTATCAATGATGTGGATATTCTTCGTTGTGCATGTTTGGCTTTCAGATCATTATTTCTCAAAGTAGCCAATGTCGATCCATTTATTGAGAGTATAACGATTGCATCGGCTTGCTCAAAAGTATTTAGACAAAATTATCTGAAAGCTGATCAAATAGGAGTTATACCGAACGGTGGTTATAGGCGGGCTGATAAACAATCGAGAAAAGCCATCGAATGGTTATTAGCCTTAGAACGCGAATTGGACATTGAGATTACTCATGCAGGTAGGACACGAGAATTTAGATTGCCAGATGGTTCTTTAGTCGATGGCTATTATGAAGATAAAGAAGGCGTGATGATTTTTTAAAAGACCACCCACTTTTGATGACCGAGGCATTGAATCCTCGAGATGCATTCTATGGGGGTCGAACAGGTAATAAATTTTCTTCATACCTCGGTCGAAAGTACGTACTTTCCTCCCTAATATCAGAGACGAAAGTTCAACATTTACTCCCTGTGGGAAGTACACGCGCGCCCTCTATAACGGCGCGAGGAAAGAATTTCTCATTAATATTTACTCCCTGTGGAAAGTACACGCGTGCCCTCTATAACAGCGGGAGGAAAGAATTTCTCATGTGTATTATACTAATTGTTAACCTCTGTCATTGCTGTTGTTACCTCTAACCTTAGAAGTAGCTGTTTTGTCGTAAATTAATTGAATATTAATTCAAAAACCCAGCAAAAATGAATAATACGTTGTCATCTGATGATTCCTTAGACGAGGAAGATGTTGTGAGAAATTTCGATGCAGAAGCACAATTGATAGTAAATACAGATAATGTTTAGACTAGTGAAATACAGACATCTTTAAAGTGGAATTAATTTATTTTAGAAAAATATTATTAAACTTGACTCTTCGAATGTATTGGATGCCTGCCCCCCACGACCAGCAGCACTCGCTTCGCTCGTGCCGCAAATGTCGGGGGCAGGCATCAATAACATGCTTATCAACATTTAAAGTCAAAAAAAGTAAAATTAATAACGTACTTTCGACCGGCTATGAAGAAAAATCGTATACACTATTTCGTATTATGAGGCTAAGGGTAAAGTGAAAATTTCATATCTTGATCTCTGTTCAATATATCCATTTATTTCTAAATATGGCAAATTTCTCATAGGTCATCCCAAAGTTTATATTGGTGATGACTGCAAAAGTTTAACCGGTGTAAACTTTGATTTAACCAATGTTGAGGGATTAGTCAAATGTAGGGTATTGCCTCCTACTGACAAATATTAGCCTGTTTTACCTGTCCGCACGGTAAACTCATGTTCCCTCTGTGCAATACTTGTTGTAAATTACAACTACAACAAGATTGTCCGCATGTAAATAGTACAAGTGAGAGAAAAATAGAAGGAACATGGGTTTTCGATGAGCTAAAAGTAGCAATTCAAGAGGGTTATAAAATTACCTCTATTTTTGAAATTTGGCAGTATGAAACTACCCAATATGACAAGGTGACAAAAATGGGTGGTCTCTTTGTAGAATATATGAACCGATTTTTCAAACTAAAACATGAAGCCAGCGGATACCCTGCCTATTGCACTGATGAATCATCGAAAAAGGCATTTATTCAAAAAATACTAGAGTCTGAAGGTATAGCCCTAGATCCGGAAAACATTAAAAAGAATCCGTGGTTGCGATTGTTGGCTAAACTTTGTCTTAATTCATTTTGGGGGAAATTTGGCCAACGAGAAAATATGCCGAAGACTGAAATCATTCACAGTCTGCAAGAATTGCTGGAAATTGTGTAGAGTCCTGATAAAATTCTCAACAGTGTCTTTCCTGTAGACGATAATAGTATTTATGCCTCATGGTTGTACAAAAGTGAAGCTATGACGCCATCGCCCATTACTAATGTGGTTATAGCAGCTTACACGACAGCTCAGGCACGCTTGAAGTTATTCACTTACTTGAAGCAACTAGATCGTCGTGTCCTTTATTTGGACACGGATTCCGTTATTTTCGCCAGCCCTAATGAGCCAGATGAGTATTATCCAGATACAGGTTGTCTATTAGGTGATTTAACAGATGAACCTGAAGTTTATGGTTCCGGAAGTTTTATAGAAAAATTTGTCTCAGGTGGTCCCAAATTTTATGCATATAAAGTGCGATCACCTGATGGTAAAAACCACACTGTTTGCAAAGTAAAAGGTATTAATTTGAACTATAAAAACTCTGAAATGATAAACTTTGACTCAATTTGTGATCTCGTTATTAAAAAAAAACACAGCCAATTAAATTAAATTTTAGTAGCATCCGCAGAACACCTTATCATCAGGTAGTTACGAAACAGGAGGAAAAAATATGTCGTCCGGTATACACTAAGAGATGATTAGTTGAAGGATATGACTCTTTACCATTTGGCTACATTGCACAAGATAAATAATTTATTTCTTTTTTTCAACCATACAAATCGAATTATGAAAAGTTGAAGAATCACTCTCTCTCTCATTCTTACACACAGAGACACAACTGATTTCGCATCTTAAAAATAAAATAATTGTCTGTTTATTTCTTATAATTTTTATTTTTAAAAATATATTCTTCTACCTGCTAATAATGAGAACTTTTACTTTTTGTTTTCAGTTGAACAATTTGGACTGTTCGGGGTTGATGACGAGATCTCATTTTTCGATCAATGCGGACAGGATCATCACCTCGATTTACTTCCATTCACGGATTTCCATGACTGTTTTCGTGGAGGAGCTCAGCCCTACACTGTCGCATTATCCGACATAAGTGTAGATTTATTTGAGGAGTGAAATATAAAAAAAATGAATTCATATCTATTAATTGTTTATTTTGAAATTATTAAAAATATATTTAAAACTGAATTAAATAAAATGAAATTTACTTTCAAAACAAAAAGAAAATTGTCTACAAATTTTATTTATTGTCCTAAAATGCATGCAAAATCCTTTCCTATTATTATGTAATCAAAAACGGAAAAAATCACTTAGAATAATATGATTCTATACTTCATTTTTCTAACCTGACACAGGTAGCCAGAATATAGCTAAAAACTAGGATTTTGCGGCAATGGTCCAACGCGGCGCGGCGAAGGTCGCACGCCCTTGTAAGATAATCTCAGGGCGTGTTGGAATGGTCACGTCAAAATAAGCTTGTTCATTGACGTGATGGAGAACGGTCAGGGGATTTTTACCTCTTTTACTTTCACCAATCATTGACGGTTTAATATCTAACTTGTTTAGTGGCTCATCTTAAATAAAAACCATTTCATAAGCAAATATGGAGTATGCTAGAAAAATGGTACTTATCCCAAGTGACCAAGTGGATAAAATGCAACACCAAATTCAAACTTTAAAGCAACCAGCTGTAAGCACTAGTGCTGCACAAATTATACCCTCAATTCCCGGGTTAACTACGCAAACACCCGGTAATAATCTTGGTACACTTGATACCGAAATGAGTCGCATCTTATTTTCGCCTTCTCCAATAGATTTGCGTGAAAAGTGGAAAATATATAGCCAGGTGTTACAAAAATTTCTCTTCTTTGTTGATGAGGATAGAAATCCTCCTACTGATAATAAAGACATAAATGAAGTCACAGACAATCAATCAACCAATGGAGAATTTCTACCTGTAGAAGCCATTACATCATCAGTGCCTAAAACTTTTCAGGCAAATAGTATTTTATTACTCAATCATTTAAGAAGACCGAATATTACTAGCAGAATAATATGGGATAAAAATGGTGTAGTTTTTATTCAACGTATTGAAGATTCAAATATTACAGATCTCGTTAACGATGCATTAAGACATAGAAAAAGATTCGTTCCGTCTGGTAGAGATCAGTTTGCTCATATCCTTCGAGAGCTTGGTATACCACGAGAACTCGTGAAAAATAGAGAATACTGGAGAGTTCAAACAGATAAACAGTTGGGGCGAGACATCGGTAATAGAAGAAACTCTACAGTTCACCCCCTTATAACAGACGATGAAAGTACAGACGAGGCTGGCGATTCACATAAACTTCGAGAAACTTCAAATACAAGAACTCGTGCAAGGAGTCATAGCAGAATTAGAAAAGATCAAGGACACAGTCAGCGTGGTTCAGGATTAATAACGAAGTGGCAATCTTTTATTTTATGATGAAACTGTTAGAAGAAATATACTACAATCCTCCTACAGTGGCGCTGAAAAAATAGTTCGTGCCGCACGAGGAAAAGTTTCTAGCGCTAAAGTGCTTGAGTGGTTAAAGTCACAGGACACATTTACGAAACATAGGCCTATTCGTAGAAAATTTCAAAGATTACATTATAATGTTAGCTCTATTGATAATGTCTGGGAGGCTAACTTAGTTGACCTACAAAGCTTGTCAACTTACAACAATAATTATACTTTTCTACTAGTAGTAACTGATGTTTTAAGTAAATTTGCCTGAGTTGAGCCTCTTCGAAATAAATCTGCTTTAGAAGTAAAACATGGTTTCGAGCGTATTCTTCAGAGAGGTAACAATCTTGTACCTATCTGCCTACAAACGGATAAAAGGAAAGAGTTTTTAGGGGCTAATTTCCAAAAAATTTTGTCAGATAATGGAATAAAATTTCGAGTAACACGGGACCCTAATGTTAAAGCAGCCAGAGTAGAACGCTTTAATCGAACTCTCAAAGAACGCATGTGGCGTTACTTTACGCATCAAAATAATCGACGATATATTGATATCTTGCAACAAATTGTAGATGCTTATAATAATGCCAGACACAGCAGTATCAAAATGGCACCCGCTGAGGTTACTGTATACAATGCGTCCAAAGCATGGGAAGATATTCAGTCGCGATTCAGTAAGGAAAAGAAGTCTGCAAAAAAGCCTAAGTACAGTGTCGATGATCAAGTTAGAATCAGTCGCGAGAAGGGCGTCTTTGAGAAAGGTTACGAGTCAGGCTGGAGTGAAGAAATATTCCTAGTAAAGCGAGTTATAAATCGAATACAATCACCTTTTGTTTATGAGTTGAAAGATTTAGCAGGAAAAGAAATAGATGGACTTTTTTACGAGCAAGAATTGACCGGTGTAAAAAATAAAGATATTTAAAAACATTCTAAAAATGACTGCTGATCAATTTTATCTTATTTTACCAAGCAATAGTAGTATGAAATATTTTCCCGAAAATAGCACTTCCAATTTTATAACACAACTGCCACATGAGATTCGGTTGCAAGGACAGTGGGCAGTAGCGCTCACCGAAATACAACTTCCTCGTACATTTCTTCATGTGAGACACGATGATTCATTTGAAAACCGTATTACCCTAATGAATGCTGGGACTGACGGACATACAATCCCACAATTTGATGGTAATATTAAAAATAGAAGAACCATTGAGAATGGTATTGACCTTCTAAACAAATATAAAGTGCCTGTTGCAGAAGATAAAATAAATGATGAAAATATGAGAGAAAAGTTAGAAGATTTAATAGAGCTTATTGTCATTAGAGAAAAGTTGGAAGATGAAGAAAAGCCTCTTATGTGGAAAAAACCCCTTGTAAATTTCTTTGAACCTGGCCTTTATACCGATATTGACTCTCTTTTAAATAATCTAAACAGTCTTCCAGAATTGAATCAACATATTAAATTTAAATTAGACAAATTCAAAAGCAGCTACGTACGCATACAAAAACAGTGTGAAAAATTATGTCTGACGAATGATTAACATTTTTTGGTAGTTAGTGATAAATTATCACGTATTCTTGGGTTTGCGCCAGATAATCTACTTCCAATTGAAAATAATGAGTATACTGCTACACATCCACCTAGTCTAGCTAGTGGTCTTCCGGATAAATTATTTCTTTACTGTAATATTTGTGAACCTCGCGTTACTGGTGATGTGAAAGCATCACTTTTACTTACCGTTTATGTAGATACAAGAGATTACTCTTTTGACACAACACAAGTCAGTAATTTTTCATCACCCAACTACATACCAGTTCTCCTCACGGGATTTTCTACAATTGAAATTGATCTAAGAGACCACGTTGGTTTGCCAATACCATTTGAGTTTGGTACGCTGACAGCTACACTTCACTTTCAACGTATTGACTAGATAGAGATAGGAAAGAAAAAAATAATGAGTCAATACGATGAATATTACGCCTCACAAGTAGGTGGGGGTAGTAGGGGAGGAATTCCCCAGATTTATATTGGCGCACCATATCAAAAAGGTCATGGTATTGGAAGCTTTCTCGGAGGTCTATTTCGGCGTGTTCTCCCTTTCTTGACTAGAGGAGCTCGTGTAGTCGGAAAAGAAGCTCTTAGGGCTGGAATGAATGTGATAAATGACTTGGATGCTAATATTCCACTTGAAAACTCATTTAAGAATCGATTTGGAGAATCTGGTCAGAATTTGAAACGACGTGCTATTGATAAAATGGAGAATATTATGAACGGTTCTGGTTATAAGAGGTGAAAAGAAAGAAAGCTACAAAGAATAAAAGAAAAACCAAGACTACAAAAAAGTGTGCGTAGTATAAAAATCTGAAATATCCTATTGATGATATATTGGAAATTAATAGTGTATAAAATACGCAACCGAGAAAAATATAATATTTTTTCAAATGTCGTTTCTACATTCTCATGCATGTGAGTGCTTAAAGTCAGAGTTAGATCTATTTTCAATACCTCCTACACAAACCTCTATAGAAAGCTCTCAATGGGTGCACTATAAACCTGTTTTATCCCTCACTGACGACTCGCCTATAGAATTTGTCGTTCCTGGTCATGGTGATGAATACATTGATTTGGCTCACACAATGCTAAGTCTTAGGGTGAAATTAATAACACCTCCTAGGGTTGTTGCAAATGCGGCACAGTTGGATAAAGTTGGTCCTGTAAACAATCTACGACATTCCTTATTCAATCAAGTGGATGTCTATTTCAATCAAAAAGTAGTATCTCCACCCAGTAATTCTTATGCTTATCGGGCATACATTGAAACTCTGCTTAACTATGGTCCTACTGCTCAAAATAGTCATCTGACTACCTCTCTTTGGTATAATGACACACCTGGAAAAATGGATGATTTCGATAATAATGAGGGATTAAAATCCCACCAAAAATATTTAAGTGCTGGTAAATCTGTTGATCTTATTGGACATCTGCACTGTGACGTTTTCAACCAAGACAAATTTCTTATTAATGGTGTAGAATTGAGACTTCATCTGTACGCTCCAAAGATTTATTCTGTCGCATGGATAGCACCAATGGATGTAGTATAAATATTGAAGAGGCCTCACTAGTTGTACGACGAGCAAAAATTAGTCCAGGTATTCTACTAGCTCATGCAAAAGCTCTATCTCATGGCACTGCAAAATACCCTATTACACGTGTCGAGGTAAAAGCTTTGACTCTACACTCGGGCGTTCACGCTGAAACGCTTGATAATGTTATTCTTGGTCAAATGCCAAAGAGAATAATAATTGGTTTTGTGGACAATGCTGCATTCAATGGAAGACGAAACAAAAATCCTTTCAATTTTCAAAATTATAAAATTAATCATCTCTCGCTTTATGTTGATGGCACTCAAATACCGTCCAAACCACTACAGCCATCATTTGGGAATAAGAAATTGTATGTCGAGGCTTATCATACATTATTTAGCGGAACTGGTATCAATTTTCTAAATGAAGGCAATAATATTGACAGAGAAAATTATCATGCAGGAAACTGTCTTTTCGCCTTTGATCTTACACCTGATCTCTCAGAAAACTGTTACTCTCACTGGAATCTTGTGAAACATGGTAGTCTCAGAATTGAGGTGCGTTTCGAGGATTCATTGACTAGCACTGTTAATTGTCTTGTATATGCGGAATATGATAATGTTCTGGAAATAGACTCGTCCAGACAAATTATTGTCGACTTTAGTGCTTGAGTGGGGGCAAAATCAATTGTACATGTGACTCGTGCATTCCAAAGACAGTAGACTTCACGTTGACTACGTGATTGATATACAAGGCTTTCGAGACGATGCTGGTCGATTTATTCCTAAAGAAGTATCTGTGGTTTCTCTGGATCGTTATTGTATTTCTCATTGGCATATTTCTCCACCATTTTCATTTACTGATCACACGAACCAAACGCAACAACAAAATAACTGGCTTAGTTGTCATCATTCTGGCATTGAGTGGTTTGAAGGAGATGTCCCAATGAATTTCCTTCACGCCAAGCTACGTGACATTGCTCGAACTGCCAAACTGAAGTACACCCGATGACATGAGAAAGCCGAGTTACTACAGAAAATTACAAGTGGACAAGTCATAAATTTGGAGGAACTAAAATGCCCATCGTTTAAAAAATTACCATTCATAGACGAGTTTTGTTTCCATCATGGTGTAAAAAAGGAAGCAGTGTTTATGTGCGCTCTTAATAATGCACTCAGGCTAAAAAACTGGATCGAGAAGCAACAAGAAGATAATATACTCTCATTATTCCAACAATAAAATGCAAGGCTACAGTGCTAGTACGCTCAGACCCCCTACAACCTATGGACAGAACATTGCGGACAATTCTGAAGATTCGGATAAGGATACGGTAGACTTGATTAAAAAAATACCTTACCATTATCATCTGAAAAGTATGAACAGCTTACAAATTCTGCAAGTACTTCGACTCCCAAAAGCTCGGACAGTCGGCGTATTCCCTGCAGATCAGATTCCTAAACGTTGGACAAGACCATCTGCAATTGTACCTAATTTTGATGAACAATCCAAACCTGGAACTCACTGGATCGCCCTCTACGTTTGAGATGATGGAAGAGGTACCTACTTTGACAGCTACGGGTTACCGCCTCTTATACCTAAACATCTTCTTCGTTTACGGGGAAATTGTACCTTCTACAGGTGGAACACTCTAAAGAGACTACAAGCTGCGACTTTGAATGTTTGTGGGGAATATTGCATTATGTTTCTCCATTGTATGTCTAATAGTTATTCTTTGTCTGATTTCACTAATTTCTTTACGAATAATTTAGAAAAAAATGATCATCTTGTGCGACAGTTTTACAAAAAGCTGTTGAAGAAATATAAACATAAACATAATATTTCTCGAGCATCGAAACAGCGCATACGTGGTGGTAAATATTGTAAACGTACAGATCTTGAATCATGTACACAAACGTCAACGGCGGAATTTACCATTCTTTCCTTATTCTAAAAATATGTAATCCATGTTTTTCTTCAACATTATATAAATCAATAAATTAAAATTATGTAAAATGTTACCCTTTTTTATTCACAGACCTTTCATACACGTAGTCAGTAAGAATAATAATTTTTAATTGCACACCACTATTCGAAAAAAATTTAAATTTCTACAAATTTTCTATTTTTTCTTTAAATCATAATAGTAATATAATAAAAATCATTTGTTCATTTTTTGTCACGTTATTTTCAAAATATTAATTAGGCTGCATTATTTTTGCACAAAGTTTCAGATTTCAAAATAAAAAAGAGTAGTATAAAACGTAATAGCTGTAAGGAAACCAAATTGTAATGAATATTGTTCTAAATTATGATCAAAAGTTGCAAAAGTTCTTTTTAAATCTACTTCATGATTTTGAGGTTTTTTCTATATACATATTAAGTATACAAAATTTTAAACTAGTAGCGTGTGAAGTTTTGAATTATCTAAGCATTAAGAAATATATAATAAAGATGATCAAACAAATTAATTATTTATAATTATTTTCAAACGGATTACAGAGATTTTAATGGATTCTACTTCACTTACCTCCTTGCTTATCCTTATCAATATGTCTGCCGCAGAGGATCGGAAATGATCCCAAGTTTGGCATGCAGAGCTACTGCGCTTGCCTGGCGTAGCGGCCCTCATTGGTCGCTTTTGGCATGCAATTCAAACCGTGTATAATTAACAATTATTGAAATAAAAATAAATAATTATTATAAATTGCACAGCAATATTATAAATTACGTAGTTTGTGGTGCGAAGTGAGAAATAAAATAATAATGCGTATATTTATTAAATAATAGCATTATTTTAATGGAATTGCAAAGGTCAACTTATATTTCATTATCAATTTTTTTTACAAGAAACATTTTTATATAACTATTTCAAAGTACGTATTTATAATATTTATTTATTTTGATTTAAATAATTGATAAATACACTCGGTCTGAATTAAGCGCCATCAGTGGCCAAAGAGAGCCGCTGAGTCTGGCAAGCGCAGTAGCTCTACATGCCAAAGTTGGAATCACTCTCATCAAGGTCTACAGAATTCTAGAAAAAGATGGGAAGAAACGTAAAATAAGTGATTGCAACAAGCACCCGCGCTCGATTCCAGGATTGCCAAGTTGTAGTTACAGGTGGTAAATTTGAAAATAATGCTAAATACAAATAAATTACAGATTCCATGGCTTGTTCACTGTAAAATCCAAGGCCTTTTTCAACTTTACAACAAAAATCAGGGACATGAAAAAAACCGCGTGAACTTTAGGTGTAATTGAAATTTCCAAATCACAGTAACTTCGCTGAAACTCAGATATACAATCTACGTATTTTGGGTTTAATGTCGAAGAAAAAACCAGAATCAACGACGGATTGAAAAGCCTTAAATCCCGTGTGGAAAAATGTTCTGACGCTGGCCTGGCCCAGACCAGACCGTCTGGTTTCCAATCTTGACGCTGACTAGACGGTCTGGCCTGGGCCTGGCCAAAAGTGTAACGCTTTTTCTAGCTAGCCCCAGGCCAGACCGTCTGGTCAGCCGCTAGGTATGGGCTGGTCAGCCACTAGTTAATAGCTGATTAGCCACTAGTTGCAGGCCGGTCGACCGCTGACTAATTTTCCTTTCTAAAAGAAAATAATTTTAGCCAAATGGGAATGACGGACCCATTGGTCCACGATTGAAACACATAATTGAAAGCGATTTATTATTTGAATTTTAATTGGGTGTAGCCTTTTAAATCCGATTTATTAATTCGTTTTCATTTTTTTTCAATCGGAACCAATCGGGTAAATAGATCCCACTTGGATCCATAATTATGTCCTTCCACAAGGGCTAAATACAATGTTTTTCTTTTAAAATCAGAAGGTTAGGAATGGGATTTCTAGTTGCAACCTGATTCAGCTTCTTTTGTATAATCTTTTTATTATTGAATGTTAAAATTAACAACGTATTAACGACGTTGAGTGGTACAGAAAAGATATGTTACAAAAGTCAAATTTCCTTAGTTTCATGTGCAACTTTGTTTTCCTTGGTTTTCCTCAAAGCTCGAAACCCGTCCCAATCAACTGCGTTCGAGATTGTATCTCCTAGGCTTTGATAAAACTTAGTCTCCGTAAGCCCAATATCAGTTTTTGTATTGTACTTGGAGAACAAAATGGCTGAAATAAAGTGTAAAGTTTATAATTTCTTTTGAGCTGTATACCCTAAAATTACATCTCGGTAAATGTATTGATGGAGCATATTTTTTAAAGATCTTGCAAAATTCTCTGTATCAACTAACTGCAATAAAGCTTCCTTCTCTAAAAAAGCCGAACATACAATGGATTATTGTTTTATTCAATTTAAACCGCTTAGAAAAAAATTAATTTATGAATTGATATTTATTTAATTAAATATCTAGTCTATTGCTAAAAACGTTTAATATGTCTCTTCTTTAAAATATAAAGGGTTGAATTTGAAGCAAAAGTAATAAAAGAAAGTTCGAAAGAACTTAAGATAGGACCGAACTTCGAGAAATATTAAGGATTAAATTTAAATTAATATTTCGAAGCAAAACGAATTTTACAACATATTTTTACGGGTTAATAATAATTTTAAATTTCGGTGAAGTCTTTACTGGCAACTCCAAATTATATTTTTCAGCCAAGTCTTCGGCTAGACATCCTACAAATGTGTATAACTTGGCTTTCCAGTGCCCAGACGTGCTATTTGTTTCCTAAGCTCCTTTTGCTCGAGACGTAGGCTGTAAATTGCTTTGAGGATACGCTTAAAAAGCGAAACAGAAATATATATGATATACTTATAGCATTTATAGATTTCAATGAACAATTCTAACCTCTCATCTTTCCTCATAGTTATTCTTCTGCAACAGATGAAAAGTAGGTTTGCACTTACCATTCAGTTAATAACTGAATAAAGATTTTATACCTTTTATTCCTACGCTTACACAGGTAACTTGGCTTGATCAATATATTATTCCTAGCCCATTGGACACTCTCATCTTCAAATTCCATCAGCATGTGTTGATACATTTTGTTCACAACCCCGAGCATCAGATGTAGTTCTGTTGGTGGAATTATTTCTAATATGTCTGTGTTAGCGTTTTTTGAGAAAATTATAGGAGTATTTCTACCATTTTTATACTTCTTCGCAGATGATGTTTTATTTCCACTGTCTTGCCACGCAAAAAAAATTTCCTTATAATTTCCAACAGTTCTGTATTCCCCACACGCGTTTAATTCATTTTTTGATGCAGTACACCATGCACAAGGAAAACTGCTTGCGTGTGACATGATGCCCGTTAATACGTTGGCAAGTTTTAAATCAGTTGCTATTGTCCCTTTTAAATCCTTCAATTTTAAGAGTGACCGCATCAATAAAACGTTTTAATATTTCTCTTGTGTATGTGCCACTATCCCAATCAGTAGTAATTTCTTGACGCCAGAATCCTTCAGCTTTTTGGCGGAAACGCCTTCAGTATACTTCTGTCGACCTTCTACATTTGCAAGTTCTGATTCATCCAAAGATTGCATCGAAAGGCAAACTTCCAAAAAACCTCCGCCACTATCTATTCCGAATTTCAAATGCATTTCATCGACTCCCCTTTTTTCTTTAACAAAATGAAATAATCCTTTTACATAATTGCAAAACACTAAAGTTTCTGCAGTAGTTGCACTATCGTAATTTTTTTGTGTTAATCACATCACACTCTTTCATACTGAAATACAAATCAAGAGAATGATTCAAAGTTCATAATTTTTGTTTTAAATCTGGTTGAAATAATTTTCTGTCACTCGTAGCGACGCGAAGAGCTGCTGTAATACCATGTACTTTATTTGTTGAAAACCCATGACTTGTTCCAATTTTTAAAACATCTTCAGCAGAAACACGCTTTCAGTTTTGCTTTCTGATTGCTGTTCAGTCAAAGAAATTTTCAAAGGCTTTCCATGTTTCTGAGATAAAGCGATTACAGTATTTCTATCTGATTTATTTTCTTCAATATTTGTCGCTTTTTCATTTGAAATCACTTTAATAAAATTACACACCAAGTGTTATTTTTCTTTTGGGTGTATACCGTTTATAATATGATCTTTTAAGTTTTCATAAAGCTTCAAAAATGTGATCCTTGTTCTAGATATGTTTGCATTAGGTAAGAGACTCCATCAATGTTCACATTCACGTGTTTTTGTTGTTGTGTTAACACATGCATGTATGATGATAGGTATATTTTAAGACGTACTTCAATGCTCAGGGGGATTTGACTCCAATTTTTTTTTTGCACACTATTTTCAAGCCCCTTAATCGAACCCAACAAAAAAATTGGATGTGCTATGTGCCCTTGCATTTAAAGTTGGTTCAGGCATACCGTGACTGTTATGTCACTAGAATTTCACAAGCGTTACAGGAATGGAATATGATGAACACACTGTTATGTAATGCTGTTAACCTAAGGATACGTAGCAGTTCTGGAATAACCACTACATCACTAAAGTGTAACACGTGTTACAGAAATGGAACATTAAGGGCACACTGTTCTGTAACAGAAATAAAGCATGGTCGAGATTTTGTCACGAACGTTCAAGCGGTTTGATATAGCAATTGGCTAAGGCATCGGCTAGGTACATACGGGTTAGGTAGTTTATGTATGGTTCAAATCTCCAGAAAGTGTAATTTCGGAACGGGTTTAAGTGCGCGATTATAGGTGTAGGGGACCGCGAGTGAAATTGTGTTATTTAAAATATGAAATGAGTGCAGCGATAATACGAAAAACATTTCTTTTGTCACATATACTTGTAACACTGTTATGGAATTGTTACAGAACGACCACAGAAAAAATTGACACAAAAAACTTTCTTCCCTACTTTTAAACTTTTTTCTGTGATCTGTCTTAAGCTAAATATTTGATCCGTCCATGATCTTCCTGGCATAAATCCACTTTGGACTTCCCATATCTTCTCTTCTGTAATTTTCATTACCCTACGAATACGTATTTTTGAGTGTATTTTACTTACGGTACTTAGTAACCTGATACCTCTGTAATTATTGCAGTTGTAATTATTGCCATTTTTATAAACAAATTCACTTATTTCGCGTTTTCAAACACATACATTTTTTCTGGGTAATCATACAAATTTTTAGTTATGGCATGGAACTTCGTGCGAAGCTAAAAGTACGAATTTCGTTACTTTCGTTCATTCGTTATCAGCTGCAACGTCAGATCCCAAATATACCTATTTGCATGCAGCTTCTTTTCATATTTCAAAAATCTAAACTTAATCTTTTAAATATGATGATATTATTAAGAGTTATTTGTTTTTTATGAAAAAACAGGGAAAAATTTGTTTAAATTATTTAATATCAATATAGCAAAAATGTTTTAAATAAAAGAAAGGGATCTGGGATTTTCGATTCTTGGATTTAACTTTCCATCAGATAGAAATAAATGGAAGCGACGAATCTCTAATTTTTAGCTTCGCAGAAATTTCCATTCCCCAATTAAATATTTTTTATGATTTATCAGCAATAACGCAATATTTATCCATGTGCTTGGTGCAGATTTAACGAATAGGATTTGCTTTCGATATTATGAATATTACAAATTATCATGGTCAATTTTCTAGATTATGCGATAAGTTGAACGCAAAATTTCTCAAATTGTGTTTATGATGCGAAAAATATATAAACTTTTATACGAATGTTCTATTGTCGTAGATTTAGTTTCTGCACAGATTTTCGTCTTTGACGCGAACCATGCATTTTAAAGCGGTCAATGCAATATTGTACCACGTGTTTAATTATGCTCATTGCTTCTTCATTATGTTTCTAATCTGTGTAGAATCTTGTGAAACTCACATTCTGCAGAACCCTACTTTTCTTATTATTTTCACTTCCTACTGATTTCTGTATGGTAATACATTCATCGCTTTGTGTGAAAAATTAAAATTCCTTCCACTTGAACGCTGCACACTTCCGGGCACGCAAGGTATAAATAAGGAAAATTTAATCCTCTCTTTCTTGTTGCAGAGTTGAGTTTCCAGTTCGACTGTTTACCTAATGGCGCCCCTATTCCGTATGCACCTCGTTCTGAACCTTCTTATTCTCCTGACAGACATCATTCTTCTTCAAGGTCTCTTCCTCCTGCCGACCATCAAAGCTCTCTTCGTGCCGGGTCCAGGTCTCCTTCTGCCAGGCATTCTTCTCCACGAATATTTGGATATACATTTGAAGAACTTGAATTTGTTCGATTTATTTTCAAGACGAATCCAAATTGGCTATTCAAAATTCGAAGATACGCTTTTCCTCAAGATAAACCAATTAATGTGAGGGGAAACCATAAGATCCTAAATACTAAAAATTACTAAAATACTTCATGGAATATGTACAACAAGAATTGGCTTTGAAAACATGCAAAAATAAACATGAATAGCGGCAAGATTAAGGAAATGAACCTTGAGGAAATCAAGGAAACTCCATTAGGCACCCGTTCACCAATCGCAAAGATATTTAGCCAGAAATTCATCCAAAATAATGATGTTTATTACTAATAATAATATACAAATGTACCCAGCTAATATATTCTGTTCACAGCATGAAGATGCTTCATAGAGATTTTTTGTTCTTTCATTATTTTATTTGACGTTTCAATAATCATTTAAACATTAAATATATTGGTGCACCTAATGAATTTTAATCATGCAAATGTGTATAGTAATTTTAAATTTCAATAAGCTCTTTAAACTGACTTGTAATTTGTGTGTGCTCTTTGTATGGATAGCTCTTTGTATGAATTTATCAGTATAATACCTGAAACCATCCGACAGCCGCGCGTCGTAAATCACTTTACACTAAATGTGAGGAACTTATCCTAGCTGTAAAATTCGCTATATTCATTTTGAAGGTTGTTTTAGAATCACTTAAACAGTATAGGAAGGAAATCAACATATCCTGACGTCGGAGATCTCGGGAGATTTGTTGATGATACTATCGGTATAAAAAGTCAATTCACGATAATTGTATTGAACGTGTCCTACCAGGAGATGTTCTTTCAATGGGTCTGATCAACAAAATAGGAGACATCTAGCCAAATATAACAAAAAGCTTTTAGGAAGGATAGAATTTCAATAATAGACGAATTTTTATATTATTCTATTATTATTATTCCTATATATATTAAATACGTAACGGTCACTGTTTCGTAACCTTAAAGCCATACCCGCGTGCCAAAAACCTGCCAAGGCACTTGCGAGATGGATGCAGAAAGCTGTCATCTTTGGGCCGTTTCGTGTCCTCAAGACACACGAGGGTTTCGCCGGCCTGTCGTTGTGATTTCGCCGTTCCCTGTGGCCACCCATCTCACGGTCGTGAGACGTAGCCATAGGTGTGATTTACCTCGGTTCCACTGGGAGCTGGTGTCATTTTCATAGATGGCAGTTAGTCCCAGTGGAACCCTGCGGTCGTTTTTCATCCTGTTTCTTAAATTATATACATATGTTTTCATTTTTATATTTAACTGCTGTTATTCCTAATATAGTTAAGAATAGCATCCATCAGTTTTAGTTGTTTGTTTGACTCTTGAAAATGGCTCTAATGAAGTGTACATATCTAATAAGGACAGGTTTAACGCCTACAATTTATGAGATAACGATTATACGATACAGGCACTATATACTGTGAAAAGAACACTAAAATATTCAGCAGATAGTGTTTATCAATTTCTTTATAATTGTATTTTTCGGTGTTTCCTCGAGCTAAAAAAGATGAGGATAGTCCATATGCTTGTCTTATCCTTGGCGGTTATCCTCAATTCTACTGGTGAGTATAATATATCTATAATTTTTAATACATTTTTTAAGCTATACGCAAATCAAAATTTGTGCGATTTATTCTTAATTCTATTTCAATTGATATTTTTTTCAACCCTTATTAGAGTTTGTCCAAAAACGAATATACATAAGGATACATAAGGTATACATAAGGAAAATTTGATCCCCGGTTTCTTGTTGCAGAGTTGAGCTTACAGTTCGACTGTTTACCTAATGGCGCCCCTATTCCGCATGCACCACGTTCCAGACCGTCTTTTTTTCCTGACAGACATAATTCTCCTGCAAGGGCTCTTCCTCCTGGCGAGTCTGAAAGCTCTCTTCGTGCAAGGTCCAAGTCTCCTTCTGCCGTGCCAGAAAGCTCTCTTCATGCTAGGTCCAGGTTTCCTCTTGCCAGGCATTGTTTTTCACGCAAACTTGGATATACACTTGAAGAACTTAAATTTGTTCGGTTTATTCCCAAGACGAATCCAAGCCGTCTTTTCGAAATTCGAAAATACACTTTTCCTCGAGATAATCCAATTAAATTGAGGGGAGAACATCGGGTACTTGTGTCTATGCCAACCGAAGAGCAAAGTGTATTATCAACGTCCAGTGGGGATATCTTCGCAATAGTGGATATTGAGGCATCTATACTTCGTGGAATATATATAATAAAAGATGCCTATCAAAAACGTGCAAAAATAAACATGGACAGCGGCAACATTGAAGTAATGAGCCCGGAAGAAATCAATGAAACTCCATTAGGCACCCGCTCACGAATCTCAAAGATATTTATCCAGAAAAAATTATTAATTGAATAATATAGTTGAAATTATACCATTTTGCATTGTATGTATGTGTATATCCTTCCAAGTGATAGACACACAATTTTATTTACAATAGAAAGCTGTAATGTATAAAAAATGTTAAAGTAAAAATGTTCCAAAATAAATCATCTTCATTCGTTCGCATCTAATGCATTCCGTTCGCAGTATGAAGTGAGTGCGTAGAGTTGCTGTTGTTTTTTTATTCCTGTTTTTCTTAATATATTCGCTTTATTGTCCAGAGCTTAAAAACACATAAGTTTATACCTGAAATTCTTTGGGATCAATTTCAAGACTTCGAAAATTGTTTTTGATTTTACTTGTTGATCGGCTGTCAGCTTAAAACAATCAACATTGAATGATTTTAAACTGTAATCGCCTTACACTTGCCTCTGTTAAGAGAGGCTCAGAGATATTTTTCAGGAACTTTGTATTCGTCAACTAAAGATAGCAGAAAAAGTCGTTAAATCTACTTAAAGGGTTGTTTTAACATCCCTTAAAGATTGAAGCAAAAAAAATCGACATTTCCTGAGTACCAAAATCGTGAAGGATTCTTTTTCCTTATTGAGATAGGAAATCACTTTAAAACAAATGTAAGAAACATCCCCTACACGGAAAAGTCTTTGCATTCATTTTAAGAATTGCTTTATTAACACCCCTTAATGATTCAAGCAAGGAAATCGACATTTCGCAACAACCGAAATCACGGGAGATTTTTTGATTATATTATTGGTGTAGATAGTCAATTCACAATAAACGTAGTAAAGATATCCTAGCAGGAAAATCGCTGAATTTATTTCTAGGGTGGTGTCATTATTCCTTAAAGAATTAGGAAGGAAATTGACATTTCCAAAAATAAAACCGCGCAAAATTGTTTGACTAAACTATTAGTGTAAAAATAAATTTTAAATCAGTGCAGGAAGCGTCAGCTACCAGAAGGAGCGTTTCAATTTTTTTTAATGGATATTTAAACATCCTTCAAGGATTCAAGCACGGGAGTCAAGATTACCTCACAACCAAATTATCGAATTTCACATATTATCGTAACGCTTACTCAGATTTGTCTAGTTCACAAGGGTTTCGCATAGCATTACTTAAAAACCAGACAGATTAGGATTAGAGGAACCGAGCGTAAAGCGCGATGTAAATACTTTATATAACTTAAAATGGGCATTGCAGTACATTGCTATAATTTCTCTTAATCTCAGAATAATTTAGAAATTTTTTAAATGATTTGAAATACGGCAGCCTAATCTCAAAAGAGTCGGCCTCATTCAAAAAGAGGGAAACCAATTCAATATGACTTTGCTTGAAATGAATATTGCAGTTCATTGCAAATTCAAAGCCGTTCAAGAAACTGACAGATTCACATAGTCACAAACCAATTCAGTTTTAAAAATCTCAATCTGCAATTGACAGATACGCAATTCACAGATTTTCATTTTCAATGGGTTCTTTTTTCCTGGGTTCTATAAAGTGTGACGTACGAATCTGAATACGCCACCTATAATAAATATCCGCAACGTATATTGAAGCGCGCCTATCTTCAAATTTGAAATCGTACCAAAGTAAAGTAATACCAAAGTAAAAATTATTATGTGAAATGCTTTGTTAGATATAGAATAAATTTTAGTTATAAGTTAAATCCGTTTTCTTTCAATGATTTTCGAGGAATCTGTAACTTGAAGATAAAAACGTACTACGTATTTTATAGAAACTAAGAAATGCCAGAAATATAATCCTTTTTAGAAAAATCTCCGAACGAACATATTCTAGAGTACAAACAGATGTAAGATATTGTAAACGCTCTCTAGGGATTCTTTTGAAAACTCTTAAATCTCAAGATTCTGACGACTCAACTGATAAATTCTTAATCCTCGGAAAAGCATTAATCTTGAATGCGTCCTTCATTCGTAATTTCTCAGGCTCCATACAGGCGGTATTCAAAATTTATTGTTTCGGGTTTCCAGACGCTCGTAAAACTGCACGTGTTTCGAAAGTGCTGGAATCTCGAAAGCAGCAAATGGAAAATCGTTGTGCGCGACAACTAACCCGCTAAATCTCCCCTGGTTATCGTTGGACGAAATTCGCCGCTTGATCATTTTCTCAATTTTGTAACGAAGTGCGCTCTCTCTCGACTATTTGATAATATTTGCATTCGACAATTCTAAAGAATAAATCAGAGTATTCAAAATGCTATGTTTGAATTTCGAGCCTTTTCCCGCTTTCAGCCCTTCGTGTAAGTAAATCCAGATCAGAATTTCAATTGAGCAACGGCAGCAGCAGTAACCCCATCTTTATAAAACTATTGAATTGGGCCGTAACAAATTTTGGTGCCAGCGTGGTGGGATTGTTGCATCTGGATTACCGGGAATATTTAAAAACGGTCATTCAAAAACGTTTTATTAAAATCGTAGAGTCGCGTACGTGAAAGTGCGACCTTTATAAAGCTGTGATAGTGCACCTGTGAAATATCAATTGAGTTTCACTGACCGATACGCAAACATTTTTCCCTCTTATTGCAAATCCTTCGAGGGATAGGACCAACGATCGCGCGTGAAGTGCGATCCACCGCTGGAGATCGGACTGGACTTGCGATCCAACTTGGGACAATCGTACGTGAAGTACGATTCAACGTGGGATTCCCTCGGAACTTAGGGGGAATGCCAGAGTCGAGGACAATCGATTATATTGTACGATCATCGTCAGCCAAAGAAGCCGGAGGAAAAGAGCAAGCATCAACCCGAACACCACTGTCGTAAATTGATTTAATTGTTTTGAGTAGCGCACTTTGCCTTCACTTCGATAAGTAGTAAGTGCTAAATTCAAGATTTTATTTGTACTATTCAGAATAATTCATTTTTTAAATAAATTTTTAGTGCGAAAGTTAGTCTTAAAAGTTACATCGAATAATATATTTACGCGCTGCAAAATTGTGATTAATAATTTCTGAATACGCGAATTAGAAAAAATGGTTAATACTAGGTCTTCAAATGGCCAAAAGGGTCCACGAAAATCGAACAAAACGAAAAATCCTTCCTCCGGTCAGAGGAAGATTAGAGATTCTCGCGTTATCTCCTCAGAAACACGTACTTCAGGCGACGACGCCTCTTCAACCATGCATGAAGAAAATCGCGCTCCTCTGCTCTTAACTCCGCACAATGATTTAAGTGTTACGCGTCGCGATAATGAAACAATAGGCTCAAGTACAAATGAATACCTGCCAATTGGGTCCAGATCACCTGCAATTTCTTCCGCAATCTCATCTTCAAAGAGAAGAGCGGGAGAGTGGCTGAAATTGGCCAAGGATCTAATCCCCGAATTTGACGGATCGAACATGCCCGTGAGCATGTTCGCAGAACAGTGTAGAGCTGCCGCAGCTCTCTCCGAACATCACGAATTAGCATATCTAGTTATAATAATTAGGAATAAAAGAATAGGACCAGCGCGAAAGCACATCCAAGATCGGGTAGGAATTAATCTTGACGAGATTTTAAGAATCTTACAAAACGTCATCGTGTCTCGGGAAAATACAAGTCAACTCACCCAAATGCTCGGGAATATTCACAGAGAATCCGATGAATCAATTGCAGACTACGGAACTCGAGTCAGTTGTATTTTAAATAAAATTATAACTAAAGTCATTGAGAACAACCCTGGCGAGCAGGGAAGAGAAAGGTGCGCGGAATATACCGAAAATGTAGTCCAAAATTTTGTTCGCAGCATTGATAAGAATACTTTGACCTTTATTAAGGATAAATTCCCCCCGACCTTGGATGCTGCTATCGAACTGGCCGCGGAGGTAGATCAAGAACATAATAGTTAGAAACGCGTTCATAATAAAGAAATAAGTTACTCGATTGAAAATAATCGAAAGCGACCAATTGCCCATATAAATGTCAAAATGGGGGATGAGTCCTCGCGGCGATCATCCATTCAGTACTTTAATTGTAAGGAAATGGGACATTTCAAGCGTGATTGCCCAAATGCTGATCGAAATGCTCAGAAAAAATTTGGCGGATCTGCGAAGGATTGCACATATGGTCGATAAAGAACGACAGGGCTTTAAGAAACCGCGATTTTAAAATCAAAGTAACAAAGAGGATTTAAACGCGAATCAGGATCACCAAAAGGGGGCACCGGTGACCTCGACTCAAATTACAAGCCCCAGCAACGGTTCTTCATTTGCCTCGACAAGTCAGGTATCAATCTGCCAATCCAGTGATAAATTTAGAAAATTCATCTTTTTACCAAAATGTTGGTAATTTCATGATCGATACTGGCTGCGAGCTGAATCTTGTTAAAGAAAGTGCCCTGAGTTCGCGTGTGCGAGTAAATTACTCAAAAATTTATGATTTGGTCGGAATTGGAAGCGGGGTTATAAAAACTAAAGGACAAGTTAAAATAACTATCAAAGATAAGGAATCCGCATTCCAAATTGTACCCATAAATTTTCCTATTTTGCAAAATGGAATCTTGGGCGTAAACTTCCTCTAAACGCACAAGGCTATCCTTTCATTTGCCGACATAACGCTCGATATAGGATCCAATGAACCTCGTAGTCTCTCAAAAATTCATCTACCGGCTAGAAAGAAAGTTCTTGTCCAAATTCCCTTCAAAAATCCGCACCTGAGTCAAGGATATTTGAAAAGAATAAATGCCGCCGCAGGCATCTTCATGGCTGAGTCTCTCGTCACGAGGACTGATAATATGGTAAAGTGCTTTGCCATAGATTCTACCACCGATGATATATATCTCACATTACCCCCTGTCGATTTAGAAGAATTTACCGCAATCCCGCCCGGTGCATGAACAGGTGCACAACCCTCTCTCTCGCTCGAAGTTTAAAAGGAACATGCTGCACGCTTCGCGGCTCTCTTAAAAATTCTTGACCTAGAAGGACTAAGCGAGGAAGAAAAAGAAAATATTTTGTTAATTCTTGGTGACTACCTGTATCAAGTTCACCTGCCTAGTGACAAGTTAGGTTCAACCAATGCCGCGTCTCATCAAATAATTACCAAACACGAAAAACCCATAAATCTAAAACAATATTGCTGCCCCGAGATTCTCAAAAACGGAATAAAAAATCAGGTTAATGATCTACTTGAAGACGGTATCGTTCCGCCGTCCTCCTCCCCCTATAATTCACCCCTGTGGATCGTCCCTAAGAAACCGGACGCTCAGGGAAACAAAAGGTCGAGGACAGTGATCGATTAGCGTACGCTAAATGAGCAAACCGTCGGTGATGCATATCCCCTCTCCAATATCACCGATATCCTTGATTTTGATTGGTTGCTTTAAGAAACGATGATCATAGCTTCCGGAGCCTACAACTTCTCATAATAGGACATAAAAATAAAATTATATTTTTTAGAAAAAGTAGCTTCATATGTATAAAGCGACTTTTTATCTCATAAGGGGGAAGGTTTGAGATACGAATCTGAATACTCTACCTATAATAAATATCCGGGACGTATATTAAAGCGCGCCTTTCTTCAAATTTAAAATCAGACCAAGGTAAAGTAATACCAAAGTAAAAATTATTTTGCGCAACGCTTCGTTAGATATGGAATAAATTTGAGTTATAAGTTAAATCCGTTTTCTTTGAATGATTGTCAAGGAATCTGTAACTTAAAGATAAAAACGAACTACGTATTTTATAAAAACTAAGAAGTGCCAGAAATATAATCCTTTGAAGAAAAATCTCCGAACGACCATATTCTAGAGTAAAAACAGATGTAAGATATTGTAAACGCTCTCTAGTTTTATTGCGTGTTTCCGCGATTCTTTTGAAAATTCTTGAATCTCAAAATTCTCACAACTCAACTTATAAATTCTTAATCCTCGGAAAAGCAATAAATCTTGAGTGCGTCCTTCATTCGTAATTTCTCCAGCTCCGTTCAGGCGGTACTCAAAATTTATGGTTTCGGGTTTCCAGACGCTCGTAAAACTGCACGTGTTTCGAAAATGCTGGAATTTCGAATGAAGCAAATGGAAAATCGTTGTTAGTGACAACTAACCCGCTTAATCTCCCCTGATTATCGGGGTGGGGAGCGGGGGTGGTCTCTGGGCCTATGGTGAGGACCTGCCACCATGGAACGGGGGTCGCTCTCCCTTCTGTGCCCGCTCAAGAGAGGAGATTCAATCGAACTTTCGAACTCGTTGGACGAAATTCGCCTCTTGATCATTTTCTCCATTTTATAACGGAGTGCGCGCTCTCTCGACTGTTTAATAATATTTGAATTCTACAAATCTAAAGAACAAATTAGAGTATTCAAAATGCTATGTTTGAATTTCGATCCTTTTCCCGCTTTCAGCTCTTCGGGTAAGTAAATCCAGATCACAATTTCAATTGTGCAACGGCAGCAGCTGTAATCCCATCTTTATAAAACTATTGAATTGGACCGTGACACAAGAAAGAAGAAATACTTACGAATTGAGTGCACCAATATTCGCGGTGAGCACGACGTACAGAGGCGCTGCGATCGCAACCATATTACAGAGGGTCCAGAGACAGTGTGGCAACCTAGCCGGATACCGCCATTTTAAGCACTGGTTATCTATAGTGTAATATATATATATAT
>CAKNYM010051414.1:121805-133685 GCA_932195095.1 Andricus curvator | reverse complement strand
CCCATTCAGCCTAAATTCACTCAACAAATTAATTAAGAGACTATACCTGGTCGAGCACAGAATCCATTAGCAACTGTCAAATGACATGAGCCTCGTAAGGGATGGGCTGTTGCCACAAATAAACCCTTCGAGGCTTAGGGATTGTACACTAATGCCGTCGAACTTTTGTTTTTCTGTTTCTTTACTAGGCACTCTCAGTACCGGCTTCGCCGGCTATCACACCACACCACACACACATTTCGACACTCACGACTGGGCAGTCGTGAATCAAAATTAGACATTAGTGTCCTATATCACAAAAATTGAAAGGACGGAGGACACACATTCAACACGTGGAACGTGGGAAAGTTGACACCGGCCGTATGTTTTGAACTGTCAAAGTAATAGCAGCCGGTAATAATTAGGCGCGCACTGTGTAGGGTAGGTGCGCCCGACAAGTTTCTGTGTCGCGCCGCGGCGCATGTCAGCAACGTGACTCGCCACAGACTATGACCTAGGCGAGTGAACGCACTAGACAAAATGGCGAGTCACCATAGGACGTTAGTGTGAACGCGCCTTCACACAAGTTTCCGCTAAGAGTAGTTGCGTATCTGGGTCCGCAACCCATGGCCTACGCGCCAAATATCATGGTCCGCGTCTTTGCGGTCACTCTGTGTTCGGCCATAGTATAGTTGAAGCGCTTTTGTACATTCTCCGCAAAAATACCAACGTAGGTTGGAAAAGTTGGGACGAGTGATATCTTCAGGCTGGAATCATTACTGAGAGGAAATCTGTCTGGGCGTGAGGCCTCATAATTGAATAAAAAATTGAATTGGGCGTGACGCCTGAGTTTTGGAGAACTCGTTGAAAAGTTCGTAAGGTATGACTTTCAGTTTCGCTTTCAAGTGCTAGATAGTGTGTGGCCGGGAATTCAGTGTGGTGGGGACGAATAATTAATCATCTCGAACAATCAATGTCGGATTCATGGTCGGGGTTAGGCTATAACTGTGATTCGGTCTAGTCTTCTAACATGGCGCGGATTCATGACACATAAGGTCGTTCAAAGTCACCGACATTTTGGAAGACTCCGGCATTGGGGGCGATATGTTATAGTGAATCGTTAGCAGCATAATGGGTAAAAATTAATTCGTGGCAATACTTCTAGAGTGGCGGTTAGATGAGTTTGTAGATCTAGGGCCCTATCGTATTCGGGAGGGTTTTCTAATGAGTACGTTTTTCTAAAATAGCGGCGACCTTAACTGACCTTTCATGTCAGAACTAGACCGACATGATGGAAAAGCGTTGCGACGGGAATCAAACATGCGATTTAAAGGTATTCGTACGTAAGAATTGATTTGAAAGATAAGGGTCGTTCGATGCGCGATCTAAAAGTAAAAATATTTAATAATTCAGTCAAAACAAATAATGTTAAATTGACAAGTTATTTGAGTGCAATAGTATGTAATAATGTATTCGAAAGATAAGGGTTGTTTGACTGACAATTTATAGGAAAGTCACATAAGTGACGTAGGAGATAGGGATGACCTCCACGTCTGTGCGGGGTCTGTCTTTCCCGACCTTCAGTGTCACTCATGGACCGCCATATTGGAGGGTCGTTTGACTGCTAATTCAGGACTGGAGTAGAATAAATATTCACTGCATTGTTTTCCGCTTATTATTTTTTTACGGGATCTATTCTTGATGTGAGGCATCCATGGCCGTAAATAAACAGATTATTATTATTGTTATCCCTAAATCCTGGTAATATATTATTTTCACCTTACTTCCCTAATAGCACGGAACGTTCCTGGGACGTTCCCGGAACGTTCCGCGGGAACTTTCGGAACGTTCAAGCGGAACGTTCCCGGAACGTGTAAAATGTCCGCCGCTTGGGAACGTTCCAGGAACGTTCCACTGGAACGTTCCAAACATAAAATAACGTTATTGTTATTATTATCAATAAATATCTCGTAAACCGTAAGTGATAGGTCAAAATCGATGTCAGTTTATGATACGGATATCATATTATAGTTTAGTATATGCGGTACTCAAAGCTCAAAAATGACATCCATTTTTACCTATCTCTTACGGTTTACGAGATAATTGTTGTCAAAAATAACAATAATGGAAAGTTCCCCTCAGGTCCCAGTGGAACGTTCCTGGAACGTTCCAGTGGAACGTTCCCAAGGGGCGGACATTTTACACGTTCCGGGAACGTTCCGAAGGTGCCCGCGGAACGTTCCCGGAATGTTCCGTGCTATTAGGATTGCTATCCTTGCTCACATCATTCCTAACCCCACCCCTCGCTGTGTTGAGCTAGCGGGAAGGGTGTGAAAAATAAGTGTAAATACTTAACTGATCTCTTTCGGACCATTTTGGTCGTTTTCGGGTTCTGACAAGATAAACGATCTGGCCCCCTTCAGGCAATAGAATATAATTTATTTTACAACATCACGTGTTGGAATAAGGAAGTAAGCCAATAAGCCACTAGTTTAAACTGGAATGAAGTGGCCAATAAACTAGTCACGTCATTATTTAATTAACCTTAAGATATAAAATAATTAAAAACAAGGTTATAATATATATATAGTATACGTATAAGAAAACTGAGCCGATCAGCGAGAGGTACACTAGGTTGCCACACTGTCTCTGGACCCTCTGTAAACCATATGATCGGGTCTCGTGGTCTGAAAACAATCTCATTTGAAATATTTACATGGTGACTTCTCGTAATAATTGAAATTATTGTAATTTAAATTAAAAGAAAGAATATAGAATGGGCTTAGGGTACTTGAAATTATTAGACATTTGTGAATTTGTTGAGGGAACATTTAATAGTCGAAATATGACGGAAGGGGAAGCAGTTTTAAAAGCTAGTCAAGTGGTGCTTGTAGGAAGCACTACAAAGAGCGGTAATAAAATTGAAATTACTGTTCTATCAGCGCGAGAAGAGCATCCAGGTATGGAACAAAATGTTCGATTCTTTGAAGGCCTTTTTGCGGTAAAAGAAAGACTTTCTCCATCCATTTTATAATACAAATAAAATTTGCAATATTAATATTAATATTCTTCCTTTTTATCCACTATGGTAATAAATATTATAGTCTGAATACTTACGGTTGCTACACTTTGATATGTCAACTACCGATTTTACTTAACTTTCATACGTGACACCTTGCCTTAATTTATGTAAATGTAAATAAACCGTACATCATGTGAGAGATAAATAGAACGAGGCTTTTTATAGAGCTTCACCGAAGTCCCTGCCAGAGTTCGCATCTTCGTTCTCACCGCGAATTTCAACCAAACAGTGAAATTCTCTATTAAGGTGAGTTGAACAAAAACATGAAACATACGTCTGAAGCCTACACACAGTTTTTCGGCAGTCTGTCTTCTTCACTCTCCTTCAACTTGCATTACGTCACGAGGTGATGTTAGAGAAGCGCCGAATCGAATTATCGACTTCGAACTTCGATTCGATTATTATTCCCAACAGTGATCCGAAAATACTTGCGCATGCTTGAACTGAATGGCGCTCATTGGCTCTAGTTGACGTCCTCATTGGAAATTCAAATACAGGCGCGCGCTACAGCCAATCAACTATACGACAATCCAAACATGCGCAGATAAAGGCGACTCAGTTCACATGACTGATTTCAAATGCAGTACCACACACAGACCTACAGTAAGACAAGCGTTACTCTCGGTCATCTTTCCATTCCGCACATAGTGAGATGCATTGAGAGAAAACGAACAGCGTCATCTTCCAGAGGGGCGTCTTTCAAGGCGACACCATGAACCCTATACTCTTTTGCCATACACTTCTGCCACTATCGCTCGCACTAAACAATTATCCTGGGTACCTGGATCGAGGGCGAATTACTAGCGCACCCGGGGACCCTGAACTTGTGAATATGAGCGTTATTAGACGTCTCGACACTGGAGAAACCTAAACATGCTTAGCCGTGACTCAGAGCCGCATTCAGGATATAACATTAGTGAAGCAGTCTCTCCGAAACAGACATAAGCGTCTTCTTCGGCAAATTTGGTTTTCCAATCTGACGGCGTTAAACAAGGTATCTGCGACTAACATGCTTGCCGTCCCGGCTCTACTGTACTCAAATTCGTCCGTTACGTGATTATACATCCCACGCCGTCAAGGTGGGCGCGGACTTCCGAATCTCCAATGTCTTCATAATTGAATTGTTCGGGGTACAGCTTACATCGTTGCAAATGGAAGCGATCCTCTCCTAAAAATAGTCAGGAAACACGAGGTAATTAGCAATGGGGCTTTCCTTTACAAAGCCGCGGAGCAGGCGGCGGAGACCCTTGGCCTGAATTTGAACATCAGAAGTGAGGAAGGGCATTACTCCATCTAGATGCTTCACTTCTAAAAGCCGAAGTAAAGAAAGCAGAGGTTGAAAAATTCCGGCAACAGCTACTCAACAAGAGATCATCAGGGCTCAATTCAGGTACAGAGGGTTTTATTTTCGCATGCCAGGACCATGTCATTTCCACCTTAGTATACCGTGACCGCATTTCATGTCAAGAATTTCCCATCGGTAGGTGCAGAGCGTGTCATGCACACGCTGAGTACCTAGAGCACATACTATCCAGGCGTCCCACCCACGCGGGAACTACGTATCTTTACAGATATAATGCGGCCCTAAGATTGCTATACCACCATCTTTGTCGCTCTCACGGTCTTGGCCATGACCCCACTCTGCCGAACGCCTTGAGGGAGATAGTCAGTTGTCCAAAACAAGAAGTGCCAACTTTTCTGGAACTACGATATTCGGACAGCTGTTTCGATTGCAGACTCGAGGTATCAAAACCTTAAAAGGGAGCTGCAGCGACTGCACCCAAAATATTCGATTAAAGTAATTGTTCTTGTGAGCGATGCTCTCGGAGGTGCGAAACTTACACTGTTACGTAACCTCAAAGCCAAACTCGTATGCGAAAAACATCCCAAGGCACTTGCGAGATGGATTTACTCATCTCACGGTCATGGGATATGGCCATAGGTGTGATTTGCCGCGGTTCAACTGGAAGCCAATGTCATTTTCATAGATGGAAGTTGCACCCAGTCGGACCTACAGAGAGTCCAGAGACAGTGTGGTAACCTAGTGTCATTCTTGCTGATTGGCTCAGTTTTCTTATAGATATTCTGGTATAATAGATATACTACACTATAGAAAAACTCAACCTAAAATGGCGGCATCCCTCCTCAAAATGGCGGCTTGCGGCTAGGTTGCCACACTTTCTCTGGACCCTCCGTAGTCGGACCCTGCGGTGTTTTTTTTTTAAATTAGGTAGTAGGGTGATTCGAAATAAAGTTTCTTCGAACTTTGACTATTCCGTCCCGGAAACTGAATCTTCATTGTAGGAAAACAGAATAATTTCAGATTTTCTAAATAATGATTGAGCGAGTGCCTAAATAAATTACTTTTATGTTTATTAGGCGGTTTCCTTCTTACTGAAGAACGTAAAAATAGTTTTTTCGTCGGATTTCAAACCTGGCTAATTTAAAAATTGTGCAGTTAAACAAAAACAAAAACCTAATGTGCTAAAAAGGATAGATGCTAAAGTAGAGATAGAGGAAATGCGAAGTGTAGAAAAGGAAACGCGAAGAAGAGAAAAAATGGTACTAGTGAAGCTAAAGAAATGGGAACATGAAAGGGAAGTGATGACATAGAAGAGGTTGTTATATGGAAGCTCGGAGAGAATAGAGGATGATTTGACATGGGCAGAAAGGAATATGCAGTATAAGTTAAGGCAAATAGCGGAAGAGGAAAGAATGAAGGGAAAAAGAACGTGGGTTAAGCATGGCAGAATACAGCTAGAAGGAGTATGGTGCGATTGGGACGAAGAAAGGGAACAAATAGTCAGAAATGAGGTACCGGGAAACTAGGAGAGAAAGGAAAATAAGAAATAGTAAGAAGCAAAGAGAGACGAGAAACAAAAGTAGGGAAGATTGGAAGATATGCTACTCGAATATAGCAGGCTTAGAAGGAAAGGATAGGGAGTTTATGAGACATTTGACACAATAGGATGTAGTAGTAATGATGGAGACGTGGCTACATGAAAAGGAATGGGAGAGAGTAAGGGGACGAATACCAAGAGGTTACAAATGGCAATTTCAAAATGCAAAGAGGAAGAATAAAAAGGGCAGAGCAATGGGAGGAATGGTGATGGGAGTAAGGAACGAATGTATAACAGGGAAGGATAAGCAAGAGAAGAAAGAACGAAAAGAAGGATTAATGGTAGAAGAGGTAAATATGGGAGGAGAGAAGTGGAAGATCGTGTGGGTTTATGAGAGCGGTGATATGCAGGAGAAATGAGAGGAGATGAAAGAAATGATTGAAGAAAATAAAGAAGAGATTAGGCTCATAATAGGGGGGGGATTTCAATACGAGAACAGGAGGTACAGGAGAAAGGGAATGGGGAGGAGGGAGAGGAAGAAAATCCAAAGACAAGATACTGAATGGGGAGGAAAAGAAATTGTTAAAGAGCTTGGAGGAGTTGGGATGGTTTATCTTAAACGGAAATATAGAGGGAGCTGAGGCAGGGGAATATACACGTTCAGATTCGGATCACTTTTCCATAATAGTGACATTAGAGGGAGAAAAAAGTAATAACAATATGGATAAAGAGGAAGCAAAGGTAAAAAGAGCAGGAAAAGGGGATTGGACAATAGAAGGAAAAGAACAGTTTAAAGAAAAGGTCAAAAATATCAAAATGGGAGAGGGAAATGTGGACGAGGAGATGGAAATAATGATAGGAGAAATAAAAACAGGATTGGAGTGCACAAGCAAAAAAGAAATAAATAAAGGGTGGAATAGAAGTGGATGGGATGAGGAATGTAAAGAAAAAAAAGGAGGTTAGAAAGGAATTAAGAAAATGGGGAAAGGAAAAAAGTAGTGGAGAAGAATATAGGAGAAAAAAGAAGGAGTATACTGAGTTGCGTCATCAAAAGAAAGAGGAGAATAAAAGGTATGAGGAAGAGGCGGAGAAGGCTAGGACGGAAGAAGAGGTTTGGTAGGTAGTAAATAGAGAGAGAAAAAGAAGAAAAAGAAAAAGAGTAAATCAGGATATTGAAATGGTAGAATGGAAAAAATATTTTATAGATTTGCTAGGAGGGGAAGAGAGAAAAATTTGGAGAGGAGTAAAACATGGTAGAGAAAGAGATGAGGAAGAGGTCATAACAAGGGAAGAAATAGGCAAGGTGTTAGGAATAATGAAAGATGGAAAGGCACCTGGTATAGATGAGACTTCTAATGAAGTCTAGAAATATGGGGGGACAGAACTAAAGGAATGGGCATGCATAATGTCTAATAGAGTATGGAGAGGAGAGCGGTGGCCAGAGTTATGGGAAGAAGGACTAGTGGTACCCATAGTGAAGAAAGGCAAAGGGGAGGAGGTGAAAGATTATAGGGGTGTAACGCTAATGCCAACATTCTATAAAGTATATGTAACTGTTTTGTCAGAGAGATTCAAGAAAGAAGTTGAGGAAAAAAAGATGCAGTCACCGAATCAGACAGGGTTTAGAAAAGGAATGGGGGTTATGGACAACATATATGTTCTGAATTATCTGATAAATAAAAGAATTAAAAGGGAGAAAGGGACAATGATAGCAATATTCGTGGACTTAAAGGCGGCGTTCTACTCATTGGACAGATTCGAGATAGAAAAATTTATGGTGAAAAAGGGGATACGAGCTGGCTTAATAAAGAGAGTATCGGAAATCTTCAGAGAGACAAAAAGCAGGGTAAAGGTAGGAGAGCAAGTAGGAGACAGTTCCTGGTTAGTTAGAGGAGTAAGGCAAGGATGTCCTCTGAGCCCGCTGTTATTTAATATATTAATCTCAGACCTAGAAGAAGAAATTAAGAGAAAGGGATATATACACTGGCATACGCGGACGATATAGTGTTGATGGCAGAGGATGAAGAAGGGATGACAGGCCTATTTGGAGAAATACTTAGATGGGAAAAAATTGAATTTAAATGTAGAAAAGACAAAGATAATGAGGTTTAGAAAAGGAGGGGGTAGAAAGAAAGAATGGACCGGGAGATGGAAGGGAGTAAAGTTAAAAGAAGTAAAGGAGTTTAAATATTTGGGATATACCTTGCAAATGAATGGAGATCATAGAGTTCTTATAAGAGAAAGGATAAAAAAAGCGGCAGGGATAATGAAACAGATATGGGGAATAGGAAAAAGAAGGTTCAAGAAAGATTGAAGAAGAATGTGACTATTTGATATGCTGGTATGGCCGGTAATAGGTTACGGCGCTGAGATATGGGGATGGAAGGAAAGGAAAGAGATTGAGAATTTACAAGAAAGGTATATAAGGTGGACGCTAGGAGTAGACTGGAGGACGCTTGGATATATGGTGAGAGAAGAAGCACAGAGAGATACATTAAGTGCTAGAGCGGGTAAGAGAGCATGGCAATTTGAGACGAAGTTAAGGGAGGGGAAGGGAGGGGAGGGGAGTTAGCGGAAAAGCGTTTGAAGGAGGTAGAAGAAAGGAGAGGGTGGGCAGTAGAACTAATAAGATCGGAAGAAGAAAGGAGGGAGTTTTTTAGTGCTAGAGATATATGAGAGGGAAATGGAGTAAGCTATGAAGAATTGGAGAGAAGGGACAGGGAAAGATGATGAAAACGGAAGGAGTACCAAAGTATTTAGAAAAGGGAAGGGGAGAGAGAAGATGGACCAGAATAGGAAGACTTAGATTGGGAAACGAGGTAAGGTAGGGGATGTATTGGGAAAAGGAAGAGAACAGAAAGTGCAGAAAATTTTTGAATTTCAATTATCATGAAAAATTTGCATGAACCCGAAAAAACTCGGAAAAATTTTTCCTGCATTAAGACGGCTCAGCTTTATTTAAACAATAAGGTAATATTGTGAAATTTGTAAATAGGCCATATCTCCTCGAAAAACATTACGTGGTTACAAGCTAATACCTCTAAATGGAAAAAGAAGATTTATTTACTAACTTCATCTATTTAATCTTACTTTATTCACGTTTAAAATAATCTTCTTGAAATGTATGTGTAAAAACATATTGATTTCGTAAAGAAATGAACTTGATAAAGTTAAAACTGTAGAATAATATATTCAAAAAATCTCATTTTTCTAGATTATAATATTTATAGAAAAATAACACAGTGATAAATTCGAAAAAATAATTTTTAGTCTTTCATGTTTATTTAATTTTAATTTCTTCAGTTTATTTGTTTTCATCACCATTGAAAACATCTAGAAAATTTCTAACAAAGTTTTTTTATTTTACAGGATTTTACAAAATCTTAGGAAAACTTCAGTTCAGCTTAAAATATATTTAGAACTTGTGGAAGTTTTAAAGAAAATTAAAAATATTTAATAAATTTTTGAAAACCTTTCAAATTTTCCAAATATTTTCAATGTATTCAAAACTTCTAAAATTCCTAAATATTTTTTCAACTGACTTGAATTATTCCTAAAATTGCCTTCAAATCTTCCAGATTCTTTTTACACAATTTTTTAAATCTCTTGAACGGGTTTTAAGTCTTTTGAAATATCCTGTTAAAATTAATTATTCAAAATAAAAAATCACTTTCAATTTTCTCAGGAATCTTCAGAAAATATTTGTATTATTATCTTGAAGCCTTTGAAAGTCCTTAAAAAGCTTCTGCACTTTTTGTTCAGAAATCTTTAAAAATCTAAATCTTGTTTTCAATTTTTTTAAATCTTTTAAAATTTTAAATTATTTTTAAAAAATTGCAAAACTTCTATATATTTTCTAAAATAATTCGAATTTTTCCTTCAATTTTTGAAGTATTCGGACATTGTAAAATTCCCGAATTGGAAAATTCCTGAATGATAAAATTCTTGGAAACGAATCTCCAACAAGTTAAATTCAATTAATTTTTCTAAAAGTATTTTAGCTTCAAACCAAGTAGTTGGTACTTCAACAGAAAGTATTGTGACTTGAAATTTAAAAAAAAAATAATTAAATTCAAACAAAAAGGACAAATTTTCAACAAAACGGTTGAATCCTCAACCAAAATGACGAATTTTCAGTGAAATGCATGAATTTTTCACTGAATTAAAAAGAAAAATTTTCAAACAAAATAGTTAATAATCAAATAGTTTAATTTTCTAATGAAATAGTTGAATCTTCAACCAAGTACTTAAATTTGCAACTAAGAAAGATAAATTTTTAACTAAATTTTTTTGTCTTTGTCAATTAAAGAAGATCAATTTTTCACCAAAAATATAATAGTTTTCAGTTTAAAAACTGCATATTTAACCAAAAATAAAACAAATGTTCAAAAAATAGTTAAATTTTTAATTAAATAGATAAATTTTCAACTAAAATGATGAATCTTCAACAAAAACAGTGAATTTTCAAGAAAAGAGTTCAACATTGAACCGAAGGGTTAAATTTAAAAAATTTATTTTTCAAGCAAAAAGATTCATTTTCTACAGAAAAAGACAATTATCAACGAAATACATGAATTTTCAACTAACAAAAAAATTTCTACCAAAAATACGATAGTTTTCAGTTAAAAAATGTATTTCCAACCAAAAATAAAACGAATTTTTAACTAAAATGATGAATATTCAACCAAATAGTTGAATGTTAAACTAAAAAATTAATAAATTTTCCACCCAAAATAGAATAGTTTTCAGTTAAAAAAATGAATTTTCAACCGAAAATAAAACGAATTTTCAACTAAAATGATGAATCTTCAACAAAAAGAATGAATTTTGAAGAAAAGAGTTCAACGTTGATCCAAAGGGTTGAATTTTCACCCAAAATTTTATTTTTTAAGGAAAAAGTTTATTTTTTAACCAAGCAGATTGATTTTCTACAAAAAAAGATGAATTATCAACAAAATACATGAATTTTCAAACAATTAGTTGAATTTTCAACTAAAAAGGATGAATTTTTAACTAAATGGTTGATTTTTCAACTAAAAAAGATCAATTTCCCACAAAAAAAAGAATAGTGTTCAGTTTAAAAAAAATGTATTTTCAACCAAAATTAAAACGAATTCTCAACAAAATAGTTAAATTTTTAAACAAACGGATGAATTTTCAACTAAAATGATGAATCTTCAACAAAAACAATGCATTTTCAGGAAAAGAGTTCAATATTGAACAAAAGGGTTGAATTTTGAACCAAACTGTTTATTTTTTAACAAAAAAGATTAATTTTCGACTAAATAGTTGAATTTTCAACTAAAAAAGATCAATTTTCCTCCAAAAACAGAACAGTTGGATTTCTTAGTGGATACTATTACTTCAATTTAAATTTAAGTGAAAACCCGAGAAAAATGGGAAGTTTCCTGAAAATAGGAGAAAAAATTATTTATTATAATAATGCATAGAATTAATTAATTTTATTTTAAAAACACTTTCACTCATCAATTTTCTACTTTTCGTACTTGGTTTACTTTTTGATTTCATAGCTGAGACGTTGATGACATCAATCTTATCTTACTTTAAACATACATTATTAGAGTTTCTCAAGGTAAGAAAGTAAAGAAGGTGAACAAATTACTCTTGAACCTTGATTTAAGGGCTTTAGATATACCGTATTTCTAGAATCTCCACCGTCAGCATTCCGTGGTAAGGGGGTTCAAGGGGCCGAGAGAGAGGCGCTGTGAGTCCAGTAGAGTTGCGCAGTCGAGCTGCGCAGCTCCGCGCTTACACAGCCCTGACTGTTGACGTTTGGATTAACTGGCGCGCCCACGAAGGAATAGTAAGGAGTGGTATCACCCTATGTAACCCTATGTGTTTGGTGAGCAGAGGTGGGACGAGCTACAGAGGGTCCAGAGACAGTGTGGCAACTAGCCGGATACCGCCATTTTTTGAAAGGATGCCACCATTTTACGTTCAGGTTTTCTATATTGTAGT
>CAKNYM010051414.1:80189-121705 GCA_932195095.1 Andricus curvator | reverse complement strand
TATATATATATATATATATATATATATATATATATATATATATATAAGAAAACTAAGCCAATCAGCAAGAATGACACTAGGTTGCCACACTGTCTCTGGACCCTCTGTAGGACGAGCGATGTCCAAGAATTCGTTAATGTTTGCCACGAATGGAAACATGGGAGCAAGATCGTGCACATGCGCAGAGCTGCTTTCGCAGTCACGTGTTATACCCACTCCCCTATGTTATACTTTGACATCTCGATGTATATGTAGGTTATATTCGTTTGTGTTTTTATTTTGTTGAGTGTATATCACGTTCCTGCATTAAAAACGAGAACGAAAATTGCATCAAAAGAACGAAAAGGATTTAGAAAGCGTAAGTACTACAACAACATTATTATAATCATTTATGGATTACGTAAGTAAGGGATTAAGTTAATTTCAGTGAACAAAATATTGTAGGTTATCTAGTGCAAACACATACTTACTCTGCAGTCAACATGCAGCACAGAAATGTTCAAAACACAAGTTCGAAACTTCCAGCGCGTGTTGACATCGTTGGCATGGCAACCGCCAGTGCGCATGTGCACGATCTTGCTCCCAAGTTTCCATTCGTAGCAAGCATCAACGAATTCTTGGACGTTGCTCGTCCAACTTACATGGATACTACTCTTTAATATTCCTTAATCCTTCGTGGGCGCGCCTAAGATGAAGAAGACCCTGAGTCACCTACATCTTCGTGCCACGAGACCTTGCCCGAGACCGGCAGTATATCAAGGTTACAAACTTATGAGTGACATGCCTGCCCAGAAACCAACATCCCAAGCCTCTGAAGCTGAGCAGAGGAAAGTGGTGGTGGAACTAAAACATGTGACCTTTGAGTCGATTTTCCCCCTAAAGACAGGCCTGATGTATGATTTCACATTTCACTTCCTGCTTGTCACGTATATGAAATGCCGAATGTGAAATTATGTACATAATCGACTCCCAGTATATATACTAGAAGCGTCAGCGTATTCATCAGTTATATCGTTGATTAATTCCTGCATTATTCAATTGTTTCTGTATTTTGAAAAAATGAGGATTCTTTATTCTCTAGTCACCACCTTAGTCATCATTCTCAATTCTACTGGTAAATATATTTTCGAATGAATTGTCCAAACAATATTATAGGTTTATTACAAAATTGAAATTCATCAATTTCTATTTCTTCTTGCAGAGTTCAGTGCACAGATGGACGATGATCATAATGAGAATGAACATAATTATCACCAAAATGCAAATCACCCATTTACCAATTATCATCCAGAAATCCATCAGATCCCAGATAGTTCAAATATCAAGTTGAAACTAGATCCCAATTGGAACCCAGATATCCATTTGACCACAGGTATCCATTTGAACCCAGCTCCTAATCATCACCAACATTCTACTTCTGTCGGACAAGCTTCTGGCGAAGCTTCTTCTGTCGGACATTCCTCTGGCGGAGCTTCTTCTGCTCAAGGTTCTTCTGCTCCGTCAAGAGTAGTTCGTTCTCGTAACGTAGAGACTCCTACTTTCCCAAATCATCCTCCTTCCTCATCTTCTTCTCCTGCCCCATTTCTTCCTGTCTGGCCTCATAATGGCATAATTTTTCATAACCACGATTATGACAAAATCGTAAAAAAATATAAACCTAGAGATATGTTGAGTACTGGGTTAAGATATATTGACGTGAGATATCCTGACGGCTTTTTCCAAATCTCAGCTGATGGAAAGAGTTTTGTACCAGTACCATCAGACCGATTGCTTCGTTCATTAGTCTCAGTTCCCTATAAATACGTCTTTGGAACAATAAACAAATATTTTCAGTTTAAGGCACTATTTGTTAAACATAATGGAGAACCTTGTCAAGTTGCAAAACTCCCAGAGGGGGTTGGAGCTGAATTAATGGAACCGTCAGAGCGGGCCGTACTTACTGACAAACGTCGATTTAAAGCAGAACCAAGAAGAAAGACTAAAAAATCTCTAGTTCAAGCTATGAAACGAGGGCAATAGTTTTCATCCTCAGACAAAAATATTTGAAACTACTCTTTATGTACGTATAATCATATTATAATCTGGCAAAATGTATCCTCAGATTCATTTATGTAATATCTTCACACGAGAGGCAATAAACAAACAAATTCAATAAAAAACTATCCACAATAGCCCACTTTCTATTTATTTTCACCCCTTATGTTAAGTTGCGCGCGATGATGTTCACATCAATTTAAATTTAGTAGCAAAGCCTAGAGTCGACAATTAAAAATTGAATAATTATTTTTTTAAACTGCACATTCCAGCGTTATCTCTGCCGACGGTTCAACTATCGAAATCTCTACCGACTACGTCTGTTCTACTGCTTCCCTTCCTAATCTTCTTAACCCATTTCCAAAATAATTTATTTCCTTCAAAATCATTTTGCATTTTTTATCTTCCACTTTGATTTGTTTTCTTTGAATTCTTTTGCTTTTCTGTTCTAATCCTTATAATATTTTTCTTGTCTAATCTTCTCCTCATTGCTAGGACCTTTCCCACATAGCACACTTCCCGAAAAACTAGGTCTGTCCCAGGTTTTTTCGGGAAAAGCATAGGTCTAATTCTGGGACAGACCTGGTTTTTGCGGGAAGTGTGCTATGTGGGTTTAATACTCAATTCAACTTTCTCGAGTGTACACTTGCTTCTTCTAACTAACAGCGACGCGGATTTCATCATCCCACCAAGTCATTATCGCACAATCACTTTGGAAGCATTCTTGAAGATGATGCCGTATTATTGTTCCCCAACTGGAAGTAAAGAGATAGAAAGAGATCAAACTTTTCCATATTTTCCAAAAGTAGCCAATTTGCATCCCCAAACGGCTCACTCTTTCTAGCTCTTTTTGTATTCTGAAGTTAGAAATTCAACATTTTCAAATTGATCTTGAAAACTTGCGTCAGGCTACTTTGTGTTTTCACAGTTCGTCCTCGGTTTAATTTAGACGGTATGCATACATGCAAAGAAGCTTACTTGCCAATATTACAAAACTAAACAAGCATCCGAAGAGATAACGTGGTATCAACTAAAATCAGTTTTATTAGCAACGAATGTCCTTGGGCACGTACTTTTTATTACACAGGCATTCGAAAAAAAGGTCTTGTCCACCAGACGAGACAAACATTTCTATATGTTTTTGGGGTCACTGAATTCGAATTCGGGCCAAATCCCCATGCCACTTCTCTGTAGAGGCCTGTGGAAAAATTGTCATGAGAGTTGACGGTCGCCGTGTAGCGGCGCCAGCTATGCAGTTGGCCTAGAATTCAAATAAGGCAAGGCGAAAGTGTTAAAAAAAGAATTTCTTGAATAAAAATAATTTTCTGATAGTTCTGGGTAAAAGATAATGACCTTTAAGATTTTTTTAATCTTTTGAGTTAAAAATAATTTGCGAAAATCGTAAAATTCACTGCTTTTAGGCGTAAATCCCAATGCATTCCTACTAACTACAACAAAAGTATTATTCATGCGCAATTAAATTAGACATATAATTATTTGTGTCATTTTTAAATATCCGAAAAGAAAATAGCCTAAATTTTATCATATTTTTTATTATATTATATAATATAATATTTAATTTATTTATTAATTTAAATTCATTTCGGATTTTCAAATATTTTAATAGACACATTATGTGTTTTAATGAACTTCTCAAAAAGGGGGCAGGTAAAATTAATAAAATATTACCTAAGTTATAGAATGAAACATTTTGTTTATACATATATAAGTTTTTCGTGAAAGTTAAGTATTAAACATACATATGCTTCCACCACAACAACAAGATAATAACAATTTTTTAATAGAAAATAACCAATTTTATATAAAACTATATATAAATTTTGGTGTTAATTCAGTTTCAGAATTAGATTGTAAAATATTAAAAATGATTTTGAACATTTCACAAAGATTTCGCGGATTTTAAAGATTTAAAAAAGGCATTGCACACCAGATTAAAAAGATTTCACAAAGATTTTAAAACTTTCAAACGATTTGAAGAATTTCAAAGATTTCAAAACAGTTAGAAGATTTGAAACGATTTCAAAAGGTTTCAAAACATTTTCGAAGATTTTAAAAGGTTTCAGAAATATTTCAAATAATTCAATAATTTCAATGAATAAAAAAGATTTCACAAACCAAGATTTAAGAAATATTTCGAACATTTTATAATGATTCCAAGGAGATTTTAAAACATTCAAAAGATTTGAAGGATTTTGAAGATTTTAAAAAGGATATAGTAAAAAAATTTCAAAACATTTCAAAGATTTGAAACGATTTCAAATTTGTTTAAAGATTTCAAAGGATTGCACAAAGATTTCGAATATTTTAATTATTTCAAAGTAATACAAAATATTTCACAAATATTTTAAAGATTTCCTAAAAAATTTATAAAGATTTCAAAAGAATGCAAGAATTTCAAAGAATTCAAAAAGGATACAGTCCACCAGATTTCAAAGATTTCAAAACATTTAAAAGATTTTAAACGATTTCCAAATTTTTTAGAATATTTCAAAATATTTCACAAAGATTTTAAATACGTCAATGATTTTGAACCAAGAAAAAAGATTTCAGAAAGATTTCACACCAATTTTAAAGATTTTAAGGATTACAAAGATTTAAAAACGGCGTGTACTAGATTAAAAATATTTCAAAAACATTTCGAACATTTTATCAAGATTTCAAGGATTTTAAAACATTCAAAAGATTTCAAGGATTTTTAAGATTTTATAAAGGGTATAGTAAAAAGATTTCAAAGCATTTCAAAGATTTGAAACAATTTCAAAAATGTGGAGAAGATTTCAAAAGATTTGACAAAGATTTCGAATATTTTAATTATTTCAAAGTAATACAAAAGATTTCAGAAAGATTTCACAAATATTTTAAAGATTTCCTAAAAAATTTATAAAGATTTCAAAAGAATGCAAGAATTTCAAAGAATTCAAAAAGGATACAGTCCACCAGATTTCAAAGATTTCAAAACATTTAAAAGATTTTAAACGATTTCCAAATTTTTTAGAATATTTCAAAATATTTCACAAAGATTTTAAATACGTCAATGATTTTGAACCAAGAAAAAAGATTTCAGAAAGATTTCACACCAATTTTAAAGATTTTAAGGATTACAAAGATTTAAAAACGGCGTGTACTAGATTAAAAATATTTCAAAAACATTTCGAACATTTTATCAAGATTTCAAGGATTTTAAAACATTCAAAAGATTTCAAGGATTTTTAAGATTTTATAAAGGGTATAGTAAAAAGATTTCAAAGCATTTCAAAGATTTGAAACAATTTCAAAAATGTGGAGAAGATTTCAAAAGATTTGACAAAGATTTCGAATATTTTAATTATTTCAAAGTAATACAAAAGATTTCAGAAAGATTTCACAAATATTTTAAAGATTTCCTAAAAAATTTATAAAGATTTCAAAAGAATGCAAGAATTTTAAAATTTCAAAAAAGATAAAGTACACCAGATTTTAAAACACTTAAAACATTTTAAACGATTTCAAAATTTTTTTAGAATATTTAAAAATATGTCACAAAGATTTCAAATATTCCAGTGATTTCAAATGCATACAAAAATTTCAGAAAGGTTTCACAAATATTTCAAAGAATTCGGAAGGATTTCAAAATATTTCAAGAATTTCAAAGATTTCAAAAAGGGTACAGTACAACAGATTTCAAAATATTTCAAAGATTTTAAACGATTTCAAAAGGTTTCAACAAGTTTGAGAAGATTTCAAAAGATTTCAATGATTTCAAACGAACACAAAGGATTCATTAACAAAGTTTGAAAAAAAATTTCACAAATATTTGAAAGATTTCATCAAGATTTCGATTTCCCGAAGATTTCAAGGATTTCAAAGATTTTACAAAATTTTTTAAAGATAATAAAAAATGAACTGACTCATTTTTTTACACATTTTCAACTCAGAGTTCCAGGGCAGTGATGCCAATGTTGGCGCCTTTTGCTACTGGGCTTGCGTTCGGGCCGCGCAATGGTTGGCCGCAGTTGGCGCGCAATTAAAAATTGGAATTAAAAATAATTCTTGTAATTTAAATAATAATTATTGAAAATGTACAAGAATGTATATAAATTGTACAACTTCTGATTTTAGACTTCTGAAATTAAATGTTTTGTGAAAGACAAGTTATTCTTTGGAAGTCAAAGAAAATAAACTGTTATTTAAAAAATATATGTGTTATCAATTTTTTTTGTCTAAAACCAGATGTTGTACAATTTATATACATTCTTGTGCATTTTTCTATAATTATTTATTCAAATTACAAGAATTGTTTTTAATTCCAATTTTGAATTGCGCGCCAATTGCGGCCAACCAGTGCGCGGCCCGAACGCAAGCGCAGTTGCAAAAGGCGCCAACATTGGCATCACTGTTCCAGGGTGCTGGGTTTAACTCGGGTAGATCGCATTTCGTTCCTAACCTCAAAAAAGTGAAAAAAAATGTTTCAGCTTCCATCACTTTCTTAAGGGTAGGAACGAAATGCGATCTGACCGAGTCAAATCAACCTCGGATTCGGATTCAGCGATCCCATAAACATACACAAATGTTTGTCTCGCCACATGAAAAAAAGTCTTGTGCACCAGACGAAACAAACATTTCTATACGTTTATGGGATCGCTGAATCCGAATCCGGGCTTGGTTTGACTCGGTCAGATCGCATTTCGTTCATAAGCTCAAAAAAGTGATGAAAGTTGAAACTTTTTTTTTCCGCAGTGCCTAAACTTACGCGAAATAAAAATGGCCGAAAACTGGCGACGGTCTGTGATTTGTGGAAAAACAACCCCTTTTCCAGCTCGTCCAATGAAACTTGCAAAACTTACAAGGTTTCGCATAGGTATTGCCGCAGCCTTTTTTTCACTTTCTTGAGGTTAGGAACGAAATGCGATCTGACCGAGTAAACCATTTTATTACAAAGATTTTTATTTACTCGTTAGTATTGTAAATTAAAAAAATTCCTTAAATTTAAATCTGAATTTTCAAAAATATTGATATACAACATGGTAGAATAGGTTGGTCCAAATGATGTTTTTTGTCGAATTCCCATGCATATCGTACCCAAATTTATTCGAATCCACAAAAAAGCAATGTATTTAAAAAAAATTATATTTAGAGCTTCTGCAGTATGGTGGTCCAACATTTTGTTTTCGAATTTTCATGTATATCGCCGTTTTCGACGTTTTAAAAATATGCTCAAGGCCAAACAATTGTTGAAGAAAATAAAAAAAGATTTAAAAAGAATTTAAAAATGTGGAAGATTCGTGGATTTGTATATTTCCATTTTCACAGTGTGCGTGAAAGGATATCTCTTCTGATCGATCGTTACCATCTCCGATGATAATACAGATTCCTAGTAAAAATTGACATGTATATAACATCTTGCAAAATAAAGAGTATTTTAAAAAAAGGATCCTTCTTCTGATCTCTCTAGTAGCTCAATGGCTAGAGCACCTCACCGGAAATCAGTTGACGTGGCGTTCGAATCCCAGCGGAGCGAAAAGAGAAGATCTTTTTTCGGAATGAATTTAATTTAAAATTTTTTTAATTTATAGCTCCATCTAGTCTGAGATGACGTTAAAGATTTTCTGTATTAGAGGATATAACTTCGATCGATATTGTAGATTTCCATTTTCACAGTGTGTGTGAAAAGATTTCTCTTCTGATCGATCGTTACCATCTCCGCTGGTAATACAGACTCCTGGTTTAAATTACAAGAAAAGGTTCATTGGAACTCAGGTAGTTGAAACTTGTCGCCGTTCCTCTTCTACTGTTGTTCCGTAGGAAACCACCATCTGGCTGTCTAGTCTCAAAATCCCGAGACGATCCGAGCGATATATTGGTTCTCCGATACCATATCGATACGAGACAAAACCGAGACTGGAGTCTCAGAAACCGATACCGATACGAGAAAAAACCGAGATTTTTCGATACGATATCGAGACAGTCTGGTATCGAACGGCATCGCTAGTTCGCATTCAAGCGAAAAAACGATAAAATGGAACAAGAAGTTTGCTAAAAACAGGGGAAAAGAGATGATTCGATTAGCGAAAGTGAGATTAACTAGAAACAAAAGATTGGTAGCAAATTAATCATTCGAGTAGTCGAGGTATTTCCTAATTCAATAGTGGAAAACTAATTGCTTGGTAAAAATAAAATTTATTAAAACTGTATATAATAATTTGAAAACAGTTATAAACATGGAAAACGTGAAAAATAGAAATATTTAATAAAACGAAGCGATAGTGTAATATCATAACCCTACTGAAATAATAAAAAGTTCATATTGTGTAATTATAAACATGACGCAGCCCGCCTCAATTCAAAAACATTGCCTTCTGATTATTTGAACAAAGTTAAGAAAGAAAATCATTTGTTTACAATGTTAAAATGACTAGGAATCAATGGGCAACAAATTAATTGTACACATTCAGGGTCTTTATGAGCTATATTTGTCAATTTTCCATAGAAAATTGCAATAAAAAATATATAAAATTATTTAGGACTGCCTATTAGGGTGGTACAAAAGTGGCTTGGAAATTTTTTTCTCGAATATTTATGCATATCGCCCGAAAATTTATTCGAATCCACAAAAAAATAATTCAATTTCTTTTTTAAATAAAAAAATGATATTTGAAGGTGGCGCAAGCCCCATGAAGTTTAAGACGTATTTCCCATAAGAAAAAAAGACGTTTTTGTAAACTTTATTCATAATCGTCAATATTAGATAAATCGAGTTGGCACTCAAAAATTCTCTTCCCAAGCAGCCATAGAATACGAATAAGATATAACTTTTCAAACATCACCCCCATAAGTCTGTTTTATAGGGTCCCAAAAAAAAACTGATAGTTAGATGTTTACATAAATCGTTTGGGAGTAAGGGAGTGGAAGGGAAAGGCGGTGCAGGAGGTGAAAGAGTTTGTGTACCTGGGCTTCTTGTTTCGGAGGAATGGGGGAGTTCATGGTCACATAAAAGAGAGAGAGAGGACAAATGTGGTGATGAGGCAGGTGTGGGGTTGGGAAAGAAGTTATTCGCAAATGATTTTGGAAGGAGAATCAAATTGTTTGACTCACTAGTTTTTTTTGTAGTAGGAGGGGAAATCTTGCATAAGACACTCAACCTAGCAATCGTCTACATAGGTAGGCGATTCTTAGGTTGGGTAGTGTCAGATTCTTACTGACTAAAACCCCCCCTTTTTCCCTGCCAACCCATGTTCCCGGAATTCGCTTTCTCATTACTTCATGAACATGGGTTATTGGCCAGTAAGCCGTGCTTCGGCTTCCAACTTTTTTCTGCCTGCTTAGCACTGTTCCCTCTCTTCACACAACCAGGATACACGCATCTTCCTCAGTAGTGTGGTGGTACCACACCTCGGGCTCATCGGCCTTCGAATCCTGGTTGAATATAGCAGGCTACGCAGCACGTTCTTGAGGCTTCTTCAACGAAGCTGCCTCTCGGAACGCTCTGCATCTCATCATCCCCGGCTCTCCTTCTCCTGCAGCGCAGAGGAAGCACTGCGGCGTGCTTTCACACTCTGCAGCCTTATGGCCCTCTTTGCCGCATTTCCAACAGGCCGTCCTTCGATCACAACCCTTGCAGGCCGCTGCCGTGTGGTCAAAGCCTTGACAGCGGTAGCACCTCAACACCTCTGTTTTCTTCCAAATACGACAGGACACCTATCCCACCTTCAGGTGACCTGTACGCTCCAGTCTCGATGCCAGTTCTTCTGTCAGCTCTACGAAAGACTTCAAATTACCTCTGAAGGCCTTTTTCGTGAGGCTGACATTCACCTCTCATGTAGCATCGCTGAACTGCTTCCTAACGGCAGCCTCTACTTCTTCCGCCTCCGTGGTTGTATCGTGGTCCTGGACCTCTCCTCTGCGTGTTTCCCTGACACCATTGATTTTAACGCCAAGGATGTCCGGCTTCACCTTCCTCTTGAGGTCCCTAAGGACCTCCGCGTAGATCGAGCCCTCGGCCGGTCTTATGAGGACCGCTTCAGGTCGAGCTCGCCTTTTTGGTTTCGCCTGCTTTCTGGCGGTTGAAGGCTTCTCTTCATCTCCTTGCTTAGGTGTCGAGGTCACTGCCGCTACAGCATTGCGGGTTCTCGGCCTCTTCTTTATCGGCTTCGAAGAATTCGCCTCTGTGGGACTCAGGGTGCGCTCCCGTTCGCGCTTCCCAAGCTTGGGAGTGGGAGTTTCCACGGCTTCTTCTGGCTGAGTCCCGGTTTGGCTTGTGTCCTTCTTCGCTTGGCGTAGGTTTCAAAGGCGAATACGGCTCCACGCACCATTGTCTGCGCTTCGTCTAGTCGATCCCTGATTGGCATGAACATGTTTCTCTTGGTGTCGCAAAAATCCTTCATCTTTTTTAACACCTCCTTCAGCTTTACAATGTGTTCCAGACCATTTATCGTATACTTTTGCGCCCTCGTCATGTCTCGCCTAGTCTCTGACTTTTGGCTGATGTAAACATCTTCCATGACGTCTAAATCTCCTTCAAACTCCTCACAGATACTCCTGTTTAATTTTTGTTCAGTGTTAGCCATGCTGTTCCCACAAGTAGCTAGAGAAGTATGGGTCTACCCCCGCAGAGCCCCGCATGCCGGGGTAAGGTCTGAATACTCTAGGAGGCGACCTGATATCCTAGAGACACCGTTTGAAACACCATACCCTGGTGCCATTCGGTCTTCGGCACGGTTGTTAGCGCCTTGACTTGGGGGTTTTTCGTCCGGTACCACACCTGGACCATTGTCCGCGACTGGTTATTGAGTTATGTAACCGTATTCAGCAGAAACCCTCGGTACAGGGCCCCCCTATCCGCAACCCGGGGTCGCTCCGGTAGGCTGGTGCAAGGGCGACGGGATTTGACTCACTAGTGATGAGTGTGCTATTGTATGGAGTAGAGGAGTGGGGGTGGAAGGAAAGTCAAGAGGTAAATAGGACACAGGAGAGGTATGTAAAGTGGACACTGGCATTGGCAAGGAACACGCCTAATTATATTGTCAAGAGGGAGACCGATTTTAAGGATTCTAACGGGGAGTCGAGCGTGTAAATATGAGGAGAAATTTTTGGAAGAGGCGGAAGCAAGCTGCTTAGAGAGTATTGGTGGGAGAAGGAGAACAGGAGAGGAGGTGGGAAGATCGAGGTTGAAAGGAAAAGGTATTTTAGAACGAATGGACTGCAGATGGAGGAAGGAAGGTATATGAGATTTCTCCTGGATTCTGTGTAATTGGGGCAAGCCCATAAAACATGATTGATGTCCCTATCAGAAAAACCACAAAAAGTACAATCGTCTCTCTCGACGAAGTTTTTTCTTGCAAAGCTTGCACCCAGATTCTAGTGGTTAGCGCGCAGTTTAGATATAATGACAATTGATCTTCTGTCTAGTTTTGATTTGTGAAACCAAGGTTTACCAACCTTGTTTTGACTGAAAAAGTTTTTGAAATGATATAAGCCGATCTATCCAGAATCCGAAACCCTCCTGCAAACCTCGAAACCTCTAAAACATTGTTTAGATGTTGAGGGAGGACCACAGACCAGACATCGGTATGTAGAAGTTTGATATTTTGAAAAATACCGTCTATTACGGCAATTTTGGCAAGGTTATCACCGTTTTCGTTGCCTGGAATGCCCCTATGGTCAGGGATCCACACCAGGACTGTTTCAACACCTCTACATTTAGCGGTGAAAAGAATATGCCGAATTTGATGGGTAAGGTAGGATGTAGTAGAACTAACATTGAACTTTTAACAAGCTTCTAAAACGCTTTTCGAATCAGAAAAAATTACAGAGAAAGGAAAGCTGTTGTCTGAAATGTTTTGAATTGCCTCACCAATTGATATTGCTTCTGCAGTCAAAATAGAAGCATGTTCTGAAATTTTGTATTTGAGTTCAAGGTCAAGTTGTGGGGAATATACGGAAGCTCCAACGAATGTGTCGGGGAATTTAGAACCATCTGTGTAATAATGGACGTAGTTTTGGAATTCATCGGAGATATAATTTTTGAAGAAGATGTCCAGTGTTTTAATGTGTTGTATGGATCGCGCTGTTCGTAGGTTAATTAAGGGTTGCACACAGGGTTAGGTTATTCTTGGTTATAAAATGCAACTTTTCGAGCATGGAATAGACCGGGTGATCAATAGTGAGAAAAGATCTGATTAGGAACTGGTCCGGAAGCAGTTGAAATTTAGATCGAATTGGAAGTTCTTTTAGTTCCGAATGCATAACAATTATGGGTGTGGAAATGCGATATCCCAAGATGACTCGTAGAAATTTCCTATGGAGTTTGTTTAGTTTTTTGAAAAATTTGTCATCGCTCGAAATGGATAAGGCATGACAACCATATTGAAAGGAGGTCCTTGCCAATGCTCTAAATGAGATTTGGAGTGCCTGGGGATAAGACCCCCACCATGTACCACTTAAACACGTTAAGATGTTGAGCACTTGATTACCAGGGTTGACTAGTTTTGAAAAATGTAGTTCCCATGATAGAGGTCAATGGAAAATAATTCCTAGAAAGGTAGCTGATTCTGAGGGATGTATACTATTATTGTCTACAGAGATAGAAATATTTTCGGGTAATTTGTCTAAGGAAATCGGAAATATTACTAATTTCAATTTAGACAGAGAAACCGTTAGACCCCGTTAACCCCTTTAAGAAGTTGTTTATGTTAATCAAGCTTTGTTGGAGAACTGTGATACATTCATTGATTTCGTATGAAGTGAAATAAAGAAGAATGTCATCCGCGAATTCCAAAATACCATAGCCGGGATAGACTAAGGAATGCAGTTTACGAGTATAAATTGTATGCATAACTGGTCTAAGGATGCAACCCTGAGGAAGTCTTTTCCTGGTTACAAATGGACCCCTATTTGCGCCATTAAAACTGAAAAAGACGTTATCTTTATTTGTGAGATTGTGGATGAATTTACAGACTTTTTTAGGTAGCCGAAGTTCTAAAAGATCGTTGATTAAGATATTGGGGATGACATTGTCATAAGCCGCTTGAAAGTCCAAAAATAGAAAAGCTGTAAATTGATTTTTAGATTGCAATAAAAATAATTCACTAGATAGTATCGCCAGGTTATCAGCACAAGAGCGGTTTTTCCTGAATCCATACTGTAAAAGGGGAAATATATTATTGGCTTCTAACTAGTATACGTTAATCTATTGGAAATTAGTTTTTCTGTAATTTTTAGAAAGAAGTAAGCTAATGTAAATGGTCTGAACTTATTATTGGAACTTCTGGGAAGGAGGAAGATTTGGAGGTCTTTCCAGGAGTCTGGGAATAGACTTTCATTAATTAAATGGTTTCAAATATGAAGCAAATGAAGTAGAGAGGGTTTGGGTAGATTGGATATTACTTCACAGCTGATTTTATCTAGGGCAGGAGAGGATTTAATTTTAAGACTTCGCAAAACTACGTGCATTTCATCAAAAGCGAAAGATTGTTAAAAAATTTCCAAATTTTGAATGGGTGTTCTATTGTAAGAAGAAGGATCTGGTATATTTTGAGCGTGGGAATGACTATCTTCTAATATGAAATCCCGTAACGCAGAAATATCTAAGTTAGAAAAGTCATTTGCTTTAATTAAAAAGTTCTCCACATAAGCATTAATATGCTTCCAAACATTAGAAATTGGAGAGTTGAAAGACAGCGTTTCACAAAACGATCTAAAACTATTGCTTTTGATAACCTTAAGCTTTTCTAGTTGTTAATGCTTGGTATTTTTGGAAATCAATAAAATTTTCACAATTTTGAGAGGCAAGATAGTGTTTGAATTTCGCTTGTCTATTGCGGGTTATTTTGTCACACTCTTCATTCCACCAGGGGGGGGGGGGCTGGGATAAAATGTACGTTTAGACGTTTCCTGCCTATTTTTGGATCTGCCTTGTGTAGAGCATCGTCAATGTCCTTTACAAAGCTGTAGTAATAACTAGTAACGTCGTTAGAAACGTCAAACTGGGGGAGATGGTTCTCTTTATGAATGAAAGAAAGAGAATATTTAAAAGTCTTGCAATTCACCCTTTTTAAATTGTATTAATGAGAAAAGAATTGGTAATATGTATACCGAATATCCACCTCTACTTTTATCGGAAAATGATTAATGTCTATTTTGTCATCCAGTACTATCCATGCTGAAATCAAATTTAGATTATTGGAAACGATAGTCAGATCTATTACAGATTTAGTTTAGCCTGGTCGAACAACTAGAGTTGGTTCTCCATTATTAATAATTGATCAATCTTAATCTGAGATAGCGTCAAAAAGAGAATTACCAGATGAACAAGTAGATACACAGTCCCAGGATGGGTGATGAGCATTAAAGTCACCTCCAACCAGAATGCAGGGAAAGTTTGAGTTTGACTCGAAAAAGGTTACCAGTTAATCACGTTGGCAGGAGTTCGAGGGTTTCTGTAAACATTAACAATTGATAATTGACCTACATCAGTTGGGATGACTATAGCCAGATTGTCAAAATGTTCGTCTATGCCATAAATTTAATTAATTTGTTTGAAAGGGATGCAGTTTCTAATGGCAATCAACAGACCGCCTCCCACCCGGTCGGGTCAGTCTTTTCGGATAATATTAAATCCTTTAAAGAGAAACCTGGAATGAGGTTTGAGCCACGTCTCATTTAAGAGAATCAAATCGTAGTTATGTGCGATTATCTCTAGGAAACCTTTTTTGTGGAATATGCCCCGACAATTCCATTGAAGAATATTTAAGGTATTATTATTAGGCATGGTTAAGGGTTAATTTGGATAGGAGCAGCTGAAGAGGGCAAAGAGAAATATTCAGGTGCGGGAGAAGCGAAAAGGGTACCAACTTGGTTTAGTATGGTTAGCAAAGGAGTCATTTGGCTGCAGAGTTGAGTCATAACGGACATCATTTGTGGGGAGGGAGAAGAGGTGATAATTTCTTCCCTACTTGTGTTATAACCTTTGATTTGTTTAAATTTGCCGATGAAGTTGTTCGGTTGTTGAGATTAAGATTCTGACGGGCATTTATTGGCAGAGTATCAGTCTTGTTCGCAAACTGATTACGTGGGGGTTTTGGTTTGGATATAGTGGCGTAACTAAATTGAGGCAGATGTGGGTCAGGCATTGGAATAATTAAAGTTGAGGCCACGTCTACACCCCCTAGGGCTGGGAAGTTCGAGCAATTAAAGTTGGGTGAGGAGCCAGAAGGAGCCGAAGCAGTTTTTTTGAGCAGCGAATTGAAATCGAATGATGAATTATTGGATTGCGCTCGTTTTTTCTCGTTATAATATAAGCGGATGGATTCGTTAATTGAAAGATTCCTGAATACAGCAATTTTCCTAATTGAGATTTGATCCGGGTAATTGTGGCATTTTTTGTATGTGGCTAGATGAGAGCATTTGCAGTTAAGGCACGTAGTAGGCACAAGCTGTCCCTAGAGCATAAGGACGTTCACCGCAGCGAGGGTTTTTGCACTGTTTGGCTACATGACCCAACCTGCTGCATTCGAAGCAAATTTTTCGTTGCGAGATGTAGGGATCAACTTTAATTCTGAGCTGGAAAATGTTCAAGAAATGTTGGATTTCTTGGCCTTCAAATATGATCTGGACGGTTTTAGTATCAATAAGTTCTCCTTTCTTATTCGTGAAAACGAAACGGCGGGTACTTAAGATCTTACATTTCGACTGGTAACCGAGAATCTAACTATATCATCCGTAGTGATTTCTAAGGGTACATCTCTGATGATGCCTTCTCGAGCAACTCGATGATTTGGGATAAAAGCAATTAAATTGGATTTGGCCAGATTTTTATCATTATCAACGATTTTATTCGCGCATTTTGCATCGTAGCATTCTACAAAGACTCTTGAAATATTAGATTTCTAGATGCTTTTAATTGAACTAGGAAAGGTCGTGTGGAGAATTTCCCCCACAACCATAGCGTGTTTCGCTTCATTATCCTTCTTGGATTCGGCCATCAGAAAAAAGGGACCTTTGTTGTAGATAGAGTAGCGGTTATTTAGAAGCTTTTCAAAAGAATTGAACGAGCCGCAGTCATTGACGTGTGGGATCTTATTTTGATCTTGAAAGTTGCAGTTTGTGAGGTGAGACGAGTTACGCTTCATGCTTCTCTATTTCAGGTTAGGTTCAGAAACGCTTGTTGGAGGGTTATGTTCTTTTGAGGTTTGAAGTTCATTGTTGAGATTTAACAGAGAACGGTTCACGAAATTGTCGTCCAATCCGATTTCCGTATCCATCGTTTCGTCTACGAGATTTGAGCCTTGAATTTCCCTCTGAGAAGTCGAATCATCAAGGGACGCCATGTTATGGGGCGGAGGAGACATTTGGCCTTTACGCACAATTACCACCTACCTTCACTTATTGGAAAGAAAAAGGAAATCCAGCGATGAAAGGAATCAAAAGCACCACGATGGTACGTCAGGGGAGACGTTTAAACTGGAATTTCACAGAACAATGCACTTGAAATTCACAGAACGTGATCACTTCGACTCGACTCCTCTTGATTCTGTTCAGATCTCCTTGCTGCGACTCTTGTCAGCACTTGACATATGACAACATTCGACTTTTGTTTTACCCTCAGCTGCAGATATCTTCCTTCCTCGATCCGTCCTCGTATCGAGTGTGTCTCTCCATTCATCAGACTCGTTCATCCCCTCTTTTTCATTAATGAATGCGCACGAAATTATCGATTTTCCTTCGATTCGCATTCGTTTCAAGTAATATCTACATTCTTTAGATAAATATGTATAACCCTTTCGGTTATAAATTCATGAGAGGTAAATCAGTAGCGTAATATAAATATTTGTTTCTGATTCTGAATGAATACTTTTATTTTTCATTTTACAAATATTCTGAACTGCTCCACCTTGTAGACCTTTTTTTTCGTCAGCTCTCCTTGGTGATCTGTTAGGAATTCTTTTTAGAGTCGCCTCGTATTTGTCATAACGATTGGCTAGTTGTTTATGAACCCATATGGCCGTCGCCAAGTATTTTACAAACTCTATTACATACGAGTGTTATTAAAACATTATGCTTCATAGATAAAAAATGAATGTACGTAAAAGACTCGCACACTATTTATTTTTCGAAAGATTCTATAAAAGGAATTTTGTACCTTCGTTCGATCAGCCTTCTTCGTTGACAATGACGTATAAGGATGGTACTTCCTTATCAATTCCAAATCTTCCTCCAGTTCCGATGAGTCTGAAAATTTAATTACATTAAAATTGAAGAAGAAATAAAAGGGATACAATTGGAATTGGAAAGTATGTTCTTCATAATCCACTGTTATCTTACCAGAAGCACACAAATCCTTGGGATTCACTCGCCTTTTTCGTTTGGGCCCATGAACATTTCTTCTTCTATAGTTCGCACCACGAAATTTTGAAGCATCATTATTCCTCCTTCCCCTTATTGAAACTTCAGAATCCGACGAATCTGTGAATTGAATCTGGATTTAGTGTCGGTCTTGGGGCTGACCTTGACATTAAGTCGAGATTCTCGGAACGTAAACAGCCAGGGGTGTATGAACCGTTTCCTGTAGATTTTCCTGTGTGGTAAAAAATATTTTGAAAATTATTTTTCTAATACGGAGACAAAGGTAGGCTAAATATTTAATGGAAATGAGGAAGAAAGTTTTCTGTTACACGTGAAAATAAATGTGTTTACTGCTTGCGTACTTTAAACATTTGCAGGGCGTTGAGCATTTCGTTTAAAAGGAGAGCTTTTTCTTGAATAATCGGTACAGATGCTCTGTCGCTCGCTTAATTAAACCATTCAAAGACAGCAGCATCCAAAAGCACATGACTTTTTTGCACCAAAACACCTCACATGGTAGAAAGAGAGGTCCGATCTACTTCAAGCAGTGGAGTCCCACTGTAGTGTTTTGTAATATTAAACTGTCAAGTGTTGACGTGAGAATTGTGAAAACTGTGTTTTTCGTGGACAGTTAATTTAATATTTATAGAAGTAAGTAATTTTCTGTTAAATAACTTCTTCGTCTGTCTGGTTATGAAACTGCGTCGCATGCATTATGCGATGACGCAGAAGTGCGTGCTTCCCACTTGAACTGTTTTACTAGGTGTTTTGATGAAAAAAGTTATGATTTTTGGGTGCTACTGTCTTCGAATGGTTTAACCAAGTGAGCGACAGAGTATCTGGACCGATTATTTAAGAGAAACCTCTCATTTTAAACGAGATGCTCAACGGCCTGCAAGAATTTTGAGGACATTAGCAGGAAACACATTTATTTTAACGTGTAACATCAAACTTCCTTCGTCATTTCCTTGAAATATTTAGTTTATCCTTGTCTCCGTATTAGAAAAACAATTTTCAAAATATTTTTTACCACGCAGTAGAATCCACCAGAAACAGTAATAAAAAAAATGAAATGTCAAGTGCAAACACGCTTTAATAATCTTAGCGAGAAAGCGCGATTTTCTGTAATACACCAGAGCCGCGTTTTAGTAAGCCACGGTTTAATAATTCCTAGAACTGCTAGCCCACGCAATTTCTCAGCTCAAGGGGCGAGAGACGGTTGCGACTCTCGCCTCGGAAGGGCAGCAGTGCGCGAGTACTCAGTCGAGTGTATTGCGCAATATTATGCATTCCAATTGGAAACGGTTCAGGCGGCCCTGACTGTTTACTTTTCAATTGCCCCGATTTAGTAACTAGGCTATTTGCGGGAAACGCCAACACTGTCACTAAACCGGGATCCGAGTGTACAAAAACCTCCATAAAACCCGCAGTTTACAATTTATCAAATTATTCTATAATACTTTCTTACTCTGGTTTTAATGCGAAATTTATTATTTCAGAAAGGGCTCGATAATTTTGGTCTTTAAATATTCAAAATGTTTAAAAAAGATCCTAAAGTAATAAATAATAAATAAAATCAAGTACAAAATTGCTTTAATAACCTCAATGACAAAAGGATAATTTTACTTTATACAAAAACTTTCATAAAACGCACAGTTTTCAATGTATCCAATTCTTTTATTATACTTTTTTGCTCATGTCAGTTTTAAATGTGGAATAACTTTTCCAAAACAACAATTTAAAATATGTAAAACAATTAATTGAGTTTCACTTATTTCACAAAGGGCTCAATACTTTTTTTCTTTGTAGATTCAGACGGTTCAAAAATTATCTAGAACTGATTAAAAAAAACAGTGCCGTTAAAGAACACTTTTATAACCTTAGTTTAAAAAAACCTTTTCTGATATATAAAAACCTTCATAAAATGCACAGATTTCGATTGATCTAATTCTTTTATAATACTTTTTAACTTAGTTTTTAATTTAAAATAACAATTTCTAATCAATAATTTAAAATATGTATAAGTTATAAAAGCCCATTGGCTACAAGTTACAACTTATTTCAATTTTCATTTTATTTTGCACAATGCACATTTAAAAAAAAACTCGCTTATCGAAAATATATTATTTTCTGCCCAGAAACTTTGAATTTTAATCTAATTAATTTAATTCCGATTATTTATTTATTTTTAATCGAAAACCGTTGAATTTGTCTAAACAGGATAATTTGGTAACAAAATATGTAGTTATATTTTTAACCAAAAAAAAATGAATTTTCAACAAAATACATCAATTTTCAACATATTGTTGAATTTTGAAATCTAAAAGACGAATTATCTACGGAACTTTTTAATTTTCCAACCCGAAAATATAATTTTTCAACAAAAAAGTTAATTTTTTACCAAATGGTTAAATTTTAAGTAAAATAGTTCAGTTTTTAACCAAATACTTGAATTTTCAAGAAAATATTAATTTTTAACAAAAAAAATAATAATTTTTAACTAAATAGTTTAATTTTATGATGAATGAATGTTTGATGATGAATTTTCATTAAAATACAATAATTTTCTACCAAATATATAAATTTTCAACTTTTAAAGGAAAAATTTTCTACCAAATATATGAATTTTCAACTTATAAAGGAAAAATTTTCAACCGAAAATGGATAACCACATTTTCAAATAAAAAAAATTATTTTTAACCAAAAAAAAACGAGTTTCCGACAAAGTAGTTAAATTTTCAAATAAGTAGTTTAATTTTAATGAATTTGTTTAATTTTTAACCAATCTGTTCAATTTTCTTCAAAACTAGTTGAATTTTCAGCCAAAGAGATGAATCTTAAATATAAAAAAATGAATTCTGGACAAAACATGTAATAGTTGATATTTCAACAAAAAATTTAATTTTTGATAAAAAATAGTGGGATCCAACCAAACAAGAGTAATTTACAACAAAATAATTGAATATTCAAACCAAAACAGAATTATTTTCAATCAAGCAGTTTCATTTTAACCAAAAAGAATGAATTTTCAACAAGAAGATTATTTTTCTACCAAAAAAGACGAATTTTCAATCAGAAAAGAACAACTTTTAACTTTAAATATTAATTTTCAACCTAAAATGGAAAAGTTAATTTTTCAGTTAAAAAAATAATCTAAAATAAATAAATAATAATAAAACTAAAAAAATCAATCTTCATCAAAAACAATGAATTTTCAAGGAAAGAGTTCAACATTGAACCAAAGAGTTGAATTTTCAAACCAAAAAGTTTATTTTTTAACCAAAAAGAATTATTTTCTACAAAAAAAGATGAATTATCGACAAAAAACATGAAATGGAAAAATTAACTTTTTAGTTTAAAAAAATAATCTAAAATTAATAAATAATAATAAAACTAAAATGATCAATATTCAATAAAAAAAAATGAATCTACAACCAAACAAAAAATGAATTTTTAACAAATTAGTTCAACTTTCAACCAAGTAGTTGCATTTTTGATTTAAAAAATCTGAATTTCTAACAAAATATTTGTATTTTCAACAAAATAACTAACCATTCAACCAAATAGTCGAATTTTTAACCCAAAGAAATGAACCAAAAATAGTTGGATTTTCTTATTGGATACTATTAATTCAGTTCAAATTTAAGCGAAAAAACGAAAAAAGGGGAAGTTTCTTGAAAACAGGGGAAAAAATTATTTAATAAACTAATGCATAGAATTTTTATATAAAAAACTTTTATTTATCAATTTTCTATTTCTTCGTACTTAGCTTTACTTTTTTATTTCATAACCGAGGCACTGATGACATCAATCTTATCATACTTTAAATATACATTATTTGAGTTTCTCAAGGTAAGGAAGTAGAGCATGTGGACAAATTACCCATGAACCTTGATATAGGGGATATATATATATATATATACCGCTACATTATGTATGCCGTATAATTTCACATTGCATCAGCAATCAGCATATTCATCAGTTATATTGTTCATAAAGTCCAGCATTATTCCGTTGTTTCTGCATTTTGAAAAAAATGAGGATTCTTTATTTTCTGGTCACCACCTTGGTCATCATTCTCAATTCTACTGGTAAATATATTTTTTAATGATTTTTCCAAACAATATCAGAGAGAAAGTGAGAGTAAACACTTCCATATGAAGCGCAACTCTCAGTTTAGTGGCGCCTCTGCCGTCCATTTCGGGCAGCTACTTCTAGACTAACACCACCTTATGCTCACACATACGCGACCCACACAGGCGCAACTCTTTGAGCGACCACAGTGGGACGGAATCCCGAAAACGTGGCCAAAAGTAGAAAATGTTCATAAAATGGGCCAAATTTTCTTCCTGGGGGTTTTTGGGGTAGCTGATTACAAATCCGAAGTCAAAATTTCCAAAAACAAAATGGCGGATCCAATATGGCGGTCGACTATGATAAATGGATCAGACATCAACATCAATCTTAAAAAAATGTCTTCCAGATTTTTTTCTCGGGAACCAATACGCGAGAAATCTTCTCTGAACCTCTTAATGAACTTGTTACAAGATTCGTGAGCATTTTCAGACATTTGCCCTATAGGTAGCAATGATGAGTTTATTATTTGTGCGCCATGTAAAACCACGGATACAATTGTACAAAATTTCGAGCTGTCTGTAAGGCATAAGCCTGGAATTTATCTACATTAATTTCATGACCACTCGAAAGTGCCTGTAAAATAACATGGAAACGTTTGATTAAATCTATATCAATTCCTGTTGTGGAGCCCGAAATATCTTCTTTTTAAAAAAATCTACGAGCAGTATTTCCGTCATTCGAGCATCCAAATCCAGGCTTTGGCTGATCGACTACACGACCTAATTGCAAACGGAAACCTTTTTGTATATTTCTTTTCGGACATCTCTTCTTGCTTTTTCTTCCTTAGTACGCGCTTGCCACTTTTTTATATCAAGCCTATACGCTACATGCAAACAACGCTCAAAGAATCTAATCTACGCATGAAGAGTTGACAAACCGAACTGCAAACCACTTGTAGTGACTTCTTTTTGTAAAAGTTCGTCAATTTTGTTTGTAGTCTTTTGACGTTGCTTGACATAAATAACAACGCTGAGTGGATGCGTTGTTCGTGATCGCATTACATACTTCACCATCTATCATCGTTAAAGCGAGTTGAAAATAAACAATTATAACTTTTCCGTCTAATACTATTTCAAAAGGGACAAGATTACTTTCTTGTTGTTTAATATCATTTAGTTCTTTAATGGTGGTCGCAGTATTTTCATGCAAGAACTGAATTCTTATAGGTCTACAAAATCTAGGCGATGTTCTTGGATTTTTCCATAAATAATTCTTTTATTTTTTACCTCGTCATCGGATACCAACTGTAACGGCACGAGTGAAGTGAAGAACATATTCTCATCAGATTTGCTTCCATCATCACCAGTAAACTTTTGTTTATACGTACTTTGTCCGGAAGTACCGTCACAACCACACTTACAAATTAAATTAAATTTACCAACTTCTTCCGAAGACAAACTATTAATGACATCCATTTGAGCTAACAATATTCTTTCTGCTATGTGATTTAACAAGGCCTGCAACTTTACTTCAGCAATACACTCCGATAGGGTGATCTCTGTTTTAGGTGGATAACATTTAAGCTTTGCTTGATACGCTAATCTGCACGTTGGATACAATTTATAATTATTGTGCCTGCTTGAATTACGAAGTCCCTGATACTAAGATTTTGACAATTTTTGTTCGAGTATAAGTGATAAAGCAGCATCACCAGAAAGAGATTCTTCTGAAATAGAATCCAAAAATTGTCTATACCTTCTAGCTCTGGATGGGGTTCCAAAGGTGACGTCCTTCGCAATTCTTGCAGCATCTAATTTTCCCGTCGCTCGAAGGGTCATTTAAGTTTTTATTTTTTTTTTTTTTTTTTTTAAGTAGGAGGGGAAATCTTGCATAAGACACCCATCCTAGCAATCGTCTACCTGGGTAGACGATTCTTAAGATGGGTAGTGTCAGATTCCTACTGACTAAAACCCCCTTATCCTCCCAACCCGTGTTCCCGGAATCCGCTTTCGCATTACTTCAGGAACATGGGAATAAGGCCAGCTCACCGTGCTTCGGCGCCACCATTATTGCCAGCTTGGACTTCTTCAGGCTTCGGACCCAGTCATGGTGTTCGAAATCATGACTGCCTCCGAATGCAGTTAGGTGCAGTTAAATCTCTCCCTCCAGGGGTACGCGTCGTCCTCGGTAGAAGGGACAGATGTCTCTTCTCGAGCTCGCCGGCCTTCGACCCTGTAAGGTAGTCTTTTGTGCTGCAAACAAAAAAACAACGAACAAACAAAAACTTTTCATCTTTCAACTTTCTTCTTAAAACCCGCACAGCCATCATTGCTGGTCGTTGCGCAGCCTCTCCTGTTCTTCTTTCTTCTTCTGCCGAAGGACAGATTCAACATACCATGCCACCGAATCCCAATACTCTTGGTTGCGTAGCATCAAAGATACTGTATTTTCGGGGGTGAATACATCCCGAGTACAGTCTCCAGATCATGGTTTTCATTTCCCCATCTGCCGCAATTGTAGAACGTGTGCTCTACGTTATCTACCTCTGTGGGACAGTAATCGCAGAATTCGTTGTCATTTCTGTTTCGCCGGTGCAGGTAGGAGTTAAAGTGCCCGTGTCCGGTGAGGATTTGGGTGAGGTGAAAATTTACCTCACCGTGTTTTCTGTCGAGCCACGGAGACACCTCTCCTATTATCCTTGCTGTCCATCTTCCTCTGAGATCAGTGTTCCACCATTGCTGCCATTCAGCTAAGGTTCTAACTCTCTCTTGCGTTCTAATCTGTGTGCGATCCTCCTCTAGTTAGCAGAGCTCGTACGTTCCCTTCCTCTCCTTAGCAAGGAGGAAAATGGGTATTACTCCCGCCACTACCATCACTGCAGGGGCAGAAACGGTGCGATACGCACTTGCTATACGCAATGCGCAACGTCTTTGAACAGAGACCATTCGGGTCCGATATTTTTTAACATCGAGCGCATCAGCCCAGATCTCCGCTCCGTAGAGGAGGATTGAGTGAGCTACACTCATCAGCATTTTCCTTTTACTGGCTCTAGGGCCTTTTGTGTTAGGCATGAGCCTGGAAAGGTTCGTCACTGTTGTACTTGCTTTATCAGCCGCATTCTGTATTTGTGTCCAGTGAGTCAGCTTCTGGTCCACGGTTTCTCCGATGTATCGGAGAGCTTTGACAGCCTCCATAGTCTCTCCGGTTATCTCGAACTTCAATAAATCTCCGTAGTGTCTTTGCCTCGTGCGAACAACTTCTTCGGTCTTGCTAGCCGCCAATGAAAGCCCATGTACCTCAAGCCAATTGTTAACCAGCCTGGTGACATGCGCCACTCTACGCTGAGCTTGCTCAGTATTCCTTGCCAATATCATGGCTGCAAGAACTTCTGCAAAACCAATCAGTTTGGCCCACTCAGGTAGCACTATTTCTAGTACTCCATTGTACATTGCATTCCAGAGATCTGGTCCAAGTGCAGACCCTTGGGCTACTCCAGCAGTGATTTTTCTCCTTTGCTGGCCTTCAGTAGACTCAAACAGTAACTCCCTGTCATCAAGGCAATCACTAATCACCCTTAGCAGATACGCCGGCACCCTGAATCGATGCTCAAGTGCATCCAGGATGTCAAGCCACCTCGCTGAGTTGAAGGCGTTCTTCACATCCAGGGTGACTAGCACACAGGATTTTCTCGACCTATAGTTACCCTGCCATACCCTTTCAGTCTCGGAGATAACCTCTCTGATGGCTCCAATGGTCGAGTGTTTCGTGCGGAACCCATGTAATAACTTCTCGTAGACCTTGCCTGCGTTATCCAACATGTAGAGCGGTCTGAAGGACGAAGGAGTGATAGGTGGACCCTTACCCTTGTCGAGCAGAACCAATCTCTGCACCTTCCATCTCTTCGGGAAGACACCAGTCAACAGGCATGCATTGCACATATTTAAGAGTACAAATGGGTACTCACTTGTAATCATTTTAAGGATCTCCACGGGAATCCCATCTGGACCCGAAGCCTTGCGATTGCCCAGAGAAAAGATTGCGCTGCGTAGTTCATCGTTGCTGAAGAGCTGCACTTCCGTTTCCACCACTGGTATCGTGCCACATGCTCTCTCCGGATGTTCAGGAAAGAGTGCACCCACGATTGCCTTCATAGTCACGGGATCCCGCGGCGGTTCTGGAGCTCGAAATCCAAGGCAGCGGGTAACAATCTTATACCCGCGTCCCCAGACGTCCTTGTCTACTTCGTCTAGAAGTGACATCCATCCTTTCTTCTTGCTGCTTTTAATCGCCTTCGTTAATGTCTTCTTGGCCAGGAGATACATTTTCTCGGCATCACCGACGTCCACGCGGCCCCTTTTTCTTTGGGCCTTCCTGCGCTTAGCCAGTGCCTGTCTGCGGAGATCAGCGATTTCGTCGTTCCACCAGTAGTTTTTCTCCGTTTGCCGGTGTCTTGATTTTTTGGGCATTGACCTGTCACATGCCTTAGTAATCAGACTCATGGTCTGTTCGACCATTTTTTCAGACATCTTCGACGATGCTTTTGTGGGGCGCACAGCCTCATCAGTAAGTCTGCCCGCTCTGGCCAGCGTTTCGAGTACTGCCGATCTATTGATCTTCGCGATATTCCATCCGTGGATCCTCGTGAGACCAGCATGGGCTCTTCTTCCTGGATTTGACCCAACCCAGAACTTGATGTACTGGTGGTCGCTTCCAGTGAAATCCTCAAGGACCTGCCACCCACGTATCAGTGGTGAAGCATCCGTAGATGCTAAAGTGATGTCAATGATGGTACCTCGGCAGCCACTGCATCTAAATATTGCAACCCTGCCCTTATTAAGGGTCGTTAGGTCCAACCTGGCTGCCATCTCTACCACCCTACCGCCTCTGTTGCAGGTCCATGACATGCCCCATTCGACCGCCTTCGCATTGAAGTCCCCATCTAAGATGACTTCTCCCTCAAACTCCCGAGTGCAGTCCTCCAGTTCGTCAAGCTTCCTACAGAATTCGGCGATTCCTTCGTTTGGTGAAAGGTATACGCTTACGTAGGTAGTGTTTCCACTCCTAACCCAGACGTAGCAATCGCCCTTGCCCCTATCGACTACTGGGTACATGGATGTGTTTTTTATCCATATTGCTGCAGTACCAGTGGTATCCGGGTACCAATTACGCCCGCCCATTCTACAATACTGTTCCGAAATAATAAGCATGTCAGCCTTGTGTTCTGTCGCGATGCGAGTTAGCAAATCACAGGCAAGACTGCTCCTACCCAGGTTTCCCTGAATAATGGTCGCCATTACTACTTGTTCCGTCGAAACTCGTTATACACCCAGCACCTGGAGGATCCCGGGGTATGGTCGGTGGTTACATCGCTATCCAGCCGCTCAGCGCATAGATAGCAGTGTGGTTTCTCATTGCAGGTCGCAGACAGGTGCCCCTCCTTGCCACACCTCGTGGGGCATCCCTGACTTCTTGCTCGTCGGTGGCAGAGTCCAGATCCCTGATGTCCAAGCTGGCTCTAGGAACAAGCTGTCGTACCTGACCATCCTCTCCTACAGCAGCTGTCAGGGCCTCACTTAATTGAGCTCTAGCCTCCACACTTGCTCCCAGTTCGACAAGTACATCACCGGTCCTTGTCTCCCTTATGCCTTTGACGGTAACTCCCATTTCATCAGGCTTCACGTTTCTGCGGATCGTTTTCAAGACGTCCGCATATTATTTTCCTGTCACAGGCTTAATTAGGACTGCTTCTGGCCGAGCGCACGCAGCCTTTGTACCTACTGGCTGAGCGCCTATTTCACCAGCGACTAACCGTTGATTTTTTCGCTTGCGCCTCTTTTGCTCCGTCCACTCGAAAGCTTCTCCAGCAAGTTGTATCTTCTTTATAGGACGCGGTGCCGAGCCTTCACCAGGGCTGGGCGTGCCCTCAGCTGTCCTCTTCTTGGTAGGCTGATCCGTCGGTGTATTAACCTGTCCCTTCGCGATCTTGCCTGGCTGTGGTATATCCGGATGGGATTTATTCAGGGTTTCCCTGAGATTTGACAGAATGATACAGACTTTTTCAAGTCCTTCTCTTATCGGCACGTCAAGGTTTCTCCTTGCCTTGGCATGCACATTCATCGCATCCACAGCTTTTGCGATTTCGTACAGCAAGTGGCTTATGGTCGGATTTCGTCTTTGATCGGTTTCAAGCAAACTAACAATTGCATCCGCTATCACCTTGTTCGCCACCTTGTTGTGCTCCATATCCGTGTCCATGGCAATACTTATTTCTTTTCTTTGCTCTTCTGTTTGTGAATTCGCCATAAATATTTGATCCAGCGCTTCGTGCGTGGAGGGGCGGACTGAAAAAAGTGGGAACGGGTATACCCTCGGACCGTAGTCATACCCCAGTTCCCTGGGGTACAGCCTTCGTTTAACCGGTCCCGGAATGCACGGACGGGCCGGACTCGCCCGGAGCACTGCAGATTCCGACCTCTGCAGCCACCACGCACTTCCTGATCAGGGCCCGAAGGGGCTGGATTCCTGATGACCGGCCGTAACTTACACCTCGGCAGAGCAAGCTCACAGCAGCTTCATCTCCAGTGAGGATGAAACACTCCCAGTGGGTCACGGCCGGCACCGATCATGTGTGTTTGGTGCGCGGGGCCTATTTTATTTCAGCCCTACCCTCTGTTTCCAGCGAGCATTCCCCTATCCGCCACCTGGGGACGCGTCAAGTAGGGGTATCACCTCCCCTTCACCGCAGACAACTGCGGTGGTCCTTGGGAAGGGTCATTTGAGTGGCAAATGCTAATTCTTCTGCAGTTGATTGCGTCCGTAGCTCTTCAGTCTGCCTCCGTTATGATCGATCACTAGATGCTTTAAATATTGAAGAAGCCGGACCTATAATTAACGATGGTCCAGGATCTGCAGAAACCTCATTGATGTCTTCAAATGAAACAAGGACACTTAGCCATGCAGCACAATTTTCAAAAAATCTTGTTTCAGTCATCCTTGCTTGCTGTCATTTTTTTCAAATCATACAACAATGTGCCTAAAGTATGCTTCATATTCTCTGATAATGTGAAAGCCTTTTGAAACTTCGTGAACAAGTGATTCTCAATTTTTTCTTTGACTGTACCAAAACTTTCCTTTAAATCGTCTTTTACAAGAAGAAAAATTTCCTTTCTCGATAAACCGATTGTTTTAGAACTATCATCGCCTGCAATTGCTGAAAAATCAAAAGAAGCTATTAGTTTCAATTTGTAAAATAAAATTTGTACAAACAAATTAAATTTTAATTTATTCATCTTATTTCTTTATTATTCAGTTTTTACTTTAGTATTCAATATTTGCCACTTTATTGATTTTTGTTTAACGATCTATGATACAACGTTTCGGAAAACATTTTATACTTGGCTATTTTTCAATACATTTATTATAAAAGGCCCAAAATCGTATTTAATTCTTTCATTATCATAACGTTAAATTCTATTTTGGGCCTTTTAACAAATTTTTAGCCAAAAATGTATAGATACAAAATTCTCCTATTTTGGGGCACAGATTTAAAATCCATAATGAAAAATGGGTATTTATTAGAGGAAAAAATTATTTGGGCCTGATTATGGCCATCTAGGACTCTGGGTCCATACTATGTTACACAAAAAAATAACTTTTCTGTCAAAAAATATGGCTTTTTGACAAAATACTTGAATTTTCAAGAAAATACTTAAATTTTCATCGTAATAGCTTAATGTTCAACTTAAGAAGATGAATTCCCAACAAAAAAGTGTAAAAGTTGAGATTTCAATCAAAAAAGACGAAATTTCTACAAAAAAATCAAAGAACTTTTAAAACCAAGAAGATGAAATTTCAACAAATGAAGATTTTTCACTCAAGACAGAATTAATTTTCCACGGAACTAATGTATTTTTATCCAAAAAAGATGAAATTTCATACCCAGATTATTTTTTAACCAAAAAAGGAGAATTTACAACTAACAAGGATTAATCTTTAAAAAAATGGTAAAGTTACATTCTTAGTTAAATAAGTTCATTTTAAACGAAAAAAAAATTTCCATAAAATAGTTGAATTTGCAACCAAAGACTCAAACCTACAATAAAAAATTTTCAACAAAGGAGATAAACTTTTACCAAATTAGTTCAATTTTCAATTAAAAGAGATTAATTTTCAACAAAATAGTTAAGCTTTCAAACAAAGAAATGATTTGTTAATTAAAAATATGAAACTTCAACCAAAAAATGATTTCTTAACGAAGTGATCCAACCAAATCTTTCAAACAAATGAGTTGAATTCTCAAGCAATGAAGATTAATTTTGAACAAAACGCAGTTGCATTTTTATGAAAAAAGAAGAAGAAATATCTACTAAAACAGATTATCTTTTAATTCTAATATTTTCTTATTTTAGTTCTAAGACGTATAATTCAGAAACGTTAATAAATTTTTTTATTTCAGAATTATTTCTCAATTAAACATGTTTTTAGTTTAGGTGATCTTTCAAACAAAGTACTTCTTTTTAATTAAAGGTTTTTAAATAAATTATAAATGCACTTATTAAATTTCAGTTTTAATAAAAAAATCAATCTAATCAATGAGAATTAAAAGCAAAAGGTTGTCAAATATTTGAAACACCATTAATGAAAGTCTAAAATTCGAATTTCGTTTCACATTTAACCATCTTGATAATCTGCAACACATGATTGTAACCATTTAATGTGCATAATAATTTAATTCGAATTTTACCGCTCATGCGCGCGCATGGTGAAAGGATCAAAAAGTCAATTTGGTCGTAGCCATACTGGTGGCACTCCCATGTATCGTTTTGAAGACTTGGCTTCAAAATCAGCGCTATCTAGCGGTTCCCCCGGACACTATAAGTAAATGAACCTACAAATCCCTGACAGCAATTGTTTCCAAACTCTGCTTCCCCCAAATTCTCGTAAATATTAAATTTCGCTTAATTTCGTGTAAATAAACTTTCAAAATTGATAAATATAAAAAGATCTTTCATACATAAAATATATATTTAAATATTAGAAGTATGATTCGTTGTAATGCAAAGGAGAGATATCTATTAATACACTAAAATCATTAACTTTTATTTTGAAATAACAGATGGATTAATTGGCTTTACATTTGAGATTATTTCTTAGAATAATATTTTTTATTTCTCTAACAAAGAAATTTTTATAAGCGACAAACTTTGATTGAAGAAAAAACTTCCTAATCTCTCAAAAAGACTTTTATTTATATCCTTTTTAATTTATTTGTTACTGCTTTGAAATATGAAAACAACAAAGTAACCTCAAATCAAGCTAATGGTACTTTTTTTTAATTCGATACTTACCAATCAACACATTTCCTTACATCAGCACGAAATAATACACACAGTACGTATAACAATATACACAACAAAACTTGCAGAAAATTTTATACAACAAGGGTAACACAACAAATTCAATTTGACACTTCGACTAATGTCCAATTTCGAGATTTCGAAATATTTGAAAATATTATGGTTGCACATGCGCATTGCATTGTACTGACTCTCAGCGCCACCTAGCGGTTCCCCCGGACACTAAAACATGATGCCTTCAAAACTATACATGGGAGTGCCACCACTATGGTCGTAGCTGTCATGATCCGCTCGACGCTCAACGAGTTGCGCCTGTGTGCGTCGCGTATGCGCAAGCGTGAGGTGGTGTGAGTCTGGAAGTAGCTACCCGAAATGGGCCGCAGAGGCGCCACTAAACTGATAGTTGTGCTTCCTATGGAAGTGTTTACTCTCACTTTCTCTCTGACAATATTACAGGTTGATTAAAAAATTAAAATTCATCAGTTTCTATTTCTTCTTGCAGAGTTCAGTTCACAGACGGACAATAATCCTAATAATTATCCACGTCGCAATAATCGCATCACTCCCAATCGTAACCCATTACGCAATCATCGCCCATATTTTACTTCTGTTGGAGAGTCTTCTGTCGCACGTCGTCGTAATAACGTACGTTCTGTCGTCGCACAAGTACATGATACTTTTATCGTACCGTCTCCTACTTTCATACAACCTGAACTTATCGAACTTCTTTATTCTAACCCACCTATTCCTGTCTGGCACCATAATGGCAGAATTTTTCATAACGCACGTTATGATGATGTCGTAAGAAGATATAAACCTGGCGATGAAGCGAGTACTGGGTTAAGATATACTCTTATTAACTATCCTCTCGGATTTTTTCAACTGACAGAAGATGGCTGTTTTTATGTACCAGTACCAACAGACGGCCCAATACGATCATTAGTATCACTTCCCGATAAATACGTCCTTGGAATAATAGATCCTGCATATAAGTATGAGGGACTATATGCTATACATGATAGAGGATTCCGTCGAGTTACAAAACCACCAGGAATTATTGGAGCTGAACTAATGACTGGGTCAGAGGAGGGCGAACTTCATGATAAACGACGATTTCAAGCAGAGTCGAGAAACAACTAAAAAACCTTAAGCTGTTCAAGCTATGAAACAAGAGCAATAATTTCATCCTCAGACAAAAATATTTGAAACCACTCTTTATGTACATATAATATTTTAATCTGGCAAACTGTATCCTCAGATACTTGTATGTAATATCTTCACACGAGAGGCAATAAATAAACAAAATAATTCAATAAAAAACTATCCACAATAGCCCACTTTCTATTTATTTTCACCTCTCATGTTAATGTGCGTGCGATGATGTTTAGATCAATTTAAATTTAGTAGCTAAACCTAGAGTCGACAATTTTTAATTGAAGGATCATTTTTTTAAACTGCAGGTTTAATTGAATTCGCTTTAATAAACTTTTATCTTTGAAAGTTAAAAATTCAATATTTTCAAATTGAACTTGGAATTGAAGTATTTCTTCAGCGTTATCTCTGTCATTACAAATTTTCTCAGGAATCTCAAAAAAGGTTCTTTATTTTCGTGAAGCCTTTCAAACTTCTTAAAAAGCTTGGAAAATTTTTTCGAAATCTTCAAAAAATTAGATTTTGTTTTGAATTGTTGTAAATATTTTCAAATTATTTTGTAATCATTTCCAAAACATTTAAATCTTTGAAAATTATTTGAATTTTTCCAAAAATTTTCTTAAAATTCGGAAAAGTAAAAAAATGCCTTCAAATCGTCCATATTCTTTTTTGAAATTTTAGAAAATAATTTAAAATGTTGTGAAATCGATATCAATTTTCTCTTGAAATTTATTTTTCTAAATAAACAATTAGTTTGAATTTTCCCAGCAACTTTTTAGCGTCGTGAAAACTTTAAAAATCTTCCAAATTTTCATTTCCAATTATACAAAAATTTACGTTCTTTTAAAATTTTTTCAAGATTTCAATTAATTTCGAATCCTTTTAAAACTTCTAAATGTCTTTTAAACTTGATAGAATTTTTTATAAAAGTTTGTAACCTTCTAAGTGGACATTTTTGCTTTAAAATCGGTCATATTATTTTCAGAAATTTTAGGAGATAATTAAACATGTTTTGAAATCTTTGTCAATTTTGTCTTAGAATTTATTTTTTTAATTAAAAAATCAGTTTAAATTTTCCCAGGAATTTTAAGAAATATTTTCATCCTCTTGAAACATTTTGAAATTCTCAAAAAAATTTATTTTTTAATAAATCTTTCAAAATCTACACATTACACATTTACATTACAACCTTGCATTTCTGATAAGCCCGAAGTTTGCAGACTTTTTATTTTAAACTGAAACAAAATTTTAATGGAAAAAAAGGAAGTATAATTTTTCATTTTTCAGGATTTTCCAAAATTTTAGGAAAAATTCGAGTTGGTTTGAAAGATATTTAGGACTTTTAGAAGTTTGGAAGATAAATCTCTTAAACAGACTCGAAATATTCCTAAAATATTGAAAAATCTTTCTAAATTAAAAAGAATGCCTTCAAATCTCCTAGATATTTTCGGAATTTGTAGAAATATTTTGAAATTATAATAATATTTTTAATAATTTTGAAACTTTTTCAAATTTTCTTTAAAAATTAATTTTTCAGACTAAAAAGTAATAAAAAATTTTCCCTGGAATCTGAAGGATTTTTTTTTATTTTCTTAAAACCTCTCAATCTTCTTAAAAGGCTTAGAAATTTTTTTCGAAATCTTCCAAAATTTACATTTTGTTTACAATTTTTGGAATTCTTTTAAAACTTAAAATCAATTTTTAACAATTTTCAAAAGTTGTAAACCTTTTAAATATGTTATAAAATTCTTCGAATTCTTCCAACATTTTTCTTGAAATTCTGAAAAATGAAAAAACTTGCCTTCAAATCTTCCAGATTCTGTTTTGACAATTTAGGAAATCTTTTGAATTGTTAAAAGATTTTTTTTTTAAATATTATCTTAAAATTAGTTTTTCAAAATAAAGAATAAGTTTAAATTATCCCATGAATTATAAGAAATACTTTTTATTATCGTGAAACCTTTTGAAAATTTTTTCAAATTTTTAATAAAATTTTGCAATCATTTAGAATACAAAACAAAAATTTAAAATAAACATTCCTTTTTTAAGTTTATTTGTTCATTTATTTTTGAAGTTAAATAAACATCTAATTTTCCGAAGATTCTTGAGAAAATTCAAACTTTTTTTTGAACATTCCAGATATGCCAAAAAGCATAATTTTTTATTTGTCAGGGTTTTGAAAAATTTTAGGAAAAATTTGAGTCAGTTTAAAAGATATAGAAGTTTGGAAGATAAATATCTTTTGAATCTTCCAAATATTTTAGAAATTTGTAGAAACATTTTGGAACGTTTTGATACTTTGTCAAGTTTTCTTTAAAAATTAATTTTTCAAAATAAAAAGTCATTAAAAATTTTCAGAGAAATTTCAAGAGAGTTTTTTATTTTCTAGAAGCCTTTCAAACTTCTTAAAATAATCTGAAATTTTTTTCCAAATCTTCCAAAATTTACATTTTATTTGAAATCTTGGAAAATATTTTCAAACTTGAAGACATTTTTTAACCATTTTCGAAACTTTCAAACCTTCGAAAAATATGTTACAAAATTCTTCAAATTTTTCCAAAAATTTGCTTGAAATTCTGAAAAATTAAAAAACTTGCCTTGAAATCTGCCAGATTCTGTTTTGACAATTTTTGGAAATCTTTTGAAATGTTTTAAATTCTTTTTGAATATTCTCTTAAAATTAATTTTTCAAAATAAAAAATCAGCTTAAATTATCCCATGAATTTTAAGCAAAACTTTTTATGATCGTGAATCCTTTCAAAAAATTTTGGTATCAAATTTTGTATACAACTTTGTAATCTTGCTAATGTTTTAAAATATTCGTCAATTTTCCCTTAAAATTATTTTTTCACAATAAAAAAATCAGTCTAAATTTTCCCATCAATTTTAAGACATTTTTTTACTATCGTAAAACCTTTCAAAATCTTTAAGAATCTTCAAAATTTGTATTTCCAAATATTCAAAAATGTAAGTATTATTAAAACTTTTTTGAAATTTATTCAAGTTTTAAATTAATTTTGAATATTTGTAAAAATTCTAAATATCTCTTAAACTTGATCGAATTTGTCAAAAAACTTTATAATCTTGCTAATTGAACTTTTTTTCTTCTAAATCGTCCACATTCTTTTTCGAAATTTTAGGAAATAAATAAAAATATTTTAAAATATTCGTCAATTTTTCCTTGAAATTAATTTTTCAATATAAAAAATTAGTTTAAATTATCCCATGAATTTTGAGATTTTTTATTATCGTGAAACCTTTCAAAGTTTTTTTTTCAAATTTCTTATAAAAATTTGTAGTCTTGCTAATTGAACATTTTTTCTTTAAAATCGTCCACATTTCTTTTCGAAATTTTAGGAAATAAATTCAAATGTTTAAAAATATTTGTCAAATTTCCTTAAAAATTAGTTTTTTAAAATAAAAAATCAGTTAAAATTATTATTATATCGAATAAACATTTCTTTTTCAAGTTTATTTATTCATTTGTTTTTAAAGTTAAATAAATATATAATTTTCTTAAGATTCTTGAGAAAATTCAAAATTTTTATTGAAGCTTTCAGATATTTCGAAAAAGTATATTTTTTTATTTTTCAGGGTTTTGAAAAATTGTACGAAAAATTCGAGTCAGTTTGAAAAATATTTAGGACTTTTGGAAGTTTTTTAAACTTACTCTAACTATTCCTAAAATTTTGAAAAATCTTTCAAAATTAAAAAAATTTCCCTCAAATCTTCCAGATATTTTCGAAATTTGTATATTGAAATTATAATAATATTTTTCAATACTCTAAAATTTTCTTTAAAAATTTATTTTTTCAAAATAAAAAGTAATGAAAAATTTTCCCAGGAATATGAAAAAAAATTTCTATTTTCTTGAAACCTCTCAAACTTCTTAAAAAGCTTCGAATTTTTTTCGAAATCTTCAAAACTGTACATTTTGTTAAAAATTTTTGGAAATTTTCTCAAACTTAAAATCATTTTTCAACCATTTTCAAAACTTTTATACCTTCTACATATCTTTTAAAATTCTTCGAATTGTTCCAAAATTTTTCTTGAAATTCTGAAAAATTAAAGAACTAGTCTTCAAATCTTTCAGATTCTGTTTTGACAATTTTGGAAATCTTTTGAAATGTTAAAATTTTTAAAAATATTATCTTTAAAATAATTTTTCAAAATAAAAAGTCAGTTTAAATTTTCCCAGGTATTTAAAGAAAGTTTTTTCATTTTCTTGAAGCCTTTTCAACTTCTTAAAAAGCTTCGAAATCTTCAAAAATTTACTTTTTGTTTAAAATTTTTTGAAATATTTTCAAATTATCTTATCTTTTAAAATAATTCGAATTTTTCCAAAAATTTTCTTAAAATTCTGAAAAATTACAAAAATTGCCTTAAAGTCTTCCAGAATCCGTTATGACGAATTTAGAAATCTTTTGTAATCTTTTAAAATATTTTTTCATCTTTCAAAATGTTTTTAAATACTCTCTTAAAATTATTTATTCAAAACCAAGAATCAGTTCAAATTTTCCCATGAATTTTAAGAAAATTTTTTTATTATTGTGAATCCTTTCAAAATCCTTAAGAAGCTACAAAAATGTTTTCCAAATATTCAAAAATGTACATTTTTAAAACTTTTGAAATATTATCAACTTTTAAATCAATTTTGAATCTTTTTAAAATTTCGAAATTTCATAAATTTACTCGCATTTTTTATAAATATTTGTAATCTTGCTAACTGAAATATTTTGCTTGAAAATCTTTCCCATTCTTCTTTGAAATTTTAGAAAACTATTTAAAATCTTTTGAAATCTCTGTCAATTTTCTCTTAAAAATGTTCAAAATGAAAATTCAGTTTAAATTTTCCCAGGAATTTGGAAAAAGTTTATTTTTATTTTCTTAAAGCCTTTCAAACTCCTTAAAAAGCTTCAACATTTTTTTTCGAAATCCTCAAAAATTTACATTTTGTTTAAAATTTTAGGAAATCTTTTCCCACTTAAAATCATTTTTTCACAATTTTCAAAACTTTTAAACCTTTTAAATAGCTTATAAAATTCTTCGAAATCTTCCAAAATTTTTCTTGAAATTCTGAAATATTATGAGGAATATTTTTTATTATCGTGAACTCTGTTGAATTTTTTTTTTAATTTTCTATAACATTTTTTAAATCTTGCTAATCGAAAGATTTTGCTTCAAAATCTTTGCCATCCTTTTTCGAAATTTTAGAAAATAATTTAAAATTTTTGTCAATTTGCTCTTTAAATTCATTTTCAAAATAAAAATTCAGTTTAAATTTTCCCAGGAATTGTAAGGAAGCTTTTTTGTTTTCTTGAAGCCTTTTAAACTTCTTAAAAAGCTTCGAATTTTTTTTCGAAATCTTCAAATATTTACATTTTGTTTAACATTTTTGAAATATTTTCAAATTTCAAATTACTTTCTCAACTATTTCCAAAATTTTTAAACCTTCTAAATATATTTTAAAATTATTCGAATTTTTCCAAATATTTTCTGAAAATTCTGAAAAATTGCTTTGAAATTTTCCAGAAATTGTTATGAAGATTTTAGAAATTTTTTGTAATCTTTTAAAATCTGTTTTCAACTTTTAAAATTATTTCAAATGTTCTTTAAAAAATACTTTTCCAAAATCAAAATTCTTAAGAAGCTTCAATTTTTTTCCAAATATTCAAAAATGTACATTTTTTAAAACTTCTGAAATATTTTCAACTTTCAAATTAATTTTGAATATTTTTAAAATTTCGAAATGTCTTAAACTTATTCGCATTTTTTATAAATCTTTGTAATCTTGCTAATTGGAAGATTTTGCTTTAAAATCTTTCCCATTCTTTTTCGAAATTTCAGAAAATTAAAATCGTTTGAAATCTCTGTCAATTTTTTCTTAAAATTTACTTTCAAAATAAAAAATCAGTTTACATTTTCCCAGGAATTTTAAGAAATTTTTTTATTATCTTGAAACCTTTTAAAATTCTTAAAAAGCTTCATTTTTGAAATCTACGAATTACATTTTGTATATCAAAATGCTGGAAACCTTTTTTACATTTATTATTATTGAATATATATTATTTAGACAACCTTATATTTCTCATAAACCTGAAGTTTGCAGACTTTTTTTAATTTTGAATAAAAAATTATGAAAGAAGACAATTTTTTAACAAAATAGCTTAATCCCCAACAAAAAAAATTAATTTTTACCAGTTGGATTTTAAACATTTTGTTTTTTAAAAAACAGACAATTTTTTTACAAAACAGTTCCATTTTTTAACATGAAAATATGAATTTTCAATGAAATAGATGAATTTTCTACCAAAAAATACGAATTTTCAACGAAATAGTGACACTGTCAAATAAAGAGATGAATTTTTGACTAAAATAATGAATTTTTAATGAAAAAGTGAATCTTAAAAAAGATTGTTCAGTCATGAAAGAAAAAAATAATCACCCAAATTATTATTTTTGGGAGATGAATAATTTAAAATACAAAATAAAAATCTCTACCAAATATTTCTTGTTCAAGTTTATTTCTTCATTTGTTTTTAGAAAAAGTATAGTTTTTTATTTTTCAGGATTTTGAAAAATTTTTGGAAAAATTTGAGTCAGTTTGAAAGATATTTATTACTTTTAGAAGTTTGGAAGATCTTTTAAATTGACTCGAAATATTACTAACATTTTGAAAAATCTTTCAAAATTAAAAAAATGGCCCCCAAATCTTTCGGATATTTTCGAAATGTGTAGAAATATTTTGAAACTATAATAATATTTTGAAACTTTTTCAAATTTTCTTTTAAAATTAATTTTTTTTAATAAAAAGTAATACAAATTTTCCCCTGGAATCTCAAGAAATTTTTTTATTTTCTTGAAACCTCTCAAACTTCTTAAAAAGGTTCGAATTTTTTTGGAAATCTTTCATTTATATTTTGTTTAAAATGTTTGGAAGGCTTTCAAAATTGAAAATTATTTTTTAACCATTTTCAAAACTTTTAAACCTTCTTTTAAAATTTAAAGTCTTTTAAAATTCTTCAAATTCTTTCAACATTTTTCTTGAAATTCTGAAAAATTTTAAAACTTGCCTTCAAATCTTCCAGATTCTGTTTTGGCAATTTTGGAAATCTTTTGAAATGTTAAAATTTTGTTTAAATATTATCTTAAAATTAATTGTTCAAAATAAAAAATCAGTTTAAATTATCCCATGAATTATGAGAAATATTTTGTATTATCGTGAAACCTTTTGAAATTTTTTGAAAATTTTTTTAATCTTGTTAATGAAAAGATTTTTTGAAATTTTCGAAAATAATTTTAAAAATTTTGAAATCTTTGTCAATTTTCTCTTAAAATTTATTTTCAAAATAAAAATGCAGTTTAAATTCTTCCAGGAATTTTAAGAAAGTTTTATTTCTTGAAGCCTTTTAAATTTCTTAAAAAGCTTTAAAATTTTTTTCGAAATCTTCAAAAATTTACATTTTGTTAAAAATTTTTGGAAATCTTTTCCAACTTAAAATCATTTTTTTACCATTTTCAAAACTTTTAAACCTTCTAAATATCTCTTAAAATCCTTTGAATTCTTCCAAATTTTTTCTTGAAATTCTGAAAAATTAAAAAACTTGCCTTCAAATCTTCCAGATTCTATTTTGACAATTTTAGAAACCTTTTGAAATGTTAAAAATTTTTAAGAATATTATCTTTAAATTAATTTTTTTAAATAGAAAATCAGTTTAAATTACCCCATGAATTATGAGAAATATTTTTTATTATCGTGAAACCTTATGGAATTTTTTTTCTTCCATTTTTTTATAAAATTTTACAATCTTGCTGATGAAAAGATTTTGCTTGAAAATCTTTCCCATTCTTTTTCGAAATTTCAAAAAATAATTTAAAATATTTTGAAATCTTTGTCAATTTTCTCTCAAAATTTATTTTCAAAATAAAAAGTCAGTTTAAATTTTCCCAAAAATTTTAAAAAGGTTTTTTTATTTTCTTGAAGCCTTTCAAACTTCTTAAGATGCTTTAACATTTTTTTCGAAATCTTAAAAAATATTTTGTTTACAATTTTTTGAAATATTTTCAAATTTTTAATTATTTTCTCAACTATTTCCGAAACTTTTAAACCTTCTGAATATCTTTTGAAATTATTCGAATTTTTCCAAAAACATTCTTAAAATTGTGAAAGATTACAAAAATTGCCTTAAAATCTTCACGAATCTGTTTTGACAATTTTAGAAATCTTTTGAAATTAAAAATTTTTTTAACATTATCTTAAAATTAATTTTTCAAAATAAATAATCAATTTGAATTAGCCCATGATTTATGAGAAATATTTTTTATTATCTTGAAGTCTTTTAATTTTTTTTTTTCAAATTTTGTATAAACTTTGGAAATTTTGCTGATGGAAAGATTTTTCTTGAAAATCGTTCCCATTCTTTTCCAAAATTTCAGAAAATACTTTAAAATCTTCTGAAATCTTTGTCAATTTTCTCTTAAAATTTATTTTTATAACAAAAAATCCGTTTAAATTTTCCCAGGAATTTTTAAAAAGTTTTTTTATTTTTTTGTATCCATCCAAACTTCTTAAAAAGTTTCGAATTTTTGTTTGAAATCGTCAAAAATTTACATTTTGTTTTAAATGTTTTGAAATATTTTCAAATTATTTTTTTAACTGTTTTCAAAACTTTTACACCTTCTAAATATATTTCTAAACTATTCGAATTTTTTCAAAACCTTTCTTAAAATTCTGAAAAATCACAAAAATTGCCGTAAAATCTTCGAGAATCTGTCATGACGATTTTATAAATCTTTTGTAATCTTTTAAAATGTTTTGTCGTCTTTTAAAATGTTTTTAAATATTATCTTAAAATTAATTTTTAAAAATAAAAAATCAGTTCAAATTTTTCCATGAATTCTAAGAAAATTTGTTTACTCACGTGAATCCTTTCAAAATCCTTAGGAAGCTTCAAAAAAAATTTTCTAAATATTCAAAAATATCTATTTTTTAAAACCTTCGAAATATTTTCAGCTTTTAAATTAATTTTGAATCTTTTTAAAACTTCGAAATGTCTTAAACTTACTCGCATTTTTTATAAATCTTTGTAATCTCGCTAAATGAAAGATTTTGCTTGAAAATCTTTCCCATTCTTTTTCGAAATTTTAGAAAGATTTAAAATCTTTTAAAATCTCTGTCAATTTTCTATTAAATTTAATTTCGAAATAATAAATCAGTTTAGATTTTCCCAAGAATTTGAAGAAATTTTTTAATTATCTTGAAACCTTTTTAAAGTCTTAAAAAGTTTCATTTTTGAAATTTTCAAAAATCTACAAATTGCATTTTATATATAAAAATGCTGGACACCTCTCTTACATTGATTGTTATCGAAGAGATGACATTTGTCCCATTGATTATTATTATTAAATTATTGAATATATATTATTTAGATAACATAAATGATATTTCAACCAAAAAGAATTTAATTGTAAATAAAAAATAGTTGAATTCATGCCAAAAAAGACAAATTTCAAACAGAATAGCTGAATCCCCAACAAAAAAATTAATTTTTACCAGTT
>CAKNYM010051414.1:55378-70189 GCA_932195095.1 Andricus curvator | reverse complement strand
CAATTTTTTAAGGCCAGCAGGCTAAAAAATAAACGTTTATCTTCTATCTTCACTAGTTCGCAAACATTCTCGAAAAATTGATGCAAAACACATTAGCTGCATTTTGATTATGCATTTATAAACAGAGACCTCACTTGAATTTCGCGCCTAATGTATTACCATTTGGTATCGTAGGAAGTGTTCCACAGCGCCATCTTCACCTGAGTTACCGGCCAGGCTAAATACATCTAGATGGGAAACAACTACTTCGAAACTGAACGGAAGTGTGGTAGGACAAATGAAATTTCTGTGACATGGAAATTATGGCGCATGCCAGTTCGGATACCTAGACATTAGGATAAATGAAAATTCGGGAAAATGAAATTTATGACAAATGATAATTCGGATAAATGTAAAATATGACAAATAGAAATTCGTCCAAGTGAATTTTAGGTTATGTGGAAATTCGGAAAAATGACATTCATGTCGAATACAAATTCGGAAAAACAAAAATTAGATTAAATTGAAATTAGGATGGATAAATATTATGGTGAATAAAAATTCGAAAATACAAAAATTACGCCATATGAGAATTCGGTATAATAAAAATTATGATAATTGGTAGTTAGGACAAATAGAGGTTATGTGAGTTGACAATTCGACAAAATAAAAATTATAATAAATGATTGTTCGGCAACTTGATTTTTGGTTAAATGAAACTTAGGTAATATTAAATTTGGGGTATATTCATGCGCCTCGCAGTAAACCCACCCGCGGGAAAAATCTGCTCCTTTCGCCCCTTGTTACATAATTTACTATTTCAAAATCAGTTAATTCTTAGTATTTTTTTCCAGGGTCTGGTTGGTGGATTGACCTTGTGTCTTTTATACTACAGTTTCCGAAAACTTCCGCTAGGAGACGCAACGACAATAATCTTCAGTTCTCCAGTAATCGTCATCGCCCTGTCTTTTATATTTCTGAAAGAACCTTGCGGAGTTTTGCGAATCGCGGTGATAACTGCCCTCTTCACTGGCGTCGTATTAGTATCAAAACCACCTTTTCTCTTCCAAGTAAGAACTCACTTTCTTGAACTTCCGGTAAAATAATTTCGGTGGAAGCACACCCCATCGACGGGTGCCTCCACACGGAAAACTATTTTACCAGCACCTTCAAATAAAAACTAGTGTTATAAAGAGTTTAAATGCTCGGAGAAATTCTCACGAGCATGAGAATATGCTCGACTGTTATATGCTTTGAGAATTTAATGAGCATTTATGAGCATTTTGAATTTAAAAAATCGTATTTTCTATCTTCATTAATAATAATTACATTATTTAAATTAGAAGGAATCTGTATTATCATCGGAGTTGGTAACGATCGATCATGTGTAGATTTCTTTCACTACTGTAAAACATGAAATCAACAATATCGATCTAAGGTAACTCCTCAAATAACAGAAATTTTGAACGTCTTTTCAGACTAGATTGAATTTGAATTTTTAAATTAAAAATTTAAATTTCTGAAAAAAGATCCTTCGCTCCGCTGGGAATCGAACCACAGGTCTTCCAATTGCCAGCCGGGTGCTCTTACCACTAAGCTACTAGAGATCGAAGGCAGATCCTTTTTTCATATACTTTATCAGATACTTTTTTTTATCTGAAAAAAGTATCTGCCTTCGATCTCTCTAGTAGCTTAGTGGTAAGAGCACCCGACCTGTGGTTCGCTTCCCCGCGGAGCGAAGGACAAAGATCTTTTTTCAGAAATTTAAATTTTTAATTTAAAAATTCAAACTCCATCTAGTCTGAAAAGACGTTAAGAATTTATGTTATTTGAGGAGTTACCTTAGATCGATATTGTTGATTTCCAGTTCCACAGTAGTGAAATATATCTCCACATGATCGATCGTTACCAACTCCGATAATAATACAGATTCCTTCTAATCTAACTTGTATTCAAACATAACACCTTGCCATGAAAAGCGTATATCTGAAAAAAGTATCTGCCTTCGATCTCTCTAGTAGCTTAGTGGTAAGAGCACCCGACCGGCAATCGAATGACCTGTGGTTCGCTTCCCAGCGGAGCGAAGGAGAAAGATCTTTTTTCAGAAATTTAAATTTTTTAATTATTTAAATTTCGCGGGAAAATGTATCGTTTCAAATTGGAAAGGGCGCTAAATTTAAATGAGAAAAGAAGTCAAAGTAATGGAAAACGTATTATTTGCATTAAAGAGTGCCTTATTCAGGGTTGCTGCAATATCCCAATTTCTAAATTCTTTAGGGTATAAAACTAACCATACACCTAGAAGATTAATAATGTTAATTCAAAAAAAATGTTGTTTCGAAATATATTTTAAACACTTTTTAGTTGTGTTTTCAAGTCAAAAAAATAAATTCTCAAAACCAAAGAAATGAATTTCAACGAAGTACATGAATTTTCATCCAAAAAAGATCAATTTTCAACAAAATTAGAATAGTTAAAATGTTAGAAAAATAAATGTTCCACAACAAAAAAACTAATTTTCAACAAAATAGTTTTTTTTTTTTTATTAAAAAAATTGTCTTTTCAACCAAAAATATAATAATTAAATTTTCAGTTGAAACAATCAATTTTAAACAACAAAAATTAATTCTCAACAAAATAATTCAATTTTCGACTCAAAAGATGAATTTTCTTGAAAATAGATGAATTTATAACAAAGCACACGAATTTTCAACCAAAAAAAAAAACAAATTTCCAACAAAATAGTTTACTTTTTAACTTATTTTTTAAATATTTACATTTATTTTTAAATTTTTAATTATTATTATTTTAAATATTACTTGTTTAAATATTTACTTTTATTTACAAATTTTTAATTATTATTATTTTAAATATTACTTTTTTAAATACTATGTTTTAAACATTTTTTAAACAATAATTAATAAACATTAAAACGTTAAAAAATCAAAAGTCAATCAAAATAAAAATAAACAAATTAAAAACTTTAAAAATTGAATATTTTAAGATTCGAATTTTGGAAATTAGATCATTTAAAATTCAGAGGAATTGGAATCGTATTATTTATAATTAAAAGCGTTCAAAATTAACAAATTAGAAACTTTTGAATTTGAATCATTTTAAATTCAAAGCAATTAAAATTTGAAATTTAAAACTAAATTGAATCTTTCAAAGTCAAAGCTTCTGAAATTCTAGAATTTTCAATTATTATTACATAACAAAATTATAATTTAACATTAAAGCTGATAAGACAAATTTTTCTAAAATCAAAAAATGAATTGAATTATTTTAAAAAACGTTAAAAATTAATATTAATTATAAATGGAAAACAGTGAAAATGAAAAATTTCTAATCTGAAAAAAATTTGAATTACCAAAAATTGTGCTATTAATACTTTTTATACTCAAACCCTTTAAAATTTCAATTATTTTAAGTAAATTTAAATCGTTAAAAAAATTAATAACTTTTTTTTTCATTCCAAATCATCAAAAAATTTAGGACTTGATTGAACTAAAAATAATATTTTTTGTATAAGACATTTTATTAAATTGTTTCTAAACCATTATTAATAATTCACTTTTGGAAAATACGAATTAATCATAATTTGTAATGAAAAAAATTTTTTTAAGCAAATGTAAATTGTTCAAACTATTGAAAATTACTTGAAAATTCATAACTTTGTTTGCAAATGTAACTATTTTCTTTGAATATTAGTTTTTTTTTGTTTGAAAATTACTATTTTTTTTTATATTGAAATTATAATTATTCCAATTGAATATTTCGTTATTTTAGTTGAAAATTCATTTCTTTGGTTAAAAATTAATGTTTTTATATGATAATTTGATTGTTAATTTTTTGGTTGACAATTAATTTTTTTTATTTGAAAATTTATGTATTTTGCTGAAAATTCGTCTTTTTTGTAGAAATTAATCTTCTTTGTTAAAGATTCATCTTTTTGGTTGAAAATATATCTCTTCTGTTTGAAATTAAACTATTCCAGTTTGAAGATTTAAGATTTTAGTTTAAAATTCGTCAGTTTTTGGACAATTAATTTTTTTGACTGAAAATTTAACTATTCCATTTTTGATTGAAAATTCATCAATTTGGTGGAAAATTAATTTTTTGTAACTGAAAATTTAACTATTCTATTTGCGATTGAAAATTGATCTTTTTTAGTTCAAAATTCAACTCTTTGGCTGAAAATTGGTATTTTTAGGTTAAAAATTTAACTGTTTCGTTGAAAATTCATTTATTTTCTTGAAAATCGTCCTTTTTGTAAACAATTAATTTTTTTGTGAAATTTTGACTATTTTAGGTGAAGATTCATCATTTTAGTTTAAAAAAATCATCAGTTTGGTGGAAAATTAATTTTTTCAACTAAAAATGTAACTATTCCAGTTTTGGTTGAAAATTGATCTTTGTTAATACAAAATACATCTATTTGGTTAAAAATTTAATTTCTTTAGTTGAAAATTCAACTATTTCGTTGAAAATTCATTTGTTTTGTTGAAAATCGTTTTTTTCCGTAAAAAATTAATTTTGTTGGTCAAATTTCAACTATTCCAGTTGAAGATTCATAATTTTAGTTATAAAGTCCTCATTGTAGTGAAGAATTAATTTTTTTATCTGAAAATTTAACTATTCCATTTTTGGTTGAAAATTTATCTTTTTTAATTCAAAATGCAACTATTTGGTTGAAAATTTATCCTTTTTAGTTGAAAATTCAACTATTTCGTTGAAAATTCGTTTATTTTGTTGAAAATTGATATTTTTCATTTAAAAATTAAACTATTTGTTTCAAAATTTATTTACTTTGAGGAAAATTCGTCATTCAAGTTGAAAATTCATCTGTTTGGTTGAAAATTAATTTCTTTAACTTCAAATTTAACTGTTCCACTTTTAGTTGAAAATTGATCTTTTCTAGTTCAAAAATCAAAATTTTAGATGAAGATTTGTCTTTTCTAATTGAAAACACAACTCTTTTGTTGAAAATTCACATAGTTTGTTGAAAAATCGAGTTTTTTGGTAGAGAATTATCTTTTTCTCTGAAAGTTGATCTTGTTTAAAAATTCTTTTTTTCGGTTAAAAATTCAAGTATTCCAGTTAAATATTCATCATTTTAGTTGAAAATTTATCTTTTAGGTTGGAAACAAAATTATTTGGCTGAAAGTTAAACTCTTTTGTTAATTTTTGTTTTTTGAAGATTCATCGTTTGAATTAAAAATTCATTTCTTTGATTGAAAATTGAGCTGTTTGATCGAAAACTTTTTTTATCTTCGGATTTTTTTTTGGTTGAAAATTTTTTTTTTAACTGAAAATGTATATATTATTCCAGTTAATTATTCCATAATTTTAGTTGAAAATTCATCTGTTTGGTTGAACATTCATTTTTTTACTAAAAATTTAATTATTCAATTTTTGGTTGAAAGGTTATCTTTTTTAGTTGAAAATTCGTCTTTTTTGTAGAAAGTAATCTTCTTGGTTGAAAATTAATCTTTTTGGTCAAAAATTCAATTATTCTAGTTAAAGATTCATCGTTACAGTTAAAAATTCATCTTTCTGGTTTAAAATTCAACTATTCCAGTTAAATATTTACCATTTTATTTGAAAATTCATCACTTTGTTTGAAAATGTAACTACTTTTTTGCAAGTTAATTTTTTTTGTTGAAAGTAATTTTTTTACTTGAAATTTAATTATTTAAGTTTTGGTTAACAATTTATCTTTTTCAGTAAAAATTAAATTTTGTTTGTTTGAAAATTTAACTATTTCAATTGAAGATTCATTGTTTTAGCTAGAAACTCTTACGTTTGGTTTAAAATTACATTTTTTAACTAAAAATGTATTCTTGCTTAAAAGTTGTTTAAAAATTGAACTATTCCAGTTAAAGATTCATAATTTTATTTGAAAATTCATCACTTTGGTTGAAAATTGAATTATTTTGTTGAAAATCCGTTTTTTTGTTGAAAATTAATTTTTTCAAATGAAAGTCTATTTCATTTTTTGTAAAAAATTGATTTTTTTTAGTGCAGAATTTAAATCTTTTTTTAAAAATGATCTTATTTTGCAATGTTTTGCTCTGTTGTGTTTTGCGGGAAATATGAATATGTTACTTTTAGTTGATCGGGAAAATTGAAAAACTTTACCGGGAAAAACCGGGAATTTGAAACCGTCCTTTGAATCGCCACCCTGCTAACTTAAAATAAAAACCTTTCCTCTAACAAGAACTCAATTGCTCAAATTTCCGGTAAAATGTTTCCAGTGAAAACACACCCTATCAACGGGTGCTTCCACACAGAAAACTATTTTACCAGCACCTTTAAATAAAAAACCTCACCTCTTAGAATACCTTTTCTCTTCCAGGAAATAAATTCCTTAAATTGACGGTAAAATGATTCCAATGAAAGCACACCCAATTAACAGGTGCTTCCACGCAGAAAACTATTTTACCACCACCTTTAAATAAAACCCTTTTTCTTTTCCAAGAACTCAATTTCTCAATTTACCGGTCAAATGATTCCAGTGAAAGCACACCCAATTAACAGGTGCTTCCACATAGAAAACTATTTTACCAAAACTCAATACCTTTAATTACCGGTAAAATGCTTCCAGTGGAAGCACATCCAATTAACAGGCGCTTCCACACAGAAATCTATTATACTAGCACCCTTAAAAAAAAACCTTTTCTCTTCCAAAAATTCAATTCCTCAAATTACTGGTAAAATGCTTCCAGTGGAAGCACACTCTATTAACAGGTGCTTCCACACAGAAAACTATTTTACCACCACCTTTAAATAAAAACCTTTTCTCTTCCAAGAACTCAATTCCTCAAATTAATTAACAGGTGCTTCCACACAGAAAACTATTTTACCAAAACTCAATTCCTGCAATTGGCGGTAAAATGATTCCAGTGAAAGCACACCAAATTAACAGGTGCTTCCACACAGAAAACTATTTTACCAAAACGCAATTCCTTTAATTGGCGGTAAAATGATTTCAGTGAAAGCACACCCAATTAACAGGTGCTACCACACAGAAATCTATTTTACCACCACCTTTAAATAAAACCCTTTTCTCTTCCAAAAACTCAATTCCTCAAATTACCGGTAAAATGATTCCAGTGAAAGCACACCCAATTAACAGGTGGTTCCACACAGAAAACTATTTTACCAAAACTCAATTCCTTTAATTGGCGGTAAAATGATTCCGGTGAAAGCACACCCAATTAACAGGTGCTTCCACACATAAATCTATTTTACCAGCACCTTTAAATAAAAACCTTTCCTCTTCCAAGAACTCAATTCCTAAAATTACCGGTAAAATGCCTCTAGTGGAAGCTCACTCTATTAACAGGTGCTTCCACACAGAAAACTATTTTAGCAGCACCTTTAAATAAAAACCCTTCCTCTTCCAAGAACTCAATTCCTCAAACTAATTAACAGGTGCTTCCACACAGAAAACTATTGTACCAAAACTCAATTCCTCCAATTGGCGTTAAAATGATTCCAGTGAAAGCACACCCAATTAACAGGTGCTTCCACACAGAAATCTATTTTACCAAAACTCAATTCCTGCAATTGGCGGTGAAATGATTCCAGTGAAAGCACACCCAATTAACAGGTGCTTCCACACAGAAAAATATTTTACCAGCACCTTTAAATAAAATCTTTTCTCTTCCGAAAACTCAATTCCTCAAATTACCGGTAAAATGATGCCAGTAAAAGCACACCAAAATGCGTTTCACACCAGTGAAACACCGGGGGCTTCCACACAGAAATCTATTTTACCAGCACCTTTAAATAAAAATCTTTTCTCTTTCTTGAACTCAATTCCTCAAATTACCGGTAAAATGATTCCAGTGAAAGCACACCCAATTAACAGGGGCTTCCACACAGAAAACTATTTTACCAAAACTCAATTCCTTTAATTGGCGGTAAAATGATTCCAGTGAAAGCACACCCAATTAAGGGGTCATTCTACTATCTCGGCAAAAAAAAGAGGTGATTTTCCAGAATTTTTTTATCAACAACTACTTTGTATAATTGAATAAAATATTCAGTGTTTATTTATGCTGTCTCAATGTTCACAAAAGCAATCGTTTCACATGAAATTATCATTTAGTTTAGGTATTATTTAACAATAAACAAAGTGTCTAAAAAAAGGCATGTCCACTGCGCGCACGATATCTCCAGTCAGCATCAAAAAAAAATTTCCAAAAATGGTGTTTTTTTTTTGCTCTTTTTTTGTTAATTTAACTATGATAAAATTAAAAATCTCAAAAACCGCTTCGTCACTCTGTAGATATTTATATTTAGAATAAACGTAGAAAATTTTAAAGTAATCGTTTGAAAACTTTTTGAGAAATCGTGCGCGCAGAGCGCAAAAACGTTGCTTCGAGAAAAACGCGTTTAAAGTTTTCGGAACATAAAAATTGTAAGAAAAAGTTACTTACACTTAATCAGCGATCCCTGTTCCATATAATATTCCTTCTGCTTGTTTAAATGAATTCTCCTGATTTGATAATATATATGACTTTATATCTAACATTTTCACTAAACGAAGCTGCACAAAATGAAACAACGCTACGATGTTTACAAGCACTCAGCTCTCTACACGCTTTTGCTCCAAGCTCTCAAAAGTATAGAAAGACTCCGAATTTCGGTGTGAAATTTCTATAAGATATTTCTAAATATATAACCTATCGAAAAATGTAAAGAAAAAAAAATCGATTTTTCAAAAGTGAGATAGTAGAATGACCCCTTAACAGGTGCTTCCACACAGAAATCTATTTTACCAGGACCTTTAAATAAAACCCTTTCCTCTTCCAAGAACTCAATTCCTCAAATTACCGGTAAAATGATTCCAGTGAAAGCACACCCAATTAACAGGTGCTTCTACACAGAAAACTATTTTACCAAAACGCAATTCCTTTAATTGGCGGTAAAATGATTCCAGTGAAAGCACACCCAATTAACAGGTGCTTCCACACAGAAATCTATTTTACCAGCACCCTTAAATAAAAACCTTTCCTCTTCCAAGAACTCAATTCCTCAAATTACCGGTCAAATGCTTCCAGTGGAAGCACACTCTATTAACAGGTGCTTCCACACAGAAAACTATTTTACCAGCACCTTTAAATAAAAACCTCAAATCTTAGAATCAAAACCTTTTCTCTTCTAAGAACTCAGTTTCTTAAATTGCCAGTGAAATGATTCAAGTTCAAGCACACCCCATCAAAGGGTGCTTCCACACAGAAAACTATTTTACCAGCACCGTTAAATAATAAGAAACTCATCTTTCTTTCAGTTGGATAAATCTGAGGAGCGCGATCCCATGGGTTACGCGTGTGCCTTCCTGGCAACTTTATTCACCGCCCTAAATATCGTCATCATGAGAAAATGCGTCGAAATCCACTTCTCAGTCATCGTCCTGAATCTTTCGGCCTGGACTTTCTTATCTGCAGCACTTTTCTACCTGGTAAATACCCAAGGAAACTTCAGATTCCATTATCCGAAAGACTGGTTCACCTGGGGACAAATTCTCCTCGTGGTGATTACAGGACTCTCCGGCCAGGTCCTGGTGGCAAAAGCCTTGAAGATTGAAGGCGCTGGAAAAGTTTCAGTTACCCGTTCCCTGGATATCATCCTCGCTTATGTCTGCCAGATATATTTTTTCGATGAAGTTCCAACTTTAACGAGTGCCTTTGGAGCAGTGCTGATTCTGCTTTCTGTGATTTGCATGGGATTCGAGCGTGAAATCTACGGCGTTTGTGACTTTATCCCTTGATTCGTGAACTTCTGGTGAAAATTAATTTAATTAGGAAATCTAAGTCAGCTGCTTTTTTCTGTAAAAATAAATTCCATTAGTGAATCCAATATTTAGTCAGTTTAATTCAGTGATACAGTACTTACTTCTTAGTGAGAGTGGGGGAGAGCGGGGCTGGTTGGCCGCTTTTTCACTCTTGGATTTTTATATTTTCCAGGCGCTTTGAAAAAAAAAGGAACTGACCATTTTGAAGGTAATATCCTGGTCTACATACAGGGAATCTTTAGAATTTGTTTTATTATTTTGTAAAGTTATTAATTTTCAAGCGGCCAACCTGCCCCCACCGCGGGGCAGGTTGGCCGATTTTGTGAAATGAAAGAAGGGCAGTAATTATAATATGTTGCACGATTATTTATTGAAATAAATTGTGCATATAATTAAAACTATTTTCCGTATCATAATCAGGGTGTCTACTCAAATCCTAGAAAAAAAATCCCTGACAATAGAGGTTTTTTTCAGTTATCTCAAGTTTTTTCCAGGTATTTCGCAATTTTTTAAATTCAATTCAAAACGCTTCAAATTCCTAACTTTTTAAATAAGAATATTGCATCTTCAACAATAAAGATAATTTTTTAACCAAATAGTTGAATTTTCAACCAAACAGGGAAATATTTATGAATCTTTTAAAATTTTTTGAAGTGTTTGCGTTATCTTTGAAATCATTGCGAAATTTTCTAAAATATTTTGAAACTTTTATAGAATTTTTGGAAATTTTTATGAAAGTTTCTGAAATTTTTGTGAAATCTACGAATTTTTCTGAAACTTTTTGAAGTTTTTGTGAAAACTTTTAAATCTTTGTAAAATCTTATAAATTTTTCTAAAATCTTTGAAATCTTTCTAAAATCTTTGCGAAATCTTCTACAATCTTTGAAAACAAAGTTTTTGTGAAATATTTTTAATCATTCTGAAATCTTTCTAAAATTTTTGAAATTTTTGTGAAATCTTTGAAATGTTTGAAATCGTTCAGAAATTTGTTGAAAACTTTGCGAATATTTCTGAAATATTTTGAAACTTTTGTGGAATTTTTGGAAATTTTCTAAAATCTTTGCGAAATCTTCCAAAATCTTTGTAATGTTTGAAATTTTTGTGGAATCTTTAAAAAATCTTCTGAAATTTTCTGAAATGTTTTCAATTTTTGAAATATTTGTGAAATCTTTCTAAAATCTTTGAAATTTTTTTGAAACCCTTGAAATTTTTCTGAAATTTTGTTTAGAAATGTTTTAAAAACTTTGAAATATTTGTGAAATCTTTCCAAAATCTTTTCGAAATCTTCTAAAATCTTTGAAAACAATGTTTTTATGAAATATTTTAAATATTTCTCAAATTTTTTAATTTTTCTGAAATCTTTGAAATCGTTCAGAAATTTGTTGAAGTTTTTATGGAAATACTGTGAAATTCCCGAACAGTTTATAATATAACCGTATTGGAAAATTCCCGAACAATATAATTCCCAAAAAATAAAATTCCAGAATAATAAAATTCCCGAATTGGAAAATTCCCAAAAGTTTATAATATTAACGAATTTGGAAATTCCCGTAAAATAAAATTCCTGACACTGTAAAATTCCCAAATTGGAAAATTCCCTAAATTTAAAGTTTCAGAATAATAAAATTTCCGAATAATAAAATTCCCGAAACTACTAATTAATTAAGTTAATTAATAATTATAATTATATTAATAATTGAACTTAATTAATTAAATAATTAATATTACCGAATTTGAAAATTCCCGAATAAAAAAATTTTGGAATTGAAAAATTCCCGACAGCTTATAATTTTACCGAATTTGAAAATTCCCGTACAGTAAAATTCCCGACGGAAAATTTCCGAATTTTAAAATATCCCAAATAGAAAATTCCCGAATTTAAACAATTGGAAAACTTTCTTTTATAAATATTATTTATTTATTTAAAATACAATAATCAAATATTGTTATAAAAAAGTATTTTTAATTTTTTGAAGATTCTAAAATTATTGTTTAAATTTAAAATATTATTATTTTATATATTTATAAATATAGTATTTTATAAAATATAGTACTGTATAATTCGGTAATATTATCAACTATCGGCAATACAATTTTAGTATTTGGGAATTTTTCAATTCAAGATTTTTATGGGACTCCCGATTTTATGGGGAATCCCGAAAAATAAAATCCCCGAAACTGTAAAATTCCCAAACAGTTTATAATATAACCGAATTGGAAAATTCCAGAAAAATAAAATTCCCGAATTATAAAATTCCAGAATAATAAAATTCCCGGAGAGCTTCTAATATTACCGAATTTGAAAATTCCCGAATAATACAATTTCCGAATAATAAAATTCCTGAATAATAAAGTTCCCGAATTGGAAAATTCCCAAAAGTTTATAATATTAACGAATTTGGAAATTCCCGTAAAATAAAATTCCTGACACTGCAAAATTCCCAAATTGGAAAATTCCCTAATAATAAAGTTTTAGAATAATAAAATTTCCGAATAATACAATGTCCGACTAATAAAATTCCCGAAAAATAAAATTCGGAATTGGAAAATATTACTTAATTAATTACATATTTTTAATTAATTAAATTAATAATTATAATAATAATTCAACTTAATCAATTAAATAATTAATATTACCGAATTGAAAAATTTCCGAATAATAAAATATTTGTATAAAAAAATTATTTTTTGTTGCTAAAAGATTCTAAAATTATTGTTTAAATTTAATTTAATTTAATAATCAAAATTGAAAAAAATATATTTCTGGATAACAATTTTCTTCAATTATTGTTATTTTTAATTCGAACAATAATTTTAAAAACTTTGAACAGTAAAAACATTTTTTTTTTTATAAAAATGTTTGATTATTGTGTTTTTAATAAATAAATAATATTGATTAAAAACCATTTTTTCAATTTTTCAAATTCAGGAATTCTATAATTAGGAGATTTCAATTTCGGTAATATTATAAATTGTCGGGAAGTTTATTATTCGGTAATATTATGAACTGTTCGGGAATTGTATTTTTTGAAAATTTTGCAATTCGGGAAATTAATCGTTCGGGAATTTTCCAATTCGGAAATTTTACAGTGTCGGGAATGTTATTTTGCAGGATTTTTCAGTCGCCCCATTGAAAAATCCGGGAATAATAAAATTCCCGAATAATAAAATTCCTGAACAGTAATAATATTACCAATCTTTAAAGTTTCCGAATAATAAAATTCCCGACAGTTTATAATATTACCGAATTTGAAGATTCACGAATAATAAAATTGCCGAATTATAAAATATAAAAAATTATAATATTCCCGAATTTAAACAATCAACATTTTTAAAAATAAATATGATTTATTTATTAAAAATACAATAATAAAATATTTTTAATGTTAAAAGTTTCTAAAATTATTGTTTGAATTAAAAATAACAATAATTGGAAACGATTTTCGTCCAGAAATTATTTTTCGGGATTTTTCAGTCCCAATTTTTGTTTCAATTATTGTTCCAAATTCAAACAATATTTTTAGAAACTTTAAACATTAAAAGTAACTTTTTCTTCATAGAAATATTTGATTATTGTATTTTTAATAAATAAATAATATTTATTAATAAAAATTAATTGCTTACATTTGGGAATTTTCTATTTTGGATATTTTATAATTCGGCAAATTTCTGTCGGAAATTTTTTTATTCGAGAATTTTCCAATTCGGGAATTTTATTATTCGGAAATTTTATTATTCGATAATTTTTAAATTCGGTATTATTATGACACCTTTATATTATCCACCTTTTTTGCAAGAATACCAATAAAATAATAATTAGTTCGTATGTAAAATGTATAAAAAGGGTTATCAATTGAATTACTATGAGTCCTCATAAAAATTGAAATTTAGTGAAAATTGCTAGTTTTTGATTTACAATTTAAATATTTTTGTTGAAATATCCAACTATGTATTATATTTTTCGATGAGAATCTATCTTCTTTGGTTGAAATTTTGTTAAAAGTTGGAACAATTTTTGTTAAATCTTTATTTTGTTGTTGAAAATTCGTCTTTTTTGGTCGAAAATTAATCTTCTTGATTGAAAATCACCATTTAGGTGAAAAATTAATTAATTAAAATAAAATATAAATATAAAAAAATATAATAAAAAATTAATAAAAAAATTGTTCAAAATGCTTTTTTTTTAATTGAGAATTAATTTTGTCATTATTGAAAATCACCCTTGAGTTTAAAAATACATAATTTTATTTGAAAATTCATCTTTTTGGTTAGAAATGTACAAAAATTTCAGAAAAGTTCGCAGATTTCACAAAAATTTCAAAAAATTTCGTAAAAATTTCCAAAAACTCCACAAAAGTTTCAAAATGTATCAGAAAATTTCGCAAAGTTTTCAAAAAATTCCATAAAAACTTCAACAAATTTCTGAACGATTTCAAAGATTTAAGAAAAATAAAAAAAATTTCAAAAATTTTAGAATGATTTAAAATATTTCACAAAAACTTTGTTTTTAAAGATTTTAGAAGGATTTCATAAATATTTCAAAATTTTTTAAACATTTCTAAAAAAAATTTCAAAGTATTCAAACAAATATTTTAGGAACATTTCACAAATATTTTAAAAAAATTTAAACATTTCAGAAAATTTTAGAAGATTTTTCAAAGATTCCACAAAAATTTCAAACATTAAAAAGATTTTAGAAGATTTCGCAAAGATTTGAGAAAGATTTCAAAGATTTTACATTTTTTTTAAAGATTTCACGAAGATTTAAAAGTTTTCACAAAAACTTCAAAAAATTTCAGAAAAGTTCGCAGATTTCATAAAAATTTCGTAAAAATTTCCAAAAATTCCACAAAAGTTTCAAAATATTTCAGAAAATTTCACAAAGTTTTCAAAAAATTCCATAAAAACTTCAAACAAATTTCTGAACGATTTCAAAGATTTCAGAAAAATTAAGAAAAATTTAAAATATTTCACAAAAACTTTGTTTTCAAAGATTTTAGAAGATTTCGCAAAGATTTTGGAAAGAT
>CAKNYM010051414.1:26469-50378 GCA_932195095.1 Andricus curvator | reverse complement strand
TCAGTAATATTAGAAACTCTCGGGAATTTTCCAATTCGGAAATTTCAATATTCGGGAAATTTCAATATTCGGGAATTTTCAAATTCGGTAATTTCAGAAATTGTCGGGAATTTTATTATTCAGGAAGTTTATAATTTGGGAATTTTATTATTCGGAAATTTTATTTTTCGGAAATTTATTATTCGGAAATTTTATTATTAGGGAATTTTCCAATTCGAAAATTTTACAGTGACGGGAATTTTTCAAATTCGGTAATATTAGAAACTGTCGGGAATTTTATTATTCGCTCGATTATTCGGAAACTTTATTATTCGAGAATTTTCCAATCCGGGAATATTACAGTATCGGAAATCTTATTTTTCGGGATTATTCAGTCGTCCCTCTTTCACACGGTCGTCTTTTTCGCCCCGCTCACCCCAATATTTCCTCCTGGAGACGAGACATCGCTACAAAGTTAAAACTCGTCTCTTAATGTATCTAATAATCATTTATTCAAAGAAAAATACAGACTAAGATTAACAGTAAATTGCGCCACCGTACCATATCAAGGTAATAATATGTACAATGTACTACATCTCGTCGAAATGAACGCAATTCCCCCGTTTTGAGGAAAGTCCAATTCTTATACATACATAATATGGATACGTATCCGTGGATAGGTATCCGATTATTATTATTATTATTATTATTATTATTTCAACATAGAGCTAATCGATATAATATGCGATATAGGACTTCTTTTCAGAGAGATTAAAAGTGTTTTTTTTTTCATGCAACACATCGTTATAGTAAAGACTAAAGACCTTAGAGCGCAAGCTTATTCAAGTTAAACAGCAATAGTTACTTACAAATTCGGAAATTTTCCTTGATCGATTCGACAGGTCAAACCTCTTAATATATCTTTTTTTTATACTTAATCATAATATTTCTGTATTAAAATTATTGAAACCTCTTTAATACAAACTTGTGATCTCTGCCACCTTCATTAGCTGCTCTATGTAGACATCGTCGATTTACAAATAATTTAAAACACCTAGATATTCACAAGATTCAACGAAATTTTCATCACTTTTCTCAAAGAAAAACCATGCAAATTCGTATTTACATATCGATCTCTCTCCCCCTCTCTCTCTCTCTCTTGCAGCAGAAAATTTTTTTTCTTTCTTTCCGCAATATGCAAAAAGTAATATCATGTTAGATTTTGTACTAAAGGTTCTTTCGGAACTGGTGTATTCGTCGATTTGTGTGTTTTTTTTTTTGCAAATTGCAAATACAAAGGGTATAAAAGAGACTACTGGTCCATATTTTCGTCGAAAAATAATAACGTTTGCCTGGACGATGTCATACAAGCGGCTCTGATAAATTATATTTTATTTTGATATTTTGTCTCTTTTCATATAGATTGTTCAGCGCTGTCGATAATTTTTCATTGAAAATCAGTGTCAGGCTTTAGAAATCATGGACAAAAGCAACGAAAACCCGATCGAAAGAATTCAGTCTTTGAACGATCGATGCACAGATGAAAAAGAAGAGACGTGATGCGCGATAATCCTAATAATAAGCTTCCTTCAACATTATCTTGAAAATAAATAAGCCAATTAAAAAAGAATCAGGGAAATGTCACGATAAATATAATCAATTTTGAAAAGGGCATAAGAATCGATCAACATCTACACTCCCTTATCAAAATTTCTACCTACATATCCACATTTCATCCATTTTATGCTAAAACTTATTGCACAAACATTTACCAAGTTTGTACACCAACTTTTTCCCCTCAGAAAGTGAAACTCCGAGCTTCTTTGCCATTTTATATCCTTTTCGGCTGCAGATAAAAAAAAACACAAAACACAACTATCACGATTAAAAAAATGCAAAGGGCGTCGTAACGTCAAAAATGTTATCTGTTAAAATAAAGTTTAAATTTCAAAGAATTAAAAAAGAAATCTACCGTAAACCGACGACGACGCCAACAAATTTCAGTGAAGCGAGCAACATAGCTTCGCAAGACGAAATACTGATACGAAACAAAACTAAAAATTGGAAACAAGAAAGTTTTCCTAAAACGTGAAAACATTAACGCTGTGAACGAGAACGAAATTGAAACCCGTGTAAGCCCATAGAGCAACTTTGCAGAGGACATTTTGTGTCGATTCTTCGCTGTGCAAAAATCATATCAAAGTGCAGAAAGTGGAACAGATCAGAACTGGACAACAACTCAAATTTGTCAAATCACAAATTATTTGTCAATTAATCCAGCAGAGTTGAGAATTTTCAGTTAGTTCTTGATTACGCCGCACACAGATCTTCTGCGCAGCCCTAAATGCCACAGATGCGCACAACATTTCTACGCATGCGCAATAGAGTTCTAGGACATTTACAGCTGCGCAGTAGACATCCATGGCAAATACAGTCTAATTCAACTAATCAAAAATTGTCTAATCACCTAAACTGCAGATTCACAGTAATTAATTTGAAATTCAAATTCGTCAAATAAGTTACTGCCCAGCTCTGGAATAAACCTCGACCGACTGGAATCAAATATGAATCGGGACGTGAACGAGGAGCTCAGCATGACTGGGGAAAACAGCTGAACACATTTCGCAGGTATGCTCAAGACTCTCGAGAGAGTCAGGAATAATAGTTTCCGTAGTTTCCTCGAGAGGAGGGATTAAATTATGAGCGGCTACTACACGCTGAGGAGTCGATTCAACTTTCACGTTGACCTTGACATTCTCCTTCCCCACTTCCTCGTTGTGATTCGTCTTATCCAGATCGGGAAGAATAGATTCCTCCGTGGACACGACATTAGCCTCAAAGGCCACCTCCATCGTATTGCCATCAACAATGTGCTCAGTGAGAGGTCCCGTCTCCACGGTCTCCTCAATCTCGGCACTTGGGATGTCCACTATTTCTTCCCTCGGTTCCTGCTTGATAACCACCTGCTGTCTCGTTCGCCTTCCTCGTCGCGGTGCCGGCTTTTTCTTTGGAGTAGATTTCCCTTCCTCGGCTATACTTCCATTATTGTTCGCATGATTCTGGCTTCTCACGAGACCCGGCTCCATCTTGACGTTTATCAGCTCGGAAATGGGAACATCCTCGATCGACGTTTCAAGCTCAGACTCTTCGGTCTGCTTGTCTTCCTGGAGATCTGGCAAAATCTCGTCCTCCTTGGATTTCGGGAAAGTGGCCGGCGTCACTTGGTTCTTTGTCTCGATATGGTAACTCACATTCTTCGTCCTTGGCCGATTCCTCTCGCCGCCAGGAAATATGCCGAGTTTATGCTCATTGGTCATCACTTTCGGCGTCCTGGTAATCATTGTCTTCGTCTTTTGACCCTTTTTCACACCCTCGCTGCCAACCTCGACGGGGACTCGCGTCTTCTGGGTGTGAATCATCTTCGATCGGCCGAGGGGCGCAGTGACTGGTGGCTCCACTTTCTTCTCCTCTCGCTTGATCTTCTTTTTGGTCAGTTTCGCCTTCGCCGGGTTCACTTTCGAATTACTGACGATGGAATTGATGTTCTGGAGCGAACTCTCAAAACTCTTGAGAACATTCTGGTAACCTTCTTGAACCTCCGTGCGAGCTTTGCTCTTCCTTCCCAGCTTTCGTTTCGTGTTGTCGTCGGATTCGGACGCACCATCGAGCATATCGTAACTCTCGGAAATTCGAGGAGCCGGGACCGAATCGTGGGCCTTTATTTTGCGCCTCCTCTTGTATTTTCGGGGTCCGGTTTGAGGCTGTCTTCGCTGGGCTGTATTGTCATCACAATGCTGAACAATGTGGGCGACTATTTCGTCGGAAGTTGCGTACGACTCGCCGCAAACTTTACACAAGTAGGGTGTCATGCTTCCATGACACTTGGGGTCTGGACCGGAATGGTGAGCTCTCACGTGTTCTCGTAAAACGACCTGGAAGATAATAAATCGTCATTTATCCACTGAACTGATGAATTTTCAACTAAAATTATGAATCTTTAACCGGAATAGCTGAATTTTAAACAAAAAAGATAAATTTTCAACTAAAATGATAAACCTTTAACTGGAATAGTTGAATTTTCAAACAAAAGGTTAATTTTCCACCTAAAAAGACAATTTTCAACCAAATAAATGAATTTTCAACGAAAAATGGAATATGTATTTAAATTTTCGGTTAAAAAAATTAATTTTCCACCGAACTGACGAATTTTCCACTAAAATGATGAATCTTCAACTGGAATAGTTGCATTTTTAACAAAAAAGATGAATTTTCAACTAAAATGATCAATCTTTAACTGGAGTTGTTAAATTTTAAACTAAAAAAATAATTATTTTTTTACCAAAAAAGACCATTTTCAACGAAATAGTTGAATTTTCAACTCGAAAAGACCAATTTTCAACCAAATAGTTGAATTTTGAACTTAAAACGATAAATTTTCAAACAAAAATAGAATAGATAAATGTTCAATGGAAAAAAATTAATTTTCCACCAAACTGATGAATCTTCAACTGGAATAGTTGAATTTTAAATAAAAAAGATAAATTTTTAACTAAGATGATCGATCTTTAACTGGAATACCTGAATTTTCAACGAAAAAGATAATTTTTCTAACAAAAAAGTCATTTTCAACGAAATAGTTGAATTGCCAACTAAAAAAGATAAATTTTCAACCAAAAAGATGAATTTTAAACTAAAAATTTTTGATTTTCAACCCAAAATGGAATATGAAGTTAAATTTTTAGTTCAAAAAATTAATTTTCCACCAAACTGATAAATTTCCCACTAAAATGATAAATATTCAACTGGAATAGTTGAATTTTAAACTAGACAAGACCAATTTTCAACCAAATAGTTGAATTTTGAACTTAAAACCATCAATTTTCAAACAAAAATAGAATAGTTAAATTTTCAGTGGGAAAAAATTAATTTTCCACTAAAATTATGAATCTTTGACTGGAATAGTTGAATTTTAAACAAAAAAAGATAAATTTTCAACTAAAATGATCAAGCATTAACTGGATTAGTTCAATTTTCAACTAAAAAAAAATTAATTTTTTACCAAAAAAGACGTCTTTCAACCAAATAAATTAATTTTCAACAAAATGGTTAAATTTTAAACTAAAAAAGCTTGACTTTCAATGCAAAATGGAATGTCTGGTTAAATTTTCAGTTGAAAAACTTAATTTTCCACCAAACTGATGAATTTTCCACTAAAATGATGAATCTTCAACTGGAATAGTTGAAATTCCAACAAAAATTAATTTTCTACCAAAAAAGATTACTTTAAACCAAGTAAACGATTTTCAACGAAATAGACAAATTTTCAATCAAATAGTTGAATTTTGAACTAAATAAGATTTATTTTCAACCAAAAATGGAATATGTAGTTCAATTTTCAGTTGAAAAAATTAATTTTCCACCAAACTTATGAATTTTCCACTAAAATGATAAATCTCCAACTGGAATACTTGAATTATAAACAAAAATGATGAATTTTCAACTAAAATGATGAATCTTCAACTGGATAAGCTGAATTAAAAAAAAAATGAATTTTTTAAATAAAATTATGAACCTTTAACTGAAATAGTGGAATTTTGAACTATAAGAGACAAATTTTCAATCAAATAGTTGAATTTTGAACTAAAAACCATCAATTTTCAAACAAAAATGGAATAGTTAAATTTTCAGTGGAAAAAAAATTAATTTTGCACCAACCTGATGAATCTTCAACTGGAATAGTTGAATTTTAAACAAAAAAGACGAATTTTCAACTAAAATGATAAAGCTTTAACTGGAATAGTTTAATTTTCCACCAAAAAAGACAATGTTCAACCAAATAGTTGAATTTTGAACTAAATAAGGTTGATTTTCAACCAAAAATGGAATATGTAGTTAAATTTTTAGTTGAAAAAATTATTTTTCCACCAAAATTATGAATTTTCAACTAAAATGATAAATATCCAACTGCAATAGTTGAATTTTAAACAAAAAACATTAATTTTCAACTAAAATTATCAATCTTTAACTGGAGTAGTTGAATTTTCAACAAAACAAAAAATTAATTTTTTCCAAAAGACGACTTTCAACAAAATAAATTAATTTTCAACGAAATAGTTAAGTTTCAACTACAAAAGACAAATTTTGAAACAAATAGTTTAATTTTGAACTTAAAACGATCAATTAAAAAAAAACGGAATAGTTAAATTTTCAGTGGAAAAAAAATAATTTTCCACCAAAGTAATGAATTTTTAATTCAAATAATGAATCTTCAACTCGAATAGTTGAAATTCTAACAACAAAAATTAATTTTCTACCAAAAAAGATTACTTTAAACCAAGTAAACGATTTTCAACGAAATAGTTGAATTTTCAACTAGAAAAGACCAATTTTCAACCAAGTAGTTGAATTTTGAACTAAATAAGATTTATTTTCAACCAAAAATGGAATATGTAGTTAAATTTTCAGTTGAAAAAATTAATTTTTCACAAAACTTATGAATTTTCCACTAAAATAATGAATCTCCAACTGGAATAATTGAATTTTAAATAAAAAAGATGAATTTTTAACTAAAATTATCAGTCTTTAACTGGAGTAGTTGAATTTTCAACAAAACAAAAAAAATAATTTTTTCCAAAAAAGACGACTTTCAACAAAATAAATTAATTATCAACGAAATAGTTGAAGTTTCAACTGCAAAAGACAAATTTTCAACCAAATAGTTGAATTTTGAACTTAAAACGATCAATTTAAAAAAAAACGGAATAGTTAAATTTTCAGTTGAAAAAAACAATTTTCCACCAAAGTGATGAATTTTTAATTCAAATAATGAATCTTCAACTGGAATAGTTGAAATTCTAACAACAAACATTAATTTTCTACCGAAAAGATTACTTTCAACCAAGTAAACAAGTAAACCAAGTAAACCAAAAATGGAATATGTAGTTAAATTTTCAATTAGAAAAAATTAATTTTCCACCAAACTTATGAATCTTCCACTAAAATGATGAATCTCCAACTGGAATAGTTGAATTTTAAATAAAAAAGATGAATTTTTAACTAAAATTATCAATCTTGAACTGGAGTGATTGAATTTTCAACATCAAAAATTAATTTTTTTCCAAAAAAGACGACTTCCAACAAAATAAATTAACTTTCCACGAAATAGTTGAATTTTCAACTAGGAAATACCAATTTTCAACCAAATAGTTGAATAATTTCCAACTAAATATTTGAAGGTTTAACTAAAAAGGCAAATTTTCTACTACACGAAAATTAATTTTCAACAAAATTGTTAGATTTTCATCAAAAAAAAAAAATTAATTTTTAACCAAAAATGAAATAGTGAAATTTTCAGATAAAAAAATTAAATTTCCGACAATATAGTTCAATTTGCAACAAAAAATATAATTTTTAACAAAAAAAGAAAAAATTTCAACCAAAAATGGAATAGTTAAATTTTCTGTTAAAAAAATTAATTTTCAACCAAAAAAGGGGAAATTTTCAACATTAGTTAGAAAAATGATTTTCCAAACAAAAAGATTAATTTTTAAGCATCAAGATTAATTTTCAATCAAAAGAGACGAATTTTCAATAAAATACATGAATTTTTCTTCCAAATGGTTCATTTTTAAACTAGAAGAGGCACATTTTTAACCAAATATAGACAAGTTAAATTTTCAGTTAATCAATTTTTAACGACAAAAAAGCTGATTTTCATCAAAATAGTTTATTTGAAACCAAAGAGATGAATCTTCAATAAACAACGTAAAATGTAATAGTTGATATTTCAACCAAAAAATATTTTAAATTAAAAGCCGTTCAATTCAACCAAAAAGGACGAATTTTCGACAAATCATGTAATTTCTCAAATAAAAAAGATCATTTTTTAACTTTTTTAAACTTCAACCGATAAAATTTTAATCAAAAACAGTTAATTTCCAAAAAAAAGAGAAAAAAAGACGATTTTTTTCCAAAACAGTTGGTTTTTAAATTTTAAAATATGGTTGTTTTTAGTTTTCGCTATAAAAAAATAGAAAACTTTCGAAATCATGTACTTTGAAACGTTCTTTCAGTAAACAATAATGTTATGTTTGTGAAATTCAGAACTATGCTAGAAAAACTGACCGTACTTAAAATATTACATTTTTTCTTCTCAAACTGAATGACTGACACTATGACTCTATTTTACGAGTGAATTATAAACTTTTATCAATAATTTGTATAAAAAAGCTATTTTTCATATAGGGGAGAGTGGTCCTAAGTCGGCACTGTGACTTAAGTGTAAATATTTTGAAAAGTTCAATCGATTAAGTGTGAAAAACTATTTTTCATTCAGATTTGTTTCGTATGCGTAATAGCATGAAATGTGTAAACATTCGAATTGGTCCTGAGTCAGCACGAAACAGGTGGTCCTGAGTCGGCACTTTTTTGTTTCTTGCTTTTGTTGTTATTTTATCTTGTTGTGTCTCAATTCCATGATTTTCAACTAAAATGATGAATCTTTAACTAGAATAGTTGACTTTTTGAGCATTTTGAATTAGGATTTAAAAAATCGTATTTTCTACTTTTATTAATAATGCTTACATTATTTAAATTTCGCGAGGAAATGCATAGTTTCCAAAAGAAAATGGTGCTAAATTTAAATGATAAAAGAAGTCAAAGTAATAGAAAACATATTATTCGCATTAAACAGTGCCTTATTCAGGGTTGCTACAATATTCCAGTTTCTAAATTCTTTTAGGCATAAAACCAACCATACACCTAGAAGATTAATAATGTTGATGCAAAATTAATTTTGTTTCTATTTTATATACTTAAAACACTTTTTAGTTGTGTTTTCAAGTCAAAAAGATAAATTTTCAACCAAAGAAATGAATTTTTAACGAAAATGATGAATCTTCAACTAAAAATATGAATTTTTAACCAAATAGTTATTTGAGTTTTCAACCCAAAAGATTAATTTTCTACCAAAAAAGACTCATTTTCAACAAAGCACATGAATTTTCATCTAAAAAAATCAATTCTCAACCAAAATTAGAATAGTTAAAATGTCAGAAAAATAAATGTTCAACAAAAAAAACAACGAATTTTCAACAAAATATTTTTTTTCCTAAAAAAATGATTTTTTAACCAAAACTAGAAGAATTAGATTTTCAGTTGGGACAATCAAATTTCAACCGAAAAAATTAATTCTGATCAAAATAATTCAATTTCAAACTAAAAAATATAAATTTACAAACCAAAAGTATAATATTTCAATTTGCAGTTAGAAAAGTAAATTAAAAAAAAACGAGTTTTCAGCAAAATTAATTTTCAACTAAAAATATAAATTTTCAAGCGAAAATGGAATAGTTATATCTTCAGTTAAAAAGATTAATTTTCAACTAAAAAGAATCGAATTTTCAACCAAAAATATGAAATTTTGACCAAATAGTGGAGTTTTCAATCCAAAAGATGAATTTTCTATCAACAAAAAAAAACGAATTTTCAAGTAAATAATTTTTTTCCATTAAAGAAATGAATTCTTAACACAAAACAGAATAGTTAAATTTTCTATTAAACAGATAATTTTTTAACGAAAAAGGTTACTTTTTCATCAAAAAATGTAAATTTTCCATAAAAAATGGAATAGCTAAAGTTAATTTTTAAACAAATACATGAATTTTAAACTAAAAAGGTAAATTTTCTACCAAAAATAAAGTAGGATAATTTTCAATTAGTAAAATAAATTTTCAACCAAAAAACAAACGAATTTTCAACAAAATAGTTAAATTTTCAACCAAAGAAATTAATTTTTAACCAAAAAGATGAAATTTCAGCTAATGAGAGTACTGTTTTACCAACAAAAGACGGATTTTCAACAAATACTTAAATTTTCACCGTAAACGGATACATTTTCAACTAAAAATAGAATAGTTAAATTTTCAGTAAAAAAAATTATTTTCAATAAAATTAAAGTCAATTTTCAACGAAATAGTATAATTTTCAACCAAGAAGATTAAATTTATATAAAAAAAGATAAATTTCCGACAAAAAATGGAAGTTACATTTCCAGTTAAAAAAATTAATTCTAAATAAGAAAAAACTAATTTTCAACCAAAAAGATCAATTTTCAACCAGTAAGATGAATTTTCTACAAAAATAGATGAATTTTTAATAAAGTACATGAATTTTCAACCAAATATTTGAATTTTCAAGGAAATTTCCAACCAAAAAGATGAATGAGACACCAAGAAGATTAAATATTCTCCCACAAAATTCGAATTATCAATAAAATACAGGAATTTTAAACCAAATATTTGAATCTACAACTTAAGAAAATAAATTTTGAACCAAACATATACGAGTTAAGTAAGTAAGAAATGAATTTTTAACTAAAATGATGAATCTTCAACCAAAAATATGAATATTTAACCAAATAGTTAGTTGAATTTTCAACCCAAACGATTAATTTTCTACCAAAAAAGACTCATTTTCAACAAAGTTTATGAATTTTCATATAAAAAAGATCAATTCTCATCCAAAATTAAAATAGTTAAAATATTAGTAAAATAAATGTTCAACCAAAAAAAAAAACGAATTTTCAACAATATATAATATATATATATATATATATATATATATATATATTAATAAAAAAAAAAGATTTTTTAACCAAAAATAGAAGAATTAAATTTTCAGTTAAGGCACTCAATTTTCAATCAAACAAATGAATTCTCAACAAAAAATTCAATTTAAACTAAAAAAAAAAAAAATTTACAAACCAAAAAATATAATGTTTCAATTTGCAGTTAGAAAAGTATATACAAACAACAGTTTTCAGACAAATTAATTGATTTTCAACTAAAAATATAAATTTTTAAGCGAAAATGCAATAGTTATATCTTCAGTTAACAAAAAATTAATTTTCAACTAAAAAGAAAAGAATTTTCAACCAAAGAAATGAAATTTTAATCACAATGATGAATTTTTACCCAAATATTGGATTTTTCAACACAAAAAATGAATTTTCTATCAACAAAAAAAAACGAATTTGCAACCAAATAGTTTTTTTCTAGCCAAAGAAATGAATTCTTAAAAAAATAGAATTGTTAAATTTTCTACGAAACAGATAATTTTGTAACGAAAAATATTACATTTCACCAAAAAAGGTAAATTTTCCACAAAAAATGGTATAGTTAAAGTGAATTTTCAACTAAAATGATGAATCTTCAACTAAAAATTTTTTAACCAAATACATGAACTTTTAACCAAAAATAGAAGAATTAAATTTTCAGTTAAGACAATCAATTTTCAACCAAAAAAATGAATTCTCAACAAAATAATTCAATTTGAATTTAAAAAAAACAAACTTACAAACCAAAAAATATAATGTTTCAATTTGCAGTTAGAAAAGTAAATACAAACAACAGTTTTCAGACAAATTAATTAATTATCAACTAAAAATATAAATTTGTAAGCGAAAATGGAATAGTTATACTTTCAGTTAAAAAAAAATTAATTTTCAACTAAAAAGAAAAGAATTTTCAACCAAAGAAATTAACTTTTAATCACAATGATGAATTTTTACCCAAAAATATTAAATTTTGACCAAATAGTGGACTTTTCAATCCAAAAGATGAATTTTCTATCAACAAAAAAACGAATTTTCAACTAAATAATTCGATTTTACACCCAAAAGATGAATTTCCTACCAAAAAAGATACAGTTTCAATAAAATATATAAATTTTCAACTAAAAAAGAGAAATTTACAAACCAAGAATATAATAGTTCAATTTGCAGTTAGAAAAGTAAATTTTAAACAAAAAAACGAGTTTTCAGCTAAATTAATTAATTTTCATCTAAAAATCTAAATTTTCAAGCAAAAATGGAACAGTTACATCGTAAGTTAAGAAAATTAATTTTCAACTAAAAAGACACGAATTTTCAACCAAAGAAATTAATTTTTAATCACAATGATGAATTTTAAACCAAATATATGAATTTTTGACAAAATAGTGGAATTTTTAACTCAAAACATGAGTTTTCTATCAACGAAAAAAATAAATTTTCAACTAAACAGTTTTTTTTTAAAGCAAATAAATGAATTCCTAACAAAAAATAGAGTAGTTAAATTTCTACAAAACAGAGAATTTTTTAACGAAAAAAATTACATTTCTATCAAAAAAGGTAAATTTTCCACAGAAAATGGAATAGTTAAAATGAATTTTTAACTAAAATGATGAATCTTCAACTAAAAAATAATTTAATTTTCAACCAAATTCATGAATTTTCAATTGAAAAGATAAATTTTCTACCAAAAATAAAATAGTTACATTTTCAACCAAAAAAAGAAACGAATTTTTAACAAAATAGTTAAATTTTCAACCCAAGAAATAAATTTTTAACGAAATAAATGTTCAACCAAAAAGATTAAGTTTCAACTAATGAGAGAACTCTTCTACCAAAAAATTCTGATTATCAACAAAGAGTTAAATTTTTACCTAAAACAGATAAATTTTTAAATAAAAAAAAAGAATAGATAAATTTTCAGTACAAAAATTAATTATCAATAAAATTAAAATAAATTTTCAACGAAATAGTAGAATTTTCAACCAAGAACGATAAATTGCTATCAAAAAGATAAATTGTCGACAAAAAGTGGAACAGTTACATTTTTAGTTAAAAAAATTAATTCTAAATAAGAAAAATCTAATTTTTAACCAAAAAGATAAATTCTCAACCAATAAGATGAATTTTCTATTCAAATAGATGAATCTATAACAAAGTACACGAATTTTCAACCAAAAAGATGAATTATACACCAAGAAGATTCTCACAAAATTCAAGTTTTCAATAAAATACAATAGAATAAAAAGAAACTAATTTTCAACCAAAAAGATCAATTTTCAACCAATAAGATGAATTTTCTATCAAAATAGATGAATTTACAATAATGTACACGAATTTTCAAACAAATATTTGAATTTTTAAAAGAATTTTCAACCAAAAAAACAAATTTCCAACAAAATAGTTAAATTATTATCAAACAGAAACATGCAATTCTTACCAAGAAGAATCATTTTCTAAAAAAATACGAATTTTCAACTAAAAATGATGAATCATAAACCAAATAAGTAAATTTTTAACTAAGTAGTTCCACTTCCATCTAGGTAGTTGAATTATCAACCAAAAAAGATGAATTTTCATTGAAAAACGTGATATCTGATATTTCAACCAAAAAGGATTTTAATTTTATACCAAAAAGAGTTGAATTAAAGAAAATAAGATACATTTTCAACAAAATAGTTTGAATCCTCAACAAGAACAGATTCAGGGTGTCTACCCAAATCCTGGAAAAAAATTCCCTGACAATCCCAGGTTTTTTCCAGGTATCTCAAGATTTTTCCAGGTTTTTTTCATAGTACGAAGCCATTAAAATAGTTCGCATTTTTAAAACGATAAATTATATTACAATATATTTTTAAATACAAAAGTACCATCGATTAATTGAATAATTAAATAATACTAAAAACATACTTAATCATTTTAGTACATATTTAGGTAAAATTAATGTGGGTACTATATTAAATTCAATTTAAACCGCTTAAAATTTCTAATTTTTGAAGTAAAAATATTGCATTTTAACACAATATATGATTTTTTAACAAAATAGTTGAATTTTCAACCAAAAAGATTAATTTTCTACCAAAAAAGACGATTTTTCAACAAAATACATGAATTCTTAACAAAATAGTTAAATTTTTAACTAAAAAAGATCAATTTTTAACCAAATAGTTGAATTTTAAACTAAAAAAGATCAATTTTCAAAAAAAATGAAATAATTTGATTTTCCTCGAATAGTTCCATTTTAAACCGAAAAGATGAATTTTCAACTAAAATGATGAATATTTAACTATAATACTTGAATTTTCAACCAAAAAGATGAATTTTCAAATAGTAAGATTAATTTTCTGCAAAAAAATACAATTTTTCAACAAAATACATGAATTTTTAAAGAAATATTTGAATTTTCAATTAAAGAAGACAAATATTCAAATTAAATGGTTGAATTTTGAACTAAAAAAAAAGAATTTTCAACAGAAAATGGAATAGTTACATTTTTAGTTAAAAAAATTAATTTTCAACGTAAATGATGAATTTTCAACTAAAATGATGAACCTTCAACTGGAGTAGTAGGATTTTAAACCAAAAATATGAGTTTTCAACTAAAACAATGAATCTTCAGGTGAAATAGTTGAATTTTCAACAATAAAATTAATTTCTACTAAAAAAGATAAATTGTCAACCAAAACTGAAATAATTAAGTTTTATGTTAAAAAAATCAATGTTCAACCAAAGTGATGAATTTTCAAATAAAAATAGGAATCTTCCACTGAAATAGATGAATTTTAAACCAAATGATGAATTTTCAATTAAAATGATGAATATAACTGGAATACTTGAATTTTCAACCCAAAAGATTAATTTTCAAACAAGAAGATTAATTTTATACCAAAAATGACGATTTTTCAAGAAAATACATGAATTTTGAAATATAAAAGAGCAATTTTCAATCAAAAATGGAATACTTAAATTTGCATTAAAAACAAAAATCAATTAAAGAAAGATTAATTTCTATCAAATCAGACAATTTCTCAACAAAATACATGAATTATCAACCAAATAGTTGAATTTTCAACTAGAAAGATCAATTTTTAAACAAAAATGGAATAATTTAATTTTCATTAAAAAAAAATAATTTTCACACAAAAAAAAACAACAAATTTTCCACCAGTGATGAATTTTCAACTAGAATGAAGAATCCTTAACTGGAAAAGTTTATTTTTCAACCAAAAAGGTGAATTTTGAACCAATAAGATTTATTTTCTACCAAAAAAGACGACTTTCAACAAAATACAAGAATTTTGAAATATAAAAGAGCAATTTTCAATCAAAAATGGAATACTTAAATTTGCATTGAAAGCGAAAATTGATTTTCAACCAAACTGATGCATTTTCAACTAAAATGATGAAACTTCAATTTGAATAGTAGAATTTTTAACAAAAAATCTTATTTACCCAAAAAAGACGATTTCTAAACAAAATACATGAATTCTCAACCAAATTGTTGAATTTTCAACTAAAAAGATCAATTTTCAACAAAATAGTTGAATTTTGAACTAGCAAAGATCAGTTTTCAAACAAAAATGGAATAATGTAATTTTAATTTTTTTTAAATGTCAACCAAAGTGATAATTTTTAACTAAAATTATGAATCTTCAACTGGAATAGATGAATTTAAACCAAAAGGATGAATTTTCAAATAAAATTATGAATATTTGACTGGAATACTTGAATTTTCAACCAAAAAGATTAATTTTTAAACAAGAAGATTGATTTTCTACCAAAAAGACGATTTTTCAAGAAAATACATAAATTCTCAACCAAATATTGAATTTTGAACTGAAAAAGATGATTTAAAAAAAAATTAATTTTCCATATAAAAAAAATTCAGCTAAGTGATGAATTTTCAATTAGAATGATGAGTATTCAACTAAAATAGATGAATTTGAACCAAAAAGATGAATTTATAACAAAACAGTTTACTTTTAACCAAGTAGTTTTATTTTCAATCAAAAGGATGAATTTTCAAAAGAAATGATGAATATTTAACTGGAATACTTGAATTTTCTACCAAAAAATACGATTTTTCAAAAAAGTACATGAATTTTCAGCGAAATAGTTGAATTTTCAACTAAAAAAGATAAATTGTCATTGAAAAAATGAATAGTTAACTTTTCAGTTCAAAAAATTGATGTTTAATCAAAGAGATGAATTTTCAAATAGAATGTTGGAATATTCAATTAAAATAGTTACATTTACAGTTAAAAAGAGAATTTTAAAAACAACAAAAAACTAATTTGCAAAAACATACTTACATTTTCAACCAAAAAGATTAATTTTAACTAACATTAATTTTCAACCGAAAAAGAAACAAATTTTCAAAAATTAGCTCATTTTACAACTAATGAGATGAATTTTCAATTAAAATGATGAGTCTTCAACCAAAGAAAATTAATCTTTAACGAAAAAGTTTAACTTTAAATCAAGTAATTAAATTTTCCTTCCAAAAAAGATGAATTCTGAACGAAAATCCAAAACAGTCGAATTCAACCAAAAAAAGAAAAATTTTCAACATGAGTTGAATTTTCAACTAAGAAGATTAATTTTTCGCCAAAAAGAACGATTTTTCAACAAAATGAATTAATTTTTAGCCAGATACTTGAATTTTCAACTAAAAACGATCAATTTTCAATAAAAAATGGAATAGTTAAATTGTCAGTTAAATAAATTAATTTCAAACCAAAAAAAAAACGAATTTTCAACAAAATAGTTAAATTCAGTAATATAAAGTCACTTTTGCAAATGAAGAATCATTGTTATTCAATTTTATATTGGAATTTAAAAAAAAATTAAGCACGCTCTCGAAAAAATTCCCTGACTTTAAAAAAAATTCCCTGGCATTTCCAGGTTTTTCCAGGTATATAAAAATTCCCTGACAATTCCAGGTTTTCCAGGTAGGGTAGACACCCTGAGATTAATTTTCAAACAAATAGTTGCGATTTTTAACCATAATAATAAAATTAACTTCAACTTTAGTTTATCGAAAATTCCCTAACTCTGCCAGGTTTTCCCTGACTTTCTGGAATTACCTGACCTGTAGCAACTCTCTAATTTAAAAAAAGTATATGTTTTTTCACTCTAGAATGTTTTTGTAAAAATATATGTATTAAGTCTGATATATATTTGTTTAAACAATAAATGCTTTAAATTCTCTTTAATGCTCTATAAATGCTCTGTTCGAGCTTAAATGCTGAGCATATTCTCGAGAGCATTTGCTCAACATAAATTCTTGAGCATTTAAGAACTCTATGCACACCTCGTCTTTTATTTTAATTCTTACCCTTTGATTGAATGCGCGAGGACAGATAGTGCAACCATATGGTTTCTCGCCGGTGTGAATGCGCTCGTGCTTCCGCAGAGTTCCGCCGTCGGCGAAGGCCTTCCAGCAAAAACGACACGAGTAGGGACGTTCGCCAGTGTGAATGCGAATGTGAATCTGCTGAGAACTTCGGCTTCCGAAAGTCTTGCCGCACTCTCGGCAGGGAAAAGATCGGCCACCCAGGTCCTTATTATGCGAGTGACGATGACTCACTAGAGCCCTTCCGTCTGGGAATTCCTCTCCACACTCGTCGCATGCAACCATCTTGTTGCGATGTGAAACCATGTGTCTGAAAAAGAGGAAAAACCGTAATATTTAATGAAAAAATGAGCACATAATCAAGGTCAAGAATGCAAAAGTCTACAAGTTTGAGGGTGGCAATTCGGCGGACGATTTCAAATTCTCGGTCATTTCCCGCTTTTGCCCGCAAACATTTATTTTAATCCATGACGTTAATTCTAAACATCCTTTAACACATCAGAGCAAAAAATAAATTAATTTTGAAACAAGCACTCAAATTTTCCACTAAATAATATCCATTTTTTACAAAAAAATGGAATAGTTGAACTTTCAGCTTTTCAGTTGAAATAATTAATTATCAACAAAAAAACAGATTTTCAACAAAATAGTTCAATTTTCAACCAAGTGATGAGTTTCCAAATATAATTATAAATCTTCAACTGGAATAGATGATTTTCAAACTAAAAAGATGAATTTTCAACCAAAAATGATGAATATTTAACTGGAATACTTGAATTTTCAACCAAAAAGATGAATTTTTAAACAAGAAGATTAATTTTCAAATAAAAAGATTAATTTTCTGCCCAAAAATTCCATATTTGAACAAAACACATGAATTTTTCACGAAATAGTTGAATTTTTAATTAAAGAAGACAAATTTTGAACCAAATAGTTGAATTTTCAACTTAAAAAAAAATTATTTTCAACCGAGAGTGAAATAGTAACATTTTTAGTTAAAAAAAAAATAATTTTAAACCAAAAATACGAGTTTTCAACTAAAAGCATGAATCTTCAACTGAAATAGTGGAATTTTAAACCAGACAGATGCATTTTTAACTGAAATGATGAATCTTTAACTAGAATAATTGAATTTTAGACCAAAAAGATTAATTTCTACCAAAAAAGACGAATTTTTAATTAAGAGAGATAATTTTTCAACCAAAAATTGTATACTAAAATTTTTAGTCAAAAAAATAAATGTTCAATCAAAGAGATGAATTTTTAACTAAAATTATGGAATATTCAACTGGAATAAGTTACATTTTCAGTTTAAAAAAAAAATTTTCAACCAAAAAACATCCAAAGAAAAAAACCAGTTTTCAATCAAACCGTTCATTTTTCAACCAAAGAAATTAATTTTTAACTAAAACGATGAATTTTCAACCAAAAAAATTAATTTTCAATTAAAATGATAAATATTTAACTGGAATACTTGAATTTTTCACAGGAAAGATGATTTTTCAAACAAGAAGATTAATTTTCAAATAGAAAGATTAATTTTCTACCCAAAAATTCAATCTTTCAACAAAACACATGCATTTTTAAAGAAATAGTTGAATTTTTAATTGAAGAAGACAAATTTTCAACCAAATAGTTTAATTTTGAACTAAAAACATAATATTTTTCAACCGAGCGTAAAATAGTAACATTTTTAGTTTAAAAAAATTAATTTTAAAACAAAACTAAGAGTTTTCAACTAAAAAAATTAATTTTCAACTGAAATAGTTGAATTTTCAAACAAACAAATTAATGTGTACTAAAAAAGATAAATTGTCAACAAAAACCAATTGTAAATATTAACTGGAATAGTTGAATTTTAAATCAGACAGATGAATTTTTAACTAAAATGATTAATCTTTAACTAAAATAATTAAATTCTAGAACAAAAAGATTAATTTCTACCAAAAAAGACGAATTTTCAACTAAAAAAGATAATTTTTCAACCAAAAATTGTATAATAAAATGTTTAGTCAAAAAATAAATGTTCAATCAAATAGATGAATTTTTAAAAAAAATTATGGAATATTCAACTGGAATAATAGTTACATTTTCAGTTAAAACAAAAAATTTCAACAAAAAAACATCCAAAGAAAAAACAACTTTTCAATCAAACCGTTCATTTTGCAACCAAAGAAATGAATTTTTAATTAAAACGATGAATCTTCAAACAAACAAAAATTAATTTTTAACAAAATAGTTTAACTTCCCACCATATAATTTTATTTCTAATCTAAAAGATAAATTTTCAACTAAAATTATATATATTTAAATGGAATACTTCAATTTTTAACCAGAAAGAGGAATTTTTAACCAAGAAGATTAATTTTCAAATAGAAAGATTAATTTTCTACCCAAAAATTCAATATTTCAACAAAATACATTCATTTTTAACAAAATAACTGAATTTTTAATTAAAGAAGACAAATTTTGAACCAAATAGTTGAATTTTCAACTTAAAACAAAATTTTTTCAACCGAGAGTGAAATAGTAACATTTTTAGTTTAAAAAGAAATTAATTTTAAACCAAAAATACGAGTTTTCAACTAAAATAATGAATCTTCATCTGAAATAGTTGAATTTTCAAACAAATTTAAAAAAAAGTACTAAACAAGATAGATTGTGAACAAAAACCAATTGTAAATATTTAACTGGAATAGTTGAATTTTAAATCAGACAGATGAATTTTTAACTAAAATGATGAATCTTTAACTAGAATAATTAAATTCTATACCAAAACGATTAGTTTCTACCAAAAAATACGCATTTTCAACTAAAAAACATAATTTTTCAACCAAAAATTGTATAATAAAATGTTTAGTCAAAAAATAAAAGTTAAATCAAGAGCTGAATTTTTAACTAAAATTATGGAATATTCAACTGGAATAATAGTTACATTTTCATTTAAAAAAAAATTCCACAAAAAAACATCCAAAGAAAAAACTAGTTTTCAATCAAACCGCTCATTTTTCAACCAAATAAATGTATTTTTAATTAAAACGATGAATCTTCAACCAAACAAAATTAATTTTTAACAAAAGAGTTTAACTTTAAACCAAGTAATTTTATTTCCAACCTAAAAGATGAATTTTCAACTAAAATGATAAATATTTAACTGGAATACTTGAATTTTTAACAGGAAAGATTAATTTTTGAACAAGAAGATTAATTTTCTACCAAAAAATTCAATCTTTCAACAAAATACATGCATTTTTAACAAAATAGTTGAATTTTTAATTGAAGAAGACAAATTTTCAATCAAACAGTTGAATTTTGAACTAAAAACATAATAATTTTCAACCGAGAGTGAAATAGTAACATTTTTAGTTAAAAAAAATTAATTTTAAACCAAAAATAGGAGTTTTCAACTAAAACAACGAATCTTCAACTGAAATATTTGAATTTTCAAACAAACAAAAATTAATTTTTACTAAAAAAGATAAATTGTCAACCAAAACCAATTGTAAATATTTAACTGAAATAGTTGAATTTTAAACCAGACAGATGAATTTTTAACTAAAATGATGAATCTTTAACTAGAATAATTATATTTTGGACCAAAAAGATTAATTTTTAACCAAGAAGATTAATTTCTACCAAAAAAGACGCATTTTCAACTAAAAAACATAATTTTTCAACCAAAAATTGTATAATAAAATGTTTAGTCAAAAAATAAATGTTCAATCAAAGAGATGAATTTTTAACTAAAGTTATGGAATATTCAACTGGAATAACAGTTACATTATCAATTAAAACAAAAAATTTTAACCAAAAAACATCCAAAGAAAAAACCAGTTTTCAATCAAACCGCTCATTTTTCAACCAAATAAATGAATTTTTAATTAAAACGATGAATCTTCAACCAAAAAAATTAATTTAAAAAAAAAGAGTTTAACTTTAAACCAAATAATTTTATTTCCAACCTAAAAGATGAATTTTCAACTAAAATGCTAAATATTCAACTGGGATACTTGAATTTTTAATCGAAAAGAAGAATGTTTAAACAAGAAGATTAACTTGCAAAGAAAAATATAATTTTCTACCAAAAAAATCGATTTTTAACAAAATATGTGGATTTTCAACGAAACAATTGAATTTTTAATTTAAAAAGACAAATTTTCATCCTAATTATTGAATTTTGAACAAGAAAAGATCAATTTTCCACCAAAAATGGACATTCAAATTTTCAGTTAAAGGAATTAATTTACAACCAAACTTATGAATTTTCAACTAAAATTATCAATCTTCAACTGGAATAATTGAATTTTATACCAACAGATGAATTTTTAACCATAAAGATTAATTTTCTACAAGAAAGGCGAATTTTTCAAGAAGTAAATAAATTTTCAACCAACTAATAGTTTAATTTCTGAATAAAAAATATCAATTTTCAACCAAATAGTTTAATTTTCATCCAAAAAGATACATTTTCAACGAAAAATAGACTGGTTAAATTTGCTGTTAAAAATCTAATTCTTATCAAACAAAAAAAATTAATTTTGAACAAAAGAGTTTAACTTCTAACCAAGTAGTTGAATTTTTAACTAAAAAAGATGAATTCGCAACGAAAAATGTAACAAAATTTTCTATTATGATTCAGCAATATTTCTTCTTTGAAATACTACTTCTACTCTAAAAACTACTTGAAGCACTTTCTCTATCTAAAATTTGGAAGAGGGAACTCCATCCATTTTTTGAAAATATTGGGAAAATTATTGTTTTTGGTATGTTTGAAATATCATAAATTCGATTATCAAACTTAAGTAAGCGAAAAAAATGAGGCAGAGAAAAAATTGAGGAAGGTTTTTCTTATAAGGGGAAAAAAATAAAAAATCAATAATAAATTATGATTTAATAGAGCAAACGGAGATAATCTGAAAAATCTGCGACTGTAGATAAGGTAGAAATCACTTTTTTTAATTGACCAAAATTATTAAAATAATGAAAACTTTAATTTTTCTGCGGTCAGAAGTAAATTCATGGTTTTTTAATTAAATTCCCGGTCATTTCCCGGTCAAGACGCAACCATGAAAATCCCTGTTTTTTTAATTAAATTCCCGGTCAATACCCGGTCAAATCGCCACCCTGAAAATCCCGATTATTTAATTAAATTCCTAGTTTTTCCCGGCCGTTTCCCGGTCAAGTCGCCAACCTGAAAATCCCGGTTTTTTAATTCAATTCCAGGTCATTTCCCGGGGTTTTCCGGCCAAGTCGCCACCCTGAAAATCCCGGGTTTTTAATTAAATGCCCGGTAATTTCCTCGTCTTTCCTAGTGAAGTCGCCACCCTGAAAATCTCGGGTTTCTCACGGTCAATAAAATTCCCGGTCTTCCGGTCAAGTCGCCAACCTGAAAATCCCGGTTTTTTAATTAAATTCCCGGTCATTTCCCGGGTATTTCGGGGTCAATAAATGTCTCGGTCAAGTCGCCACCCTGAAAATTCCGGGTTTTTAATTAAATTCCCGGTCAAGTCGCCACCCTGAAATACCCAGATTTTTAATTAAATTCCCGGTCAATTCCCGGCCAAATCGCCACCTGAAAATCCTGGGTTTTTAATTAAATTCCCGGTCAAGTCGCCACCCTGACAATCCCGGGTTTTAATTAAACTCCCGGTCGATTCCCCGTTTTTACCCGGTCAATAAAATTCCCGGTTATTTCACGGTCAAGTCGCCACCCTGAAAATCCCGGTTTTTAAATTAAATTCCCGATTAATAAAATTCTCGGTCATTTCCCGGTTTCCCGATCAAGTAGCCACCCTGAAAATCCCAGTTTTTAATTATTTTCCGGTCAATAAAATTCCCAGTCATGTCGCCATCCTGAAAATCCCGGTTTTTAATTAAATTCCCGATCATTTAAATTCTCGGTCATTTCCCGGTTTCCCGGTCAAGTAGCCACCCTGAAAATCCCAGTTTTTAATTATTTTCCGGTCAATAAAATTCCCAGTCATGTCGCCATCCCGGAAATCCCGGGCTTTTAATTAAATTCACAGTCAATTCCCGGTCAAGTCGCCATTCTGAAAATCCCATTTTTAAAATTAAATTCCCGGTCATTTCCCGGTTTCCAGGTCAAGTAGCCACTCTGAAAATCCCCGTTTTTAAATTATTTTCCGGTCAATTCCCGGTTTTTCCCCGGTCAATAAAATTCCCAGTCATGTCGCCATCCTGAAAATCCCGGTTTTTAATTAAATTCCCGATCATTTCCCGGTCAAGTCGCCACCCTGGAAATCCCGGGCTTTTAATTAAATTCCTAGTCGATTCCCAGTCAAGTCGCCACCCTGAAAATCCCATTTTTTAAATTAAATTCCAGGTCATTTCCCGGTCAAGTTGCCACTCAGAAAATCCCAAGTTTTAAATTAAATTTTCGGTCAATTCCCGGTTTTTTCCTGGTCAATAAAATTTCCCGTCATTTCCCGGTCATGTCGCCACCCTGAAAATCCCGGGTTTTAAATTAAATTTTCGGTCAATTCCCGGTTTTTTCCTGGTCAATAAAATTTCCCGTCATTTCACGGTCAAGTCGCCACCCTAAAAATCCTGATTTTTCAATTAAATTCCCGGTCAAGTCGCCACCCTGAAAATCCCGGTTTTTTAATTAAATACCCAGACAATTCCCGGTTTTTATCCGGTCAAGTCGCCACCCTGAAAATCCCGGGTTTTAAATTAAATTTTTGGTCAATTCCCGGTTTTTGCCCGGTCAAGTCGCCACCCTGAAAATCCCAGGCTTTTAATTAAATTCCCAGTCAATTCCCGGTCAGTAAAATTCCCGGTCAAGTCGTCACCCTGAAAATCCCGGTTTTTAAATTAAATTTTCGGTCAATTCCCGATTTTCCCCGGTCAATAAAATTCTCGGTTATTTCCCGGTCAAGTCGCCACCCTGAAAATCCCAGTTTCTTAATTCAATTCCCGGTCAATAAAATTCCCTGTCACTTCTCG
>CAKNYM010051414.1:2196-20389 GCA_932195095.1 Andricus curvator | reverse complement strand
TGCCTGCCCTTTCGAGCGGAAAAAAACATGTGCCGACTTAGGACCAGGGGGGTGCCGACATAGGACCACCATTTTCAGAAGTTAAACAACTAAATTCAGACTTACTTTCGGTGACGCTTCAACTGATCCATTCGATGAAAAGCCGCGCCACACGTCTCGCAGAAGAAATCACCAAATCTCTCGTCGCCGGTGTAGGTCGGTTCGCTCGTGACCGCATCATCCGTCTCCATCGGAATCGCCGCTCCATGCTTCGACTTCATGTGTTCCCTCAGCGATTTCACGTCCCAGTACATTTCCCCGCAGGCCGTGCACTCAAACGGACTGTCGCCTCCATGGATACGCGAGTGCGAAGCCAGGGCTTTTTCCCTCGCGAAACCAACTCCGCAGAATTGGCAAACATAGGGCTTGGTTGGATCAGTAATTGGCCAGCGAGGCGGCTGAGGATCATTAACCACCGTCATCTGATCAGTCCAGCGCGAACTCGAGGCCAAATTATTGCCACGTGACGAGCCGCGACTACTCGTCATCACCTCCAGGAGTCGCATGTCCTCGTCCACGTAATTGTACGACTTACTGACGAGCTTCCCAACATCCACTTTGGCCTCCTCTTGATTTCGCTTCGCCGCAGCCGCAGCAGCGGCACTTGCCGCATTATTCTTGCGTCGGCGAGGTGCGCTCGACTGGACCTTCTTCCGTCGGCCTTTGGTCGTTCCCCCCTCCTCCTCTGGCAGGAGAGGATCCTCGTCATTCAAGTCATCCTCGAGGCCGTCGCGCGAAGGTGCGTAGGCGTGAATCTTCAGGTGATTCATCAGATCGCACTTCCGCACGTAACGGGCTCCACAGAGATTGCATCCATGGGGTCGGTCGGTTTGATGAGCCACCATGTGGTTCATCAGGTTCGCCTTCTTCCGGAATCGTCGGCTGCAGAAGTCGCAAGGATAGGGACGAGTATTTGTGTAGGAATCTTGATCGATCGGCAGTGGAATCTCCATGTCGTCGTACTCGAGCAAATTGTCGTGAGAGACCTTCGTTTCCGGAATCTCGACCCTGAAACAATTATCCAAGTTTAATTCAGAACATTTTTTTTTAATTCAAGTATTCCAGTTAAATATTTATAATTTTAGTTGAGAATTTATCTTTCAGGTTGGAAATAAAATTATTTGGTTAAAAGATACTCTTTTGTTAAAAATTAATTTTTTTCGGTTAAAGATTCATCGTTTAAATTAAAAATTCATTTCTTTGGTTGAAAAATGAGCTGTTTGATTGAAAACTTGTTTTTTCTTTTGATGTTTTTTGGTTGGAAATTATTACTTTTCTAAGCTGGAAATGTAACTATTATTCCAGTTCAAATTTTCATAATTTTAGTTAAAAATTCATCTCTTTCGTTGAACATTCATTTTTTGACTAAAAATTTAATTATTCAATTTTTGGTTCAAAAATGAACTTTTTTAGTTGTAAATTCATCTTTTCTGGTAGAAATTAATCTTCTTGGTTGAAAATTAATCTTTTTGATCAAAAATTTAATTATTTTAGTTAAAGATTCATCATTTCAGTTAAAAATTCTTCTTTTTGGTTTAAAATGTTTTTTTTGTTGTGGAAAGTGATTTTTTTAACTGAAAATTTAACTTATTCCAGTTGAAAATTCTATAGTTGAAGTTGAAAATTCATCTGTTTGGTTAAACATAATTTTTTTTTAACTTGAAATTTAATTATTTCAGTTTTGGATGAAAATTTATCTTTTTTAGTAAAAATTAATTTTTTTTGTTTGAAAATTCAACTATTTGAGTTGAAGATTCATTGTTTTAGTTGAAAACTCTTATCAGGGTGGCGATTCGGCGAACGACTTCAAAGTCCCGGTCATTTCCCGGTCAAGTTTGTCAATTTTCCCGGTCAACTCAAAGTAACATATTTATATTTGCCACAAAACGCAAACATTTATTTTAATTCATGACGTTCGTTCTAAACATCTTTTAACACAACAGAGCAAAACGTTGCAAAATAGATTAATTTTGAAAAAAAATACTTAAATTTTCCACTAAAAAATATCAATTTTTTACCAAAAAATGGAATAGTTAAACTTTCATTTGAAAAAATTAATTTTCAACAAAAAAAAACGGATTTTCAATAAAATAGTTCAATTTTCAACCAAAGTGATGAATTTTCAAATCAAATTATGAATCTTTATCTGGAATAGTTAAATTTTAAACCAAAAAGATAAATTTTCAACCCAAAAATACAATTTTTCAACCAAATACATTAACTTTTAAAGAAAGGTTTGAAGTTTTAATAAAAGAAGACAAATTTTCAACCAAATTGTTAAATTTTGAACTTAAAAAATAATAATTTTCAATCGAAAATGGAATAGTAACATTTTTAGTTTAAAAAATTATTTGTAAACCAAACATAAGAGTTTTCAACTGAAACAATGAATCTTTAACTGAAATAGTTCAATTTTCAAACCAAAAAGTTAATTTTTACTAAAAAAAGATAAATTGTCAACCGAAACTTTAATAATTAAATTTCAAGTTAAAAAAATCTGCCCGCTTCGCGGGCACATTCTCATCGCGCGCTTCGCGCGCGGCTCGCTTCGCTCGCAAGTTTGAGCGCGCCTAGGGCGCGCAACTATTGGATCTCGCGCTTCGCGCTCGATCATATATTTATCTCGCGCTTCGCGCTCGATTATGTATTCACCTCGCGCTACGCGCTCGGGCGTATCTACATCGCGCTTTACGCTCGGTTGCTCTAGATTTTTCAACTTCGTGTTCGACTTCGATGAAAAGAAAAAGTTTGTTTGCAAATATTAGAAAATTATCAAAACCTCTACATATTAAGTGATTGTTAAATTTGTTTTTATTTTAGACTGAAAAGGAACTTCATTTACTCAAGGTTCTATCGACCTTAAGGAACACATTCTCATCCAGACACTCGCGCTTCGCGCTCGATATTTGATTTGAAAATCATTTGAACCTTGCGTTCCACGCTCGGTTCTGTGCATTTGATTTTTCTATTTTCAATGCTGTTTTTTACGAATAAAACAAAAACTGCGCGTCATATCAAAAAGTGAATGATAAGAAATTTGTAGATCTTTTTTGGGTGCACAATTTTGGTGGAATGATCTTTTCTCGTATCTTGCATAGTTTCACAGCAAAATGGAATTTTTGATTATTTTTTTGTGCGATCAAAATTTGAATTTTTTATTTTTCAAAAAATTCAAAAAGTTGTTATGAAAATATTATAGGGCGTTCAAAAAGCAACGTTTTTCTCCTCTTGACTTTTTTTCATATCGTGCGTTTTTCGGCTTAAAATGTACATTTTCGTTTGTTTTTTGGAATTTTGAAAATGCTATAACTCCAGTAATTTTTGTTTTATCACGAAAAGTCATTAGAATATTTTGTTCGTCATTTTGCGTACTACTAATAACCATACATAGAATTTTTAAATCTTCAAAAAAAGTGGTCTCAAAAATTTTCAAAATGTGCTCACTTTTTGAATTTTCATCCAAAATAGCTGGTTAACGAACTCGTTCTCTATTTTTCGGCCATAAAAAAGTGTGCCAAAGCTCAATCAAATCTGATCATTTTTTCGAAAGTTATCGTGGCTACAGACAGACAGACAGACAGACAGACAGACAGACAGACAGACAGACTACAGACAGACAGACACCTTGGTAAAAACCGTTTTTTCTGGCTCAGGGGGTCTCAAAACGTGGAGATTTGATGAAAACCGACTATGTCAAATTTTACATAAAACCAATACCTTCTCATTAGAATGAGAATGTAAAAATTAATGTTTAACCAAACAGATGAATTTTCAACAACAGCTATGGAATTTTCAATTGGAATAAGTTATTTTTTCAGTTAAAAAAATTACTTCCAACAAAAAAAAACTAACTTTTAACAACAACAAAAACTAACTTTAAAAATAATAGTTACATTTTCAAACAAAGTGACGAATTTTCAAATAAAATTGTAAATATTTAACTGCAATAGTTGAATTTCAAACCAGAAATATGAATTTTTAACTGAAATGATGAATCATTAACTAAAATAATTGAATTTTTGACCAAAAAGATTAATTTTCAACCAAGAAGATTAATTTCTACCAAAAAAAGACGAATTTTCAACTAACAAAGATAATTTTTCAACCAAAAATTGAATAATCAAATTTTTAGTCAAAAATGAATGTTCAACCAAAGACATGAATTTTGAACTAAAATTATGAAATATTCAACTGGATTAATAGTTACATTTTCAGTTGAAAAAAAAATAATTTTCAACCAAAAAACATCCAAAGAAAAAACAAATTTTCAATCAAACAGCTCATTTTTCAACTAAAGAAATGAATTTTTAATTAAAACGATGGATTTTCACTTAAAAAAAAATTAATTTTTAACAAAAGAGCTTAACTTTCAACCAAATAATTTTATTTCAAACCTAAAAGATGAATTTTCAACTAAAATAATAAATATTTGACTGGAATACTTGAATTTTTAACCGAAAAGAGGAATTTTTAAACAAGAAGATTAACTTTCAAAGAAAAATAAGATAATTTTTTACCAACAAAAAAATCGATTTTTTAACAAAATACATGAATTTTCATCGGAATAGTTAAATTTTCAATTAAAAAGACAAATTTTTATCCAAATTGTGGAATTCCGAACTTGAAAATTTTAATTTTCAACTCAGAATGGAACAGTTAAATTTTCGTTTAAAGAAATTAATTTTCAACCAAACTGGTGAATTTTCAAATAAAATGATGAATCTTCAACTGAAATGATGAATCTTTAACTGGAATAGTTTAATTTTATGCCAAAAAGATGAATTGTCAACCATAAAGTTTAATTATCTACAAAAATAGATGAATTTTCCACAAAGTACATACATTTTCAAACAAATAGTTTAATTAACTTTAATATTTAACCCAGTAGTTGAATCTCTAACTAAAAAACGATGAATTCGCAAAGAACAATGTAAAAAAAATTTCTCTTATAATTCAGAAATATTTCTTCTTTGAAATTCTACTTCTACTCTGAAAACTGCTTGAAGTACTTTTATTATCTAAAATTTAGTAGAGGGAACTTTCAAATTGTGACGAATTCTGACTTGAAAGAGGGATTTTTAAAAATTCCTTTTTTCTCAATCCGAATTATAATTCCTTTAAAAAATTCCGATTCCATGTAAAACATTCCCTGTTCCAAGTGAAATTATATTTCTTGAATTTTGCTATGATCAGAAGTAAATTCCCGGTTTTTAAATTAAATTCCCGGACATTTCCCGGTCAATAAAATTCCAGGTCATTTCCCGGTTTCCCGGTCAAGTCGCCACCCTGATAATATTAATTTTCAAACAATTAGTTAGATTTTCAACCAAAAAGATGTATTTTCAACCATGCAGTTGAATCTTTAAAATTCAACCAAATTTTCCAACCACGAAGATTAATTTCTACCAAACAAGACGAATTTTCAACAAAATACATGAATTTGCAATGAAATAGTTGAATTTTCGAATGAAAAGACAAATTATTATTGAGTTCTATTAATTCAGTTCGCATTCAAGAGAGAAAAAACAAGAAAAGTGGGAAACGAGAGGAATACATTTTTTTAAATAAAACAAATTCCTAACATTTCAAGTAAGTATTGCATTTTCAACCAAATAGTTTTAATTTTCCACTAAACAATACGATTTTTCAGCAAAATACAAGAATTTTTAATAAAATAGTTGAATTTTCAAATAAAAAGACAAATTTTCATCCAAAATGTTGAATTTTGAACTAAAAAAGATCAACTTTCAACCAAAAATGGAATAGATACATTTTCAACCAAGCTTTTCAAACAAGAACATGAATTTTCAACTAAAATTATGAATCTTCAACTGCAATAGTTGAATTTTAATCCAAAACGATGAATTTTCAACCAAAATTATGAATCTTTAACTGGAATAATTGATTTTTCAACCAAAAAGATCAATTTTCCACTGAAAAATACGATTTTTCATCAAAATACATAATATTTTCAATTAAATAGTTGAAAATTCCATTAAAAAATAGGAATTAAAAAAAAATAGTTGAATTTTCATTTAAAAAAATTAATTTTCAGAAAAAGAAAAAACGAATTTTCAAGAAAAGAGCGCATTTGCCACCAAATAGATGAATTTTCAGTTAAAGTGATGAATCTTCACCGAAAAAAATTAATTTTGATCAAAGCATTTTAACTTTCAACCAAGTAATTTAATTTTCATTCCAACAAAAGATGAATTCTGATCAACAAAAGAAGTAGTTGATATTTCAACCAAAAAAGATTTCAATTTTTAATCAAAAAGAGTTGAATTCAACCAAAAAATACGACTTTTCAACATGAGTTGAATTTTCAACTTGATATTCTTTCTTGACTAACAAATTTTTTTGATTGAAAATTCAGTTGAGAATTCGAGTATCTTTAATATGTATATATGTATTGTCTTACCAATTCGTCTTTTTTGGTTATATTCGATTGTTTTTTATTTAAAATTAAAATATTTTTTGATTTAAATATCAACTATTACATTTTTTGGTGAAAAATAGTATTTTCAGGTAGAAAATTCATATTTTTGGTTGAAAATTTGACTCATTGATTCAACTATTTGGTTGAAAATTGATCTTTTTTAGTTAAAGATTCAACTGCATGGTTGAAAATACATCTTTTTGGTTGAAAATTTAACTTATTGTTTGAAAATTAATATTACTTAGTTGAAAATTCAACTTTTTTGGTGAAAACTTGACTGTTTGGTTCAATATTAATCGTTTTTAGTTAACAATTCCACAACTTGGTTGAAACTTCACTTTTTTAGTTCACAGTTCAATTATTTGGTTGAAAATTAACGTAATGTCTTAAACAATTGTACTTTTTGATAGAAAATTATTCGTCCTAGTTTAAAATTTAACTATTTGGTAGAGAATACATGTATTGTCTTAGCAATTCGTCTTTTTTGGTTATATTCAGCCGTTTTTAATTTAAAATGAAAACATTTTTTAAATTTAAATATCAACTATTACATGTATTGCTGTAAATTATTATTTTCAGGTTGAAAATTTAACTATTTGGTTGAAAATTGATCCTTTTTAGTTGAAAATTCAACTATTTTGTTGACTATTTTGTTTTTGTTTGACAATTGTGTAATCGCTGAAAAAAGTGTGAAATAGTGTTAAAATATTGAGTGTGGTGAGTTCGAGGCCTGTATACATATTTTCAGGTAGAAAATTCATATTTTTGGTTGAAAATTTAACTGATTGATTGAAAATTGATATTTTTTACTTCAAAATTCAACTATTTCGTTGAAAATTGTTTTCTTTTTTCATTGAAAATTCAACCTGTTGGTCGAAAATTTAACTATTTGGTTGAAAATTAATCTTTTTTGTTGAAAATTTGAATATTTTGTTGAAAACTCATCCTTATAGTTGAAAATTTAACTATTTAGTTGAAAATTGACCTTTTGTAGTTGATAATTTATGTATTTTATTCAAAAATCGTCCTTCTTGATAGCAAATACAATATTTTTTTAGTTTTAATATCATTTATTACATTTTTTGGCAAAAATTAGTTATGTCAGGTAGAAAATTGTTGAAAATTCATCTTTTTACCTTAAAATTGAACAATTTAATTAAAAATTCAGCAGTTTTGTTAAAAGCTCATCTTTTTATCTTGAAAATTCAACATTTTAGCAGAAAATTGTGAGAAAATAGAAAATTATTATTATTTTTTAGTTGAAAATTCAACTATTTGGTTTAAAATTGATCTTTTTTAGTTTAAAAATCAACTATTTGGTTGAAAATTCACCTTTTTGGTTAAAAATTTAATTATTTACTTGAAAATTATTACTTTTCGTTTGAAAATTCAACTATTTTGTTGAAAATTGATCCTTTTTAGTTGAACCTTTAACTATGTTGTTGAAACTTCATCTTTTTAGTTGAAAATTTAACTATTTGTTTGAAAATTCATCTTTTTTAGTTGACTATTTATAGATTTTCTTTTAAAAATCGTCCTTTCTGATAACAAATTAATCGCCTTGGTTTAAAATTGAACTATTTGGTAGAAAATAAATGTGTTGTCTTAACAATTCGTCTTTTTTGATTATATTCAACTGTTTTTTATTTAAACTTAAAATATTTTTTAAATTTAAATATCAACCATTACATTTTTTGGCAAAAATTAGTATTTTCAGGTAGAAAATTGGTGAAAATTCATCTTTTTAGTTGAAAATTTAACTATTTGGTTGAAAATTGATCTTTTATAGTTGACAATTTATATATTTTCTTCAAAAGTCGTCCTAGCTGATAACAAATTGATCGTCTTCGTTTGAAATTAAACTATTTGGTAGAAAATATATGGGTTGTCTTAAAAATTCGCCTTTTTTGGTTATATTCAACTTTTTTTAATTTAAACTTAAAATATTTTTTTTGTTTAAATATCAACCATTACATTTTTTGGCAAAAATTAATTTTCAGGTTGAAAATTGGTGAAAATTCATCTTTTTTGTTTAAAATTGAACTATTTAACTCAAAATTCAGCAGTTTTGTCAAAAACTCATCTTTTTATCTTGAAAATTCAACATTTTAGCAGAAAATTGTGAGAAAATAGAAAATTATAATTTTTTAGTTGAAAATTAAACTATTTGGTTGAAAATTATTATTTTTTAATTGAAAATTCAACTATTTTGTTGAAACTTCATCTTTTTAGTTGAAAATTCAACTATTTGGTTGAAAATTGATCCTTTTTAGTTGAAAATTCAACTATTTGGTTGAAAATTGATCTTTTTTAGTTGAAAATTCAACTATTTTGTTGGAAATTCATCTTTTTAGTTGAAAATTCAACTATTTGGTTGAAAATTGATCTTTTTTAGTTTAAAATTCAACAATTTGGTTGAAAATTCATCTTTCTGGCTAAAAATTTAACTATTTGGTTGAAAATTATTATTTTTTAGTTGAAGATTCAACTATTTTCTTGAAACTTCATCTTTATAGTTGAAAATTCAACTATTTTGTTTGAATCGCTGAAAAAAGTGTGAAATAGTGTCAAAATATTGAGTGTGCTGAGTCTGAGGCCTCTAAATTAAAAAAATATAAATAAATTACCCATCGTCAGGTCCAGATCGGTCCCAGTTATCAGCAACGACCTCTTCTGTAACCTGGATGTTGAAATAATCGTGACCCTGGTCCTGGGGAACGATATATATCGACTCCATGTCGCTCGACTGAGGAACCATGAGAATTTCGGCATCTCCAGAATCTTGTTCGGTTGGCTGCTCGAGAATTTCTTCCTCCACAATCTCCTCTTCGACGACCTCCTCACAGGCCCCGATCACCTCCTCCTCCTGGGCGACCATGTCCTCCTCCAAGCCACAGACTTCCTCGTGAACGACGTTCCCGACTTCCTCTGCCCAATGCAGAGTCATCTCCTCGGGAACGTCCATTGAATCCTCAGTTATCGTAGCCATTGCTTTATTTTATCACTGACATCACTGCAAAGGCAAATAAATAAGTAACTTGAAAAATATTTAACCATTTTTCATTTCCAATTATGTTCTGAACAAAAGCAAATTGTTAATTTTTAACATGTTCATCGAGTTAGAACGGAGAATGGAGGATTTTACTATTTTCAATAACATTTTTATTTAGTTGAAAAGGGAAAAAATCTCTATTTCTAACATTTTTCATCTGAAGATGACAGGAAGGAACTTTATTTTCAATTTTCTGAATTGGAAAACTAAAGTTTTTAACATTTTCATTGACTTGGAACGGAGAAATTTTTTGTTTTTAATATTTTTTTTAATTGGACGAGGATATTTTTGTCTTTAAAACATTTTTATTGAATTGGGAGGGAGAAAACCAATATTTGATTTAAATTTTTTTATGAAAGGGAGGATTTTTTTCTTCAATTTTCTGAATTTGAAAAGGGAAATTTTTAACATTTTGATTGAGTTGGAAAAGAAGAATTTTGATTTTTTTTTCAAATTGGACGAGGCGATTTTTTGGTTTATAATATTTTTCAATTGTACAAGGCAATTTTTCTATTTATAACATTTTCATTTAGTTGAAATTGACTTTCATTGACTTGGAACGGAGAAATTTTTTTGTTTTTAATTTTTTTTTTAATTGGACGAGAATATTTTTTTCTTTATAACATTTTTATTGAATTGGGAGGGAAAAATCAATATTTTATTTAAAAATTGTTTTTTATGAAAAGTAGGATTTTTCTTCTTCAATTTTCTAAATTGGACATTTTTAATGAGTTAGAACGGAGAAAGGAGGATTTTACTATTTTAAATTTTCTGAATTGGAACAGGGAAATTTTCAACATTTTTATTGAGTTATAACGCAGAAAGGAGGATTTTACTATTTTCAATTTCCTGAATTGGAAACGGGAAATTTTTTACATTTTTATTGAGTTAGAACGGAGAAAGGAGAATTTTACTATTTTCAATTTTCTGAATTGGAAAAGGGAAATTCTTAGCATTTTCATCGAGTTAGAATGGAAAAAGGAGGATTGTAATATTTTCAATTTTCTGAATTGGAAAAGGGAAATTATTAATTTTTAAGATTTTCATTTTTATGGTTTTGAATGGAGATAAGTAATTTTTTTTAAATTCTCAATTGGAAGCAATTTCTCGTTTATAATATTTTTATTGACTTGAGAGGGGAAATCTGTATATTATTTTTTTATTTTTTTTTTTATGAAAGGGAGGATTTTTCTATTTTCAATTTTCTCGATTGGAAAGGGGGGATTTTTATATTTTTTAATTATGTTCTGAAAAAAAGGTAAATTGTTAATTTCAAACATTTTCATTGAGTTGGAATGGAGGACTACTATTTTCAATTTTCTGAATTGGAAAAGGGAAATTTTTAACATTTTTATTGAGTTAGAACTGAGAAAGGAGGATTTTACTATTTTCAATTTTCTGAATTGGAAAAGGGAAATTTTTAACAACATTTTTATTGAGTTTGAACGGAGAAAGGACGATTTTACTATTTTCGATTTTCTGAATTGAAAAAGGGAAATTTTTAACATTTTTATTGATTTGGAAAAGTGGAGGTTTTGATTTTTCCTTTTTTTTCAAATTGCACGAGACCATTTTTTTTATAACATTTTTATTAACTTGAAAGGGGGCAATATATATTTTAAAAATTTTTCTTTATATGAAAGGGAGGATCTTTTTTATTTGCAATTTTCTGAATTGGAAAAGGCAAATTTTTAATTTTTAAGATTTTCATTTAATGGTTTGGAACAGAGATAATTTAAAAAAAAAATTATCAAGTGGAGGCAATTTCTTGTTTATAATATTTTTATTGACTTGAGAGGGGAAAATCTATATATTATTTTATTTTTTTGATGAAAGGGAGGATTTTTCTATTTTCAATTTTCTGAATTGGATAAGGGAAATTCTTAACATTTTCATCGAGTTAGAATGGAGAAAGGAGGATTGTACTATTTTCAATTTTCTGAATTGGACATGGAAAATTTTTAACATTTTTATTGAGTTGGAAAAGTGGAGGTCTTTATTTTTCATTTTTTTTTTTCAAATTGGAAGAAACCATTTTTTTTTATAACATTTTTATTAACTTGAAAGGGGGCAATATATATTTTAACAAATTTTCTTTATATGAAAGGGAGGATCTTTTTTATTTGCAATTTTCTGAATTGGAAAAGGGAAAATTGTTAATTTTTAAGAATTTCATTTAATGGTTTCGAACGGAGGTAAGTAATTTTTAAAAAATTCTCAATTGGAGGCAATTTCTTGTTTATAATATTTTTATTGACTTGAGAGGGGAAAATCTATATTATTTTATTTTTTTTATGAAAGGGAGGATTTTTCTATTTTCAATTTTCTGAATTGGAAAAGGGAAATTTTTGACATTTTCATCGAGTTAGAATGAAGAAAGGAGGATTTTACTATTTTCAATTTTCTAAATTGGTAAAAGGAAATTTTTAACATTTTTATTGATTTGGAAAAGTGAAGGTCTTGATTTTTCATTTTTTTTTTTTCAAATTGGACGAGGCCATTTTTTTATAACATTTTTATTAACTTGAAAGGGGGCAATATATATTTTAACAAATTTTCTTTATATAAAAGGGATGATCTTTTTTATTTGCAATTTTCAGCGTTGGAAAAGGCAAATTGTTAATTTTCAAGATTATCATTTAATGGTTTGGAACGGAGATAATTTTTTTTAAATTCTCAATTGGAGGAAACTTCTTGTTTATAATATTTGTATTGACTTGAGAGGGGAAAATCTATATATTATTTTTTTTTATGAAAGGGAGGATTTTTATATTTTTGAATTATGTTCTGAAAAAAAGGGAAATTGTTAATTTCCATTTTCATTGAGTTGGAACGAAGACAATATAAAAAAAATTTAATTGGAGACAATTTCTTGTTTATAATATTTTTATTAAGTTGACCGGGGCAAATCTATATATTTTTTTTTTTTTAATTTTTTGGATGAAAGGGGCGATTTTTTTATTTGCAACGAGAAAATTAGAATTTTTTTTTAATTGGAGACAATTTCTGGTATATAAATATAATATTTTTATTGAGTTGAAAGGGGAAAAAATCAATATTTGTTCAAAACAAATTTTTTTTTATGAAAGGGAGGATTTTTCTATTTTCAATTTTCTCGGTTGGAAAGGGGGGATTTTTATACTTTTTAATTATGTTCTGAAAAAAATCGAAATTGTTAATTTCAAACATTTTCATTGAGTTGGAACGGAGACAATATAAAACAAAATTTGTTACGAGGCAATTTCTTGTTTATAATATTTTTTTTTTTATTATTTGGATGAAAGTGGCGATTTTTTTTTCAACGAGACAATTATAATTTTTTTTTAATATGAGACAATTTCTGGTATATAAATATAATATTTTTTTTTTAGTATTTTTTTCAATTTTCTGAATTGGAAAAGGTAAATTTTTTACATTTTGACTGATTTGGAAAAGAGCAATTTTGATATTTTTTCAAATTGGACGAGGCCATTTTTTTGTTTATAATATTTTTGAATTGGACAAGGTAATTTTTTTATTTATAACATTTTTCTTCTGAAGATGAAAGGAAGGAATTTTATTTTCAATTTTCTGAATTGGAAAAGGGAAATTGTTAATTGTTATCATTTTCATTGACTTGGAACAGAGAATTTTTTTGTTTAAAATTTTTTTTTTTAATTTGACGAGGATATTTTTTTCTTTATAACATTTTTATTGAATTGGGAGGGAAAAAATCAACATTTGACTAAAATTTTTTTTTTATGAAAGAGAGGATTTTTTTTCTTAAATTTTCTGATTTGGAAAAGGGAAATTTTCAACATTTTGATTGAGTTGGAAAAGAGGAATTATGATTCTTTTTCAAATTGGACGAGGCCATTTTTTTATAACATTCTTATTAACTTGAAAGGGGGCAATATATATTTTAAAAATTTTTCTTTATATGAAAGGATCTTTTTTATTTGCAATTTTCTGAATTGGAAAAGGCAAATTCTTAATTTTCAAGATTTTCATTTAATGGTTTGGAACGGAGATAATTTTTAAAAAATTCTCAATTGGAGGCAATTTCTTGTTTATAATATTGTTATTGACTTGAGAGGGGAAAATCTATATATTATTTTATTTTTTTGATGAAAGGAAGGATTTTTCAATTTTCTCCATTGGAAAGGGGGGATTTTTCTATTTTTTAATTATGTTGTGAAAAAAGGGAAATTGTTAATTTCAAACATTTTCATTGAGTTGGAATGGAGAAAATTTTTGTTTTTAATATTTTTTTCTTTATTGGACGAGGAAATTTTGTTATTTTTAACATTTTGATTAAGTTGAAAGGGGAAAATCTATATATTATTTTTTTAACCAATTTTATATGAAAGGGAGCATTTTTTATATTCAATTTTCTGAATTGGAAAAAGGAAATTGTTAATTTTAAACATTTTCACTGGGCTGGAACGGAGATAATATAACAAAAAAAATTTAATTGGAGGCAATTTCTTGTTTATAATACTTTTATTAAGTTGACCGGGGAAATCTATGTATTATTTTATTTTTTAATTTTTTTATGTAAGGGACGATTTTTTTATTTTCAACGAGACAATTAATTTTTTTTTTAATTGGAGGCAATTTCTGGTATATAATATTTTTATTGAGTTGAAAGGGGAAAATGTATATATATATATTTTTTATGAAAGGAAGGATGTTTCCATTTTCAATTTTCTGAACTCGAAAAGGAAAATTGTTAATTTTTAACATTTTCATTAACTTGTAACGGAGAAATTTTTTGTTTTTGATATTTTTTTTTTAATTGGACGAGGATATTTTTTTCTTTATAACATTTGTATTGAATTGGGAGGGAAAAAATCAATATTTGATTTTTTTAAAATTTTTTATGAAAAGGAGGATTTTTTTTCTTCAATTTTCTGAATTGGAAAAGGGAAATTTTTAACATTTTGATTGAGTTGGAAAGGGAAAAAATCTCTATTTCTAACATTTTTCTTCTGAAGATGAAAGGGAGATATTTTATTTTCAATTTTCTGAATTGAAAAAGGGAAATTGTTAATTTTTAACATTTTCATTGACTTGGAACCGAGAAATTTTCTAATATTTTGTTTAAATTGGACGAGGCTATTTTTTTCTTTATAACATTTTTATTGAATTGGGAGGGAAAAAACAATATTTAATTAAAAATTTTTTTTTATGAAACGGAGGATTTTTTTCTTTATAATTTTTGTTTATAATATTTTTCAATTGGACAAGGCAATTTTTCTATTTATAACATTTTTATTTAGTTGAAAAGGGACAAAATCTCTATTTCTAATATTTTTCTTTTGAAGATGAAAGGAAGGAATTTTATTTTCAATTTTCTAAATTGAAAAAGGGAAATTGTTAATTTTTAACATTTTCATTGACTTAAAACGGAGAAATTTTTTTTTTAATTGGACGAGGATACTACGAGGATACGAGGAAAAGGGATTTTTTAAACATTTTGATTGAGTTGAAAAAGAGGAATTTAGATTTTTTTTCAAATTGGACGAGTTAATTCTTTTGTTTATAATATTTTTCAATTGTACAAGGCAACTTTATTATTTATAACATTTTTATTTAGTTGAAAAGGTAAAATTCTCTATTTCTAACATTTTTCTTCTGAAGCTGAAAGGAAGGAATTTTATTTTCAATTTTCTGAATTGGAAAAGGGAAATTGTTCATTTTTAACATTTGCATTGACTTGGAACGGAGAAATTTGATCTTTTTAATATATTTTTTAAATTGGACGAGGCGATTTTTTTCTTTGTAACATTTTTATTGAATTGGGAGGAAAAAAATTAATGTATGACTCAAAAAAATTTTTTTAGATGAAAGGGAGCTTTTTTTATTTTCAATTTTCTGAATTGGAATTTGAAAAAAGGAAATTGGTAATTTGTAACATATTCATTGAAATAAAAAGGAAAAAAACTTTTCTTTTCAATAGTTTGGAAAAGAGACCATTTTTTTTTTAATTTTTTAATTGGAGACAATTTCTTGTTTGTAATATTTTTATTGAGTTGAGGGGGGAAAATCTATATATGATTTTTTTTAAGTTTTTGGGTGAAGGGGAGTATTTTTCTACTTTCAATTTTCTGAGTCGGAAAAGGGAATTTTTTTAACATTTTTATTGAGTTGGAAAAGTGGAAATTTCGATTTTTCATTTTTTTCAAATTGGACGAGGCAATTTTTTTATAACATTTTTATTAAGTGTAAGAGGGAAATCTATATATTTTTTAAAAAATTCTTTAAATGAAAGGAAGGATTTTTCTTCTTCAATTTTCTGCATTGGAAAAGGGAAATTAACTTTTAAGATTTTCATTGAGTTGGAACGGAGAAAATTTGTGTTTTTAAGATTTTTTGTTTGACGAGGAAATTTTTTTGTTTTTAACATTTTATTAAATTCAAAGGGGAAAATCTATAAATTATTTCAAAAAAAAAATTAGATGAAAGGGAGGAATTTCTTATTTTCAATTTTCTGTATTGAGTTGAAAGGGGAAAAATCTAAATTTTAACATTTTTCTTCTGAAGATGAAAGGCAGTAATTGTATATTTTCAATTATTTTCTAAAAAAAAAGATAAATTTTTTATTTTGAACATTTTCCTTGAGTTGGAATGGAGAAAATTTTTGTTTTTAATATATTTTTCTTCCGTTTCCACTCATTAAACATGATAAAAATAAAAACCTTATCTTCCCAGTTAGAAAAAAAAGGGAACTATAAAATGAAATCACTTTTGTTTTATTTATAGTAATTTAAATATTTATCATCAAATTAACCATTTCTCTTTTCCAAATAAGAAAATTGAAAATAAAATTTAAAAATTAGAATTGATTTTTTTTTTAAATTATAAACTAAATTTTATCCGTTCCTACAAATTAAAAATAATGATAATAAAAACTTTCTCTTACGATTTCGAAAAAAATCTAACTGAAATCAAATCATTTAATTTTGTCTTTTTTATAATAATTATAAATATATATCACCAAATTACCAATTATTTCTCTTTTCGAATTAAGAAAGTTGAAAAAAATCCTCCCTTTAATCTAAAGAATTTAAAAAAATAATAATAAACAACAATTTCTCTTTTTTAATTAGGAAAATATAAAAATTAGAATAAAAAAATATATAAATTATAAACTAAATTTTCTCTGTTGCAACTCATTAAACATGAAAAAAATAAAAAATGTCTCTTCCAATTTAGAAAGAAAAATAGAACTGAAATCACGATAAAATCAAATAATTTACTTTTGTCTTATTTATAATAATTATTTTTTTAGTTCTAATTTAATTTTCAATTATCTTTATTGGAAAACAGAACTGGTTAATCTGTTGATGGACGTTCTGGTGATCAATATTTATTATTATTTATAATAATGAATAATAATCAATATTTATGACTAAATTAACAACTAATTCTCTTTTTTCAATCAAGAAAATTGAAAATAAAATTAAAAATGAAAGATTAGAATTAAAAAAAATAATAAACAATACAAAAATTATAAACTACATTTTTTCCGTTCCTAATCATTAAACATGATAAAAATAAACACTTTATCTTTTTAAATTTAAACAAAAAATAGAACTGAAATAACTTACTTTTGTATTATTTATAATTATAAATATTTATCACCAAATCAACAATTTCTCTTTCAATTTAGAAAAAAAATATAATAAATCAATATAAAATAAAATAACTTACATCTGTCTTATTTTTAATAATTACTTATCACGAAATTAACAATTTCTCTTTTCCAATTAAGAAAATTGAAAAAAAATAGGTTAAAAAAATAAAAAATCATAAACTAAATCTTCTCCGTTCCAACTCATTAAAAAAGATAAAAATAAAAAATTTCTCTTCCAATGAAGAAAAAAAATAGAACTGAAATTCACTATAAAATCAAATAACTCACTTTTGTATTATCTATAATAATTATAAATATTTATCATCAAATTAACAATTATTTCTCTTTTCCAATTATGAAAATTGAAAATAAAAAATTATAATTAACAAAAATTGAAAATTAGAATAAAAGAATAATAAAAAAAATTATAAACTAATCAATTTTCTCAGTTCTAATTAAGAACATTGAAAAAAAATTCCTCCCTATCATCTAAAGAATTAAAAAAAACTGTTGTCTTTTTTATAATAATTATCAATATTTATCAATAAATTAACAATTTCTCTTTTCCAATTAAGAAAATTAAAAAAAAAAAATTAGAAACTAAATTTTCTCCATTCCAACTCATTGAACAGAATAAATATAAAAAATTTCTCTTCCAATTCAGAAAAAAAAGAACTGAAATCAATAAAAAACAAAATAACTTACTTTTGTCTTATTCATAATAATTATAAATATTTATCACCAAATTAAGAATTTCTTTTTTCCAATTATGAAAATTGAAAATAAAAAATTAGAATAAAAAAAATAATAAAAAAATTATAAACTAAATTTTTTCCGTTCCAACTCATTAAACATGATGAAAATAACAAATTTCTCTTCCAATTCAGAAAAAATACAACTATAAGCAAAATCAATCAACTTTATTTTGTCTTATTTATAATAATCATAAATATTTATCATTAAATTAACAATTTCTTTTTTCCAATTATGAAAATTTAAAATAAAAAATTAGAATAAAAAAACTAATACAAAAAATATAAACTAA
>CAKNYM010051413.1:395748-415058 GCA_932195095.1 Andricus curvator | reverse complement strand
GTTTTCACCCTGAGATCCTGGCAATTTGGGCACAAGATTTCAGAATGTCATTTTTCGAGTGAGCAGCGCCTTTTATCCTCGCTGCTCCACTTCACCCTCTCTCGCTTACGCAATCTCACTTGGGTGGGAGTTTTTGAGCCTGCGCTTTGAGGTTTCTCCTGAATGATGCAACTTTTCACTTGCATCCCTCAGGAGCTGCCTCCTCTGCCTATGCTCAGGCGGCCCTTGTAACTCGGGGGTTACAGTATACGTAACCTCAAATACTCTCACTGGTTAGTCTTCATCAGTACTTAATGATTGTTATTTAAAACTATCGATTTCCGATGACAAAAATCCTCAATAACCTCAAATAACTCTAAATAGTTAGTCTTCATCAGTACTCGATGATTTTCATTTTAAAATATTAATTTCCGTTGAGAAAAATCATCGCTAACCTCAAATAACTCTAACTAGTTAATATTCATCAGTACTTGATGATTTTTACTTAAAAACATCCATTTCCGTTGAGAAACGCCAAACATAACCTCAAAATACTCTAACAGGTTATTCTTCATCAATATTTGATGAATTTTATTTTAAAATATTAATTTCCGTTGAGAGACACCAAACGTAACCTCAAAATACTCTCAATTATTAGTCTTCTTCAATATTTGATGAATTTCATTTTAAAATATTAATTTCCGTTGAGAAAACTCATCCCTAACCTCAAATAACTCTAACTAGTTAGTCTTTATCAGTACTTGATGATTTTTACTTAAAAACATCGATTTCCTTTGAGAAACTCCAAACATAACCTCAAATAACTCTAATTACCCAGCTAACCTGTTACCATCCTGAAAGGTTCCTGAATGATCACATGTTATCAGAGGAATTGTTACTTGTATCTCAGTCTCCTAGCAGGTAACGGCATAATCGCCGTAGTTTACTAGGGAGGCTTGTTTGCAACCGTTCCCTGTCAGACTAGTAACATGGCGGTAACAGCCGGCAGCGATCTTCATTTATACATATACATTTTGGGTCTAACCTCTATAATGTAATTTCTTTTTCGTAAGGGTTCAGCTGATAAATATCTGTTTTTTTTATAAAAGCTTTGTTCACATATTATCTCCCTTTTCTGGAACTTATTTATCGTTTAATTATGTTCCTTTCCAACATTTTTGAAAAAATATTCATAATTATAATTCCGAAACGATGTATATTTTGAGGTTAAGCTGTCATTGCACGTTGCGTTTCCAAACATCACTTTGTTACAAGCATGTGATTACAATGGCGGGATAATGTTACCTGCTTCGCTTGTAATTTGTTACTACTTTGAGTGGGAAATATATTGTCACTGGGTGACCACCATGGAAGTCACCAGTGACTGGTTTTTTTAATCTTAATTGTTACAATTATGTGACTATTCGGACTAGTAACTGTGTTAGCTGGGTAGTTAGTCCTAATCAAAACTTGATGATTTTTACTTAAAAATATTTAATTCCCTGAGAAGCCCTTCTTTTTTTCTTAATGATAGATTTTAATAATAGTTTAAATAATTTTCGCTTTAGTCTGTTTACTTTGCCATCGCAAAAGCAATGTGTTCGTTGCGCCATCTATTCGTAATTATTAAAAAAACCTGCCACCATTTACTGACTTTAACGATATTTTACAACCGCGAGCCATTCTTGTGTTAGCTACATGGCATGGTCAAGTTCGTACGCTCTGAAATTATCGTTCGTATGTGAAAATTTTCATCTGCCAAATTCGAGTTCTGCAAAACGATACCCTACCCGATACGAGACGGAACTTTTCGATATTTTTCCGATACGATACAAAACCGAGCGATACAAATCCGAGACTGGAAGGTGAGTATCGTATCGGTATCGTCTTAGTATCGATTGATATTTGACAATCAAGTTACTTTTGCTAATGTTACATACAAATTTTAATTGTTCTAAATATGTTGATCAAATAATACAATTTCATATTAATAAATATTAAATTTTTGTCAGTTTAATTACAAATGTGACATTCTTTATCACTGCCCTTAAAATAAAACTGAATTCTCAATTATGCGTGTGAATTTGGCAACATTATTTCCTTCAAGATTTTCAAATTACCCAATCGGTTATGAGGAAAAGCGACAACAATACTTTCGAGATTTTCGTGGCACACCTATTATTTAGAGAAGGATATAATTTAATACAGTACTTATTGATTTTACAGGGTTTCTTCATTGGTCAGGAACAGCGATTGGGGCCTTAGTTTCTGGACTTCTTACCGATTTTATTGGCAGAAGAGGGTGTCTCCAATTTGCATCGCTTTCGCTTTGTTTAGGCTGGATAGTTGCAGGTTCTTCAAAATATTATATTGCCCAAGTGATCTTGGGTAGCATTCTGCTCGGGTTTGCTGCCGGATTAACTGATGCTCCAACCAAGGTTGAATTTTAATCTATTTTATTAATGAATTAAATTGAGTTACTTCAATCAATCAAATTATTTTAATTATCAATTTAGGTGATATTAGCTGAAATGTCAGATCCAAGACTTCGAGGAATGTTATTAGGTGGAACAGGAATAGCGTATTTGGCAGGAAACTCCTTATTTTATTATTTGAGTGCTGGAGTACCATGGGACACTCTTGCTTTTTATGGCACCATTCCCTCAATTTTGGGATTTGTTGCAATCTGTTGGGTCCATGAAAGTCCCGCCTGGTTGATAAGGCAAAACAAGAGAGAAGCTGCTATAAAAGCTCTACTTTGGCTACGAGGTGGTGACAAGGCTCAGGTACTTTTCAAATAAGAACATTCAATCAGTAATTTAGCTTCACTTTTAAATACTCAGCCTATGATTGTCTTTTATTAATTATTCAGGTGAACAGAGAGGTGGAAATTTTGGAAACGACAGTCAATTCAGATCGTCCCTGGAAATTTAATTCTGCTGTTATAAAACCACTGATTATAATTAATGTCTTCAACGTTCTTTACCATCTCAGTGGAGCTCAATTTTTCATTGAAAATTATATGATTATTATGATACACCTAAACAGCATATCTGATTCCTATTTTACTGTTATGAATGTTGTCTTATTCCTTTGTGCATGGGTTTTGTTTTTAATGGTGGGCAGAAGAACTCTTGGTCTTCTTTCCGGACTGGGGACAGGATTTCTCTTCCTCATATTGGCTTATCACTTATTCTTTGAAAAAGAAGTCGCTGATGACGGTGTAAGAAAGTATTTTTGAAATTAATATGTTTCTCGTTGTATAGTAGTCCGGCGAATGATGACTATTTTTTGTCAATTGCGCAAATCGTGTCACAAGCAATTTTATTTTTACATTCGCATCGTTTATGATTGAGAAAGTATTAGAATTGTCTGAAATTTGCACAGTTTTTAACGGATCTCCACGTTTTGAGACACCCTGAAGCCGAAAATCAAGTTCTGGCGATGGCGTATGTCTGTCCGTCCATAAACACGATAACTCTCGAAAAAATGAACGGATCAAATCGAGCTTTGTCAAACTTTTTTTAGGTCTCAAAAGAAAGAACAAGTTCGTTAACCAGCCATGTTGGATAGCAATTCAAAAAGTTAGAGCATTTTCCAAATTTTTTAGACCAGTTTTTTTAAGATTTAAAAATTTTATGTACGGCAATTCGTTATACTTAGAAAGCCGAACAATTTATCCTAATGACTTTTTCCGGTAAAAAAAATTATCAGAGTTATAGCATTTTCAAAAATTAAAAAATCAATCGAAAATGAAAATTTTAAGCCAAACAACGCACGATATAAGAAAAAAGTCAAGGGAAGAAAAACGTTGCTTTTTGAAAGCCCTACAAGATTATCATAACAGCTTTTTGTGTGTCTTACTATGCAAGTTACGAAAAAAGATGAATAGACAAAAATTATGCTCCTAAAGAAGATCTACATTAATCATTTTTTGATAGTACGCGTAATTTTCGTTTATTCGTAAAAAACAATATTAAAAATTAAATTTTTGGATAAACGACACAAGCTACGAAAAAAATTTATACAGAAAAGTTGTTCACACAAAAAAAAAGATACAAATTGGTTATCAATCAATTTTTGATAGTTCGCGTAGTTTCTGTTTGAATCGTGAAAAATATTATTGAAAATAAAAAAAATTACATTTTTGAAAAAATAACACAAGCAAAAAAAATAGTAAAGAAAAATTGTATATCTAAAACACATCTACAACTTTTTTATAAATCTCTTTTTGATAGGACGCGTAGTTTTGGTCTTAATTGTGAAACATAACATTGAAAATAAACATGAAAAATTTGTGCAAAAACGACAAAAGGTAAAAAAATTGATAGAAAAATGTTTTTCACCCAAAAAAAGATACAAATTTGTTATAATTTATTACATTCTCATCATTTATGATTGAAAAAGTATTAGAAATCGATCGCGTGGCGCGACTGTCACGGTGAGAATGTGTACCTCAAAGCCTACAGAGCTTTGAGCAATTTAATCTTTAAATATACACACTTAATTACGTCGAAAATTCAGATTATGAAAATACATACAAATACTGGGATCTAAATGCGAAAAAAATAAATAATTTTCTTAAAATTCCTGGGAAAATTACAAATGATTTCTTGTTTCGAAAAATGAATTTTACCAGGAAATTTAAAAAGAATTCAAATCATTTCAAATGGTTTCCCGAAATTTCGAAAAAGAATGTAGAAAAATTTAAAGCAAAATTGTTCAAACAAAAAATTTTGAAGCTTTCAAAAAATTGTAAAAGATTTCAAAAACATGAATAATTTTCTTGAAATTCCTGGAAAAATTTCAAATGATTTCTTGTTTCGAAAAATGAATTTTACCAGAAAATTTAAAAAGAATTCAAATCATTTTAAATGGTTTCCCGAAATTTCGAAAAAGAATGTAGAAGATTTTAAAGCAAAATTGTTCAAACAAAAAATTTAGAAGCTTTTTAAACATTTTAAAAGGTTTCAAAAAAATAAATAATTTTTCTTTAATTCCTGGGAAAATGACGAATGATTTCTTATTTCGAAAAATTAATTTTTAAAGACAATTTCAAAACATTTTTAGAAAATAATAAAATTTTCTTGAGATTTCTGGAAAAATCTCAAATGATTTTTTATTTAAAAAAAATTAATTTTTGAAGAAAATTTTAAAACATTTAAAAAGATTTTTAAAGATGACGAAATAAACTGGAAGATTTTAAAGCAAATTTTTTAATTTGGAAAGATTTTTCGAACATTTCAGGAAAACTTCTAATTATTTCAAAAGATATTAAGCAGTTTTGAAAAATTGAAAAAAAATTTAATTTAAATATAATTTTAAAAACTTGGAATGAAATGTAGATTTTTGAAGATTTAAAAATAAAAGTTAGAAGCTTTTCAAGGATTTTGAATGATTTCGAAATAATAGAACAAATTTCTCAAGAATCCTGGCATAATTTTGAATGATTTTTTATTTTGAAAAATAAATTTTACCAGAAAATTAAAACAGATTTTAAATCATTTTAAATGATTTTGTAAATTTTCGTAAAAGAATGTAGAAGATTTTAAAGCAAAATTGTTCAAACAACAAAATTTAGAAGTTCTTTAAGAATTTTGAAAGGTTTCAAGAACATGAAAAAAAATTTTTTTAAGTGAAAGTTGAAAAAATTAATCCGTTTTAGTTGAGGATTCAACTATTTTGTTAAAAGAACTTTTTTACAGATGAATTTGTATGTTTTTAATTCAAAATTCTATTTTTTTATTTAAATATCAACTATTATATATTTTGTTGAGAATTCATCTTTTTTGGTTAAAATTTCAATTACTTGGTTAAAATTTGAACAACTTTGTTAAATATCCACTTTTTTGGTTGAAGGTTCATATTTTTAGTTGAAAATTGATTGTATATGAATTCTTGTATATGAACTTTAAAAAAAGTTTTGAAGATGGGAGGCATCGGCATGTTATTAAAATAAAAAATTTCATTTTTCTAATTTACATGGTGAAAAAATTGTTTAAACAAATGAAATTTGTTTCAATAATTGCCAGGTATCGTTAAAAAAAATATATTACCATCAAGATTCGCTAATTGTGTCAATAATTCCAGAAAATAATCACTTTTGACGATTTACTGGGAAAAAAATTGTTAAAACAATTGATAACTGTTTAAATAATCATCCAATATGTTAAACAAAAAATATTACACTTGAAAATTATCAATTCCATCATTTATCCCGAAAAAATAATAACTCTTTGGCGATTTACAGGGGGGAAAAATCGTTTGAACAAATAGTAATTGTTTCAACAATTCAAACGTAATGTATAATTAGTTATCTTATCCGCCGGACCATGACAAATAAATAATTAATTATATGAAAAAAATGAATAATAAACCCAATTTTATTTTGTTTACAGATATACATAACTGCCTGTCTTTCAATCTACGTGATTGTAAGCACGGTCGGTTTTATGTTTTCACATGGGATCATGGTGGGTGAATTGCTACCCCAAACAGCCAGAGGATTAGGTGGTGGCTTCACATTCTTTTTGCTTCACATAATAATTGGGGCTGTTCGTTTTTTCCAGCTAATAGTGAGTTTTTCTTTAAATAACTATAAATTTATTATTATAAAAGTAATATTTGTTTTAACAGTTAACAAACTAAAGTAATAAAATAATAGCAAAAAATACAATATTTTCAGGTCCTATATTTAACTGAAAAACCTGGATGTCTCCTTATTTGTGGTACTTTTGCTTTTATAAATGTTATCTTTATCTACTTCTTTTTACCTGAAACAAAAGACAAGACGTTTCAAGAAATTGAGGATTACTTTCAAGTAAGTAACACAATTTTAAACATGAAAATGATTAAAATTATACAATTTCAAACGCAAAACTTCAAGGAAAAAAAACACTATATAATTCCCCTTTTTCATCTCAGGCGAATGTTTAAAATGAAAATTTGACCGCATTCAACTCAGAAAAAAATTAAAAACCAAAATATCCTTCCTTTCAACTTAATAAAAATATGAAAAATAAAGAATGTTCCTTTTCCTATTCAGAACAAAATATAAAATAAATAATTACGCCCTATTTATCTGAAGACAAATGTGAAAATTACAGAATTTTTTTCCTTTCAACTCAATAAAAATGTTTAAAATACACAATGTCCATTTTCGAATTCCGAAATAAATTGAAAAACAAAATTTCGCTTTTCCAATTCAGAAACAAATCAAATACAAACATTTCCTTCATTCCAATTGAATGAAAAATTCTTCTCTTCCGATTCACAAGAAGATTTAAAATAAAAATTCTTCCCTTTTATCAAAAGGAAAATGTTGAAAATAAATTATATGCGCCGCTTCAACTGAATTAAAATATTAATCAAAATGTTTACAATAAAAAAATTTGAACAAAGTTTTCGTCAATCATGTCACTATATGTTCGTTAGCCGGTAGTACAAATAGATATTTGCAATAAAAATGTTTTTATTGATTCGCCAATTTCAATTCCTCTGAATTTTAAATAATCCAATTTTCAAACTTCAAATGTGAAAATATTAAATTTTTAACGTTTTAAAATTGTCCTATTTTCGATACATTATTCTGAAATGATTCAATTTCGAGATTCTTCACTTCAAAAAAGAATTGTTCAATTTGGAACATTTACAATTTTAAATGATACAATTCAACTCCTGTATTATAAAATTATCCAATTATTGTTTCAAAAAAATTTCAAACATATTAAAAAATTAAAATTACTATCATTATTATTAAATTTACATTATTATGACAGATAAATGTATTAATTTTAGAAATTAAATATATATAATGTTTCATATTATATTATATTTTTGAAGAATTTATTTCTAAATTGATTATGTTTTTAATGTTAGTAAATAAAAATCCAGAGACGCTTCGCGCGCGTGCATTTAGGCATTTAATTTTTGGTTTGGTTTTTCGCGCGCTTGAATTTACTGCTAGTTATTTATAATAATACAAAGATCGAAAAAATGCTAAGATAATTAATTTTTTCCAGGAGGAAAATATTGTTTATACGAGTAGAAAAAAAAGAACTTAAAACAAGCTGAACCTCTAATCTGAAGATTTATGATCATCGACAAAAAAATCTACTACCAGAGATCTGAATAATTGTAGGTACATTTTCCATATTTGGTAAACTGGATTTAGCAGATTGAAAAAAAACAACAGAAATAATGTATCATTTTTATTAATTAAACACATCAGCACTTTACGCTAGCCAACCGATTCATCCAAAAATTTCAAGAATAGTCTGTATAAGTTATTAATTTTATTTTATTTAACGACAGCTTGCATGATACATATAATTTTTATTTCTCATTTTAATCCAATCAAGGCCTTCTAGAATTTTTAACATCTCCATAGGAAACCATCATCATGTTGTTTTCAATGCATAATTGAAATATTGTTTACAAGTGTATAAGACAGTACATGCTCTCAAATCTTATTTCTTGCTCTGTCTATATTCTGTATATAAAAAATTAACACATTTTTTCACCTAGATTAATAATTAGATTTTAAACTATGTACATAATGTCAATATCAATAACATTTTATGAATTATATTGTGTTAAGTATTAAATATTTATATTATTTTAAAACGAGTATTTTATTTACATTTTTATCAAAAATGAAACGAAATCTCAACAACAAAATCTACGATGCAAAAGATACCGCCAAGTAATTATTAAATTAAGAAAAAATAGATAAACTTTTTGGTTGAACAACTTTTGTTGATTCTTTTCTGTCCTACCTTATGTTGTTTTTCGAAAGATTTCATTTTTTATTGTCAATGCTATTTTTGACGATTAAAAAAAACCACGCGTTTTATAACAAAATAAATAATAATAAATTTGTAGTTCTTTTTTGGATGAACAAAACTTTTGTTCTTTCATTTTTTTCGTCGCTTGTGTCGTTTATCCAAAAATTTAATTTTTTTATTTTTAGTGTTATTTTTTTACGATTAAAAACAAAAACTACGCATCTCAGCAACAAATGTTAAGAAACAAATTTGTAGCTCTTTTTGGGAAGAACAACTTTTGTCTATTTATTTTTTTCGTAGCTTGTGTGTTTATCAAAAATTTAATTTTTTCATTTTTAGTATTGCTTTTTACGATGGAAAAGAAAACTACCCGCCCTATCAAAACATTATTAAGAATATATTTGTATCTCTTTTTTGGGTGAACAACTTTTGTCTCTTAATTTCTGTTTTCGTACCTTTTGTCGTTTTTCCATACATTGTTGATTTTGATTTTTAATGTTATTTTTTACGATTAAAACCAAAACTACGCATCCTATCAAAAAGGGTTTACTACAAAATTTGTAGATGTGTTCCAGGTGCACAACTTTTATCTTAGATCTTAGATCCTTTTTGGGTGCACAATTTTTGTTTATTTAACTTTCTTCGCATCTTGCATAGTCTGACCGAAAAATAGAATTTTTTAGTTTTCTTTATTTTGTGTGCGATCAAAATTGGAAATTTCAATTCCCGTGGAGAAATTACCTAATTTGATCCTGATTCCCAACGTGACCCCGATCGGGTTAGCCCAATGTGGCCCTGATAATGGCTACTGTTGTGGTCGTGGTCGGGCCCAGATCGGGCTACCCCCTGTTAATTCATAGTTAGTTTAAAAATTAAAATTATTTGAATTTAAAATTACTCCCTGTCTTAATTAGTGAATATTCAACTAATTTTCATTTCAGTGACTAACCTAAAGTTTAATAGTTAGATTTAACTTCTAATATGCAAAGAATATAAAAAGAGAAAAAACTATAAAACGCTTAAATTCATTTGAACAAAATGTCTAAAAATGTATGTTTACGGACGCATTAAATTAGTTAATGAATATACAATTATCAAGTTGGTATTAATTATTGTAGGTATTTTTTAATCTGTTTAGAGTTTATACTTATTTAGATTTGAATTTGCCGCGCTAATCTCGAATGCATTCGATTAGTCTTCCGTTCGATTATCTGGCAACGAACGGAAGAAAGGAAGACAACTTTGTAAAAGAGGCGAACAGTAAACAGATAAACCCGTAAAGTCATGTGGATAAATCGCTTTAAATAATTTTCAATTCACCTCGTTAATCATTTACGCAAAGTTTTTAGACCGGGGGGAGGTAATCATATCAAACTAGAATTATCCAGCTCTCTAAGATTTCTGACAGTGAACTTCGAGAAAGCGTCGACAACTTTTTGGCATTATAACCTCACTTTTTTATACTTTGCTCCACGTGCCAAAAAACTTTTCAATCAAATTGTCGAATTTTGAAACAAAAGAGATTAAAGTTCAATAAAAAATTAGAATTTTCAAGAAGAAAAACAAATTTTTTAGAAAGCAGTTGATTCTTGATCAAAAAAGTTTATTTACATCCAAAAAAGCTAACTTTTCTATTATGAAAGCTGATTTTTCAACAAAAGTGACTTTAAAATAAATAAATTTTTAACAGAAAAGATCATTTTTAATAAAAAAGATAAATTTTTCACAAGCTAGTTGTATTATCAACCAAAAAGTTGAACTTTCAACAAACAGGAATAATTTTATACCCACAAGGATATGACTTTTCAACAAAATATATGAATTTTTAACAAGATAGTTAAATTATCAACCAAAAAGTTGAACTTTCAAGAAACAAGAATAATTTTCTATCCAGAAAGACGACTTTTTAACAACAAATATGAATTTTCTACCAAATGGTTGAATTTTCAATAAATAAGTTAAATTTTCAACAAACAAGGTTAATTTTCTACCCAAAAAGACGACTTTCCAACCAAATTCTTAAATTTCCTACCAAATAGTCGAATTTTTATCTCATAAACTGAAAATGGAATAGTTAAATTTTCAGATAAAAACTCTGATAAAAAATTAACTTTGAGCATAAATACCAGTTTTCAACAAAATTCTAACATTTTTAACGAGAAAGGATGAATTTTCGACCAAGAAGATTAATGTTCTATCAAAAAAGATGAATTTTAAACAAAATACATGAATCTAACGACAAGTTTCAGAATATTTTTCAAAATATTTATATAATGTTTAATATCCTTGATTAATTGTTTACTTCTTTATTAAATGAATTATATTTTAATAATATTATTATAAATAAAAATTATAAGGGGACTGTTCAGGGCCAGATCGGGCCTTCCTTATGGATACCCCAGTCAGACCCTGATCGGATTAGGCGTTTCATTTCGAGTCTGGCCCTAACTGGGATACCCGATTGGGGCCAGATTTTGCCAGATCTGGCCCTAACCAGGGCCACTCTGAAATTTCTGCATGGGTTTATCAAGAAAATTCAAAAAATTTTAAAAATTGAACATTTGAACATTTTATAATAAGTCAAACAATATCGAGTTAAATTCAGTAGAATCTGTAAAATTCACATATTAAATATCTCCTCCTTTGATGAGTATTATTTAATGTTAGCATTTTTCGTTATGCTTCAGAATCATTAATGTGTGTTGAGGATTCTGTTAAGCGAAATTAAATGGTTTTATTAAACGATTAATAATTTTACCAAAGTCTGTTCACTTTTTCATTTTATTTTTTTTTTGTACAAAAATTTTAATTATAAAATTGATTACTTTTGTTCTAGTGATATATTTTGTATTTACATAATATAACAATTAATTGAAATATAATTATAAATTACTCATTACATCATAATTTTGTTATTCAATAATTTTTGGAAAAGTTTAGGTATTCAGTTTCTTTATCAGGAAATTCGGAGTTCTTGGAGGCTGCGAAATCTGAAGTCAACTGAAAGTTAAATCTGCGGCAGGTGGCAAACAATTTTTTTTTCATCGAATGGATAAAATGCACCGGAACCAAAAAAAAATTTCAATGAAGAATTGATAAATAATATAAACACTTTTTAAACAATATTTTAGGAAATAATGAGTAAGGCTCCATATTAATTTATCACGCTATAAAACGAGAGGATATTTTAAAACGCCGAAGTCAAAATTAATAAATCGTGATAATAATGATTTCCCTATATTTTAAAATATTTTTACCTGCTCTGAGTAACGATTTTTATTATTTATTAATTTTTGGAAAATTTGAGTCACGCCTACCCCGAATGGGAAATGGCTTAATGGCATAATAAAAACATCAGAAAATTTGGAATCATTATGATGACATCAACGTTCATAAATCAATGTCTAACTATGCCAAAATAATTTTTAAGTATAAATCCTTCTCGAGTATAGATTTTGTAAATTCTTATTTTTATATATATTTTAAAATGCATAATGATTTTTTTTCATTAACTAATCACCATATGCTTTGATACGCTTTAGAATATTTTTGTTTACTGCTTTTACTTAGATAAGGATGATTGCCAAAAAGTTAACTATTTTAGACAATTAGATTTCCGCGATGAAAGAGGATTTTTTCCAAAATAAATCAGAAAAAAATGGCGAAAAAAGTTTGGTAATTTAAATAAACATAAGTCTGTGATTGGTTCTGAACAAATCTATTAAGATTATTACATTTTCTGAATAAGAAAAGAAATAAATAGAAAAAAAAACACATTTCTAAAATTGCTAATTTCAAATTATCCTTTAGGCAATATTCAAACAAAAATGGAATATCTTTTTAAAAGTTTAGGTAAAATATTTATGCCTCTATTTTAAAAATTCATTTCAGATCGAAATGGAATCTACTTTCTTATGGAACATTTTCTGCACCAAATTCTGGGCATACAAAAATTCAGAAATGAAAATCAGATTTCCAAACTACCTTCTTTCAAATTCATTAGAGCCGTTTCTTTTTCATTTCGTATTTTTGAAAAATATTTACAAAAAGACACTTCTGTGAAATGCGTGTTATGAATTTTTTTCATAAATTATCAATCATCATCTATTTTCATATTATTTATAATATTTTTGTTTACTGTTTTTATTTAGATAAAGGTTTTTTGCCAGAAAGTTAACTATTTTAGATAATGAGAGTTTCAAGAAAAAATACTTTCCAACTCCGCCGAAATATTTTTTTTTATATCTAGTCTAATCCTAGAGTGTATAAAATTACATAACTTTAACCCGTCCTCTGGGCTTTTGAAATTAACATGGGATTTAAAAATGAAAAAAGTGCTTATTATAAACTTCTTGTGAATTAAAGTATAGTCACCCCTTGAGGAATTTTTAAAGAATAATTCTTTTTAAAAAATAATTAAAAATAAAATTAAAAAAATAAGAAAAATAAATAAAAAAAATAATTTTTAAAAAAGGAATAATTTTACCCAATAAACTTCAATTTTGCCCCCCCCCCCAATAATCTTTTATTGTGCCTGGAAAATGCCCCAAAAAATGCAAAATAGCAGTTTTCTATCAAATTCATGCTAAAGGCGGTATTTTTCGCAATTTTTTCAATATTAATTAATTTTAATTGATAAGTGACGAGTTTTCAAATATTTTCACAAGAATTTTGAATTGTAGAAACAATTATTATTTGTTTAAACAGTTTTTTCTCCTGTAAGTCGTAAAAAGTAATTATCATTCGGGGTAAATGATATAAAGTTGATGAATGTCAAGAGAAGTAGTTCTTGTTCAACATATTTTGCAATTATTCAAAAAATTTAATATGTTTAAACAATTTTTTTATGTTAAGCGCGAAAAGTTATTATTTTCTGGAAATAATTATACAATTACGAAATGTTGAGCGTAATATATTTTTTAAGGATATTTGGTAATTATTTAAATGATTTTAATTTGTTTAAAAAATTGTCTCCCCTTTAAATTGAGAAACTTTAAGAATAATATTGGTTTGCTTAAATTTATTCGCAATTATTTAAACAATTAATAATCATTCACTTGCGCCTTTTCACAAGGAAGGTGGAGAAAGTCTAGTTTTTTCGAATCTCTTACACTATGTCGTTTATTATTCAGTATTTTCTCGCTTCAGAACGTAAATCATATATTGTTTAAACAATAGTAATTTGCTTAAACAATTAAACAGAATAGGGAAGTGATTTAAAAAAAAGGACTATGCTTTTCTTAGGGTAATTGAATTTAATTGTTTAAATAATATATGGTATACGTTCTGAGATAAGGAAATACTGAATAAAGTGCGACATAGTGTAAAAGATACGAAAAAACTAGACTTTTCTCCACCTTCCCCATGAAATGGTGCAAGTGAGTAATTATTAATTGTTTAAATATTTGCGAATAATTTTAAACAAACAAATATTATTCCTAACATTCGTTAATTGTATCATTAATTGCAAAAAAATAACTTTTCACGATTTACAGGGAAGAAAATGGTTTAAACAAATAAAAATTGTTGAAAAAATTGCTGAATATCCTTTAAAAAAATATTCTCAATATCCGTTCATTGTGTCATTGATTCCAGCAAAAAGAGGTACAGATTTGTTGATAACCATATTTTTTATTGGGGCGCATAGTTTTTCTTTTAATCGTAAAAAATATCATTGAAAATAAAAAATAAAAAATTTTGGAAAAACGACACAAGAATCTACAAATTTATTATAATTCATTTTTTATAGGACTCGTAGTTTTTGTTTTAATCGTAAAAAATAAAATTAAAAATAAACAAATTAAATTTTTGGAAAAACAACACAGGGTACGAAAAAAAGTAATGAACAAAAATTGTTCACCCAAAAAAGTTCTAGAAATTTCTTATGAATTATTTTTTGATAGGATGCGTATTTTTTGTTTAAATCCTAAAAATTGACATTGAAAATAAACAAATTATATTTTCGGAAAAATGACACATAGGGTGAAATATATTGTAATTAACAAAACTGTTTCTTATATGATGAACACGTTTTTAAATTATAAAAACAAGACAATGAAAATACATCTGTTTCAATATCAATGCATATTATGAATTCTAATAATATAAATTCATTGAAATCGTACATTATGCAGAGTAGCTGAGAATAAAAATTAATGAAAAATAAGAAACAAATATTAAAGTAATCATGAAAAATGAAATTCGTACATTATTTTGCAATATATGAATAAACAGTCACAGACCGATGTACAGAAATAAATATAATATATATTTGATATAATGAAGTTGAACATATTGTAGAAAAGTTTACACTGTTGAAAAAATCGAGTGCAAAGAACGAGATACGTGATGAGAATCTGTTCGTTAAAGCCGAAGGAGGTTTAACGAAAGAGAATTCACAATCACCAAATGACAGTTGTCGATGCTTTGACCTTTAATTTTAAAAGGTCCATACAGAATTTCTATAATTTCAATTCAAAATTATAGTTTTGAATGCGCAATTCTAAAAAAGTTTACTTTTTGAGGCCTTGAAAATAAAGTTTTTACATTCCCATCATTTATGATTGAGAAAGTATTAAAATCATCCGAAATCACAAACTTTAGTTTTTCAATGGATCTCTGCGTTTTGAGACCCCATGAAGCCGAAAATCAAGTTTTTGAAAATCAAGTCTGTCTGTCTGACTGAATGTCCGTAAACACTAGAACTCTTGAAAAAATTGACGGATCAAACCTAGCTTTGGTACACTTTTTTTGGGTCTTAAAAGGAAGAACAAATTCGTTAACCAACATTCCTTGATCAGCGGTTATGGTTTTATCCATCGAAAATGCTATGCGAAAATCTAATGTTCCAATTTTACGCCAAAGGACGACAGATACATAAAAAAGTTGGTGAGAAGAATTGAAGCTTTTTAAAATATCTACAATTTTTCTTCTGACCATTTTTTTAAAGGACTTGTCTTTTTGGTTTCATGCATCGAAAATTAATAAGTCAAAAATTCTAATTTTAAGCCAAACTACGACAGGTAATTAACAAAATTTAATAAAAGAGTTTTAGCTATTTAAAAGACATATGATTTTTCTTCTAACCATTTTTGGATAAGACTTGATATTTTGGTTTTATTTGTCGAATATACTGTGAAAAAAAATCACAAAATCAAATCTTGAGCCGAAGGACGCAAAATACGTGGAAAAGTCTTAAAAAGTAATCCTAGATTTTGAAAATTCCTACGAAATTTCTCCTAACCATTTTTTGATGGGACATTCCATTTAGGTTTGATTTATCGAAAATAGTATAAAAAAAAGAAAATTCCAATTTCAGCTAAACCACGCGACGTGAGATATGGACAAAAATTCTAGAAATGAATTTGCAGCTTCTAAAATTTTTTACAAAATTTAAGTTAACCATTTCTTCAAGCACTTTTCATTTTGGTTTTATTTATCGAAAATTCTATGAAAAAATCGGAAATTCAATATTTGAGACAAATCACGTGAGATACGGAAAAAAGTGCCAGGGAGAAATTGAAGCTTTGAAAAATTCCTAGAAAATTTGATTTAACCATTTTTTGATAGGACTTGTTATTTCGATTTTATTTATGGAAAATAGTATGACAAAAAATCAAAAATTCAAATTTTGAGTCAAATGAGGCGGCGGGCAGATTTGTTGCTTAAAAGGTTAAATTCGAAAATATTTGGTTTGAAAATCTTAATTTTTGAAGGTTCACAATTTCAAACATAAAAAATATTAGGACAATTTCACTACTAAATCTTTTATTTATTATTTATATTTAACTTTTTGGTTGAAATATCAACTATTACATGTTTCGTGGAGAATTTTTCTTTTTGGTTAAAAAATCAACTACCTGGTTTAAACTTAAAATAGTAGAAAAAAATTTTTGTCGGTTGAAGATTTATCATTTTAGTTGAAAATTCATATTTTTGGAACAATCATTCAACTATTTTGTAGACAAATCGTCCTTTTGGCTACAAAATTTCAACAATTTAGTTGAAAATTAAATTTTTTGTTGAAAATTATTTTTTTACATTCTCATTCTAATGAGAAGGTATTGGTGTACTTTTTACTTTTTTTTTGTGTATTCAACAATTCGGTAGATAATTTAACTATTTGGTCAAATATTTATGTATCTTGTTGAAAATTCTTTTTTTTTATGGACAATCAATTTTTTCTGGTTAAAAGTTAATTTTTTAAGCTGAAAAATCAACTATTTTGTTGAAAATTCAATTCATTAGTTGAAAATGAACTTTTTTGTTGAAAATTCATTGTTTTGTAGAAAAATCACCGTTTTGATTTGAAAATTCAACAATCTGGTAAAAAAAATTAAACAATTTGATTAAAAATGCATGTATTTTGTTCAAAATTCGTCTTTTTTTATAGAGAATCATTTTTTTGTATAAAAAATGCAACTGTTTGTTTGAAAATTGATCTATTTTAGTTGAGGATTCAAGTATTTTGTTGAAAATTTGATATACCATTAAACCATTTCCCTTTCAGGGTAGGCGTGACACTACCCGATTCGGGTAGTGTTTCTAGGTTTTTCTTGTAGTTATAAATAACTACAAGTGTGGGCTCACCACACCCACGATGTGCCAACAGCACTCATGTCAGTATTCTTGAATGGTCACCCATCCAAGTACTAACCGCGTCCAACGCTGCTTAACTTCAGTGATCTGACGAGAACTGGGTTTTTCAGCGTGGTGTTATGTCCTAAGTAACTAAGAAAAAGATAAACATTATTTGCAACCCATAATTTAATCAATTAATTCCCTTTATTTTTTCCCTAATTCCTCGTTTGTCAGAATAATTTATTCTAGTGGGATGAGGATGCCAATGATAATTCTTTGACGATATTATGATTATACAATTATTTATTAAACGATGTTAAAAGAGAAATAAGTTGGAAGGCACAAGTGAGAACATAAATTATACAAGAGATTTTTGGAGACACAATAGCATAGTGATTTTTACAAGATCTCTACTCACTTTCTCAAGTTGATTTGAAGCTGAGAGGAATCCTCTCAGGAGTTAGTTCCGTACAAACACAGTAATCCCAAAGTAATAAACTTGTCACACACTGTTTCGATATCCGTAAGTTACAGTCTTTCGAAAATAACACAATACAACCTTTGTTTCCAATCGTTGGAATTTACGGAAAGGATGTTTTACTACAAGCGTAGAATGTGACCGTCGTATAGAGGACCGGGGTAAAAACTGAGTCCTGGAGTTTTCTATTGCTTATATATGACTCGTACATAATTTTGGATGCTCCTTTCCCAAATGCGTCCGTAAAAACGTATTCGGTAATTACTCTCGTCGTCCACCTCAACCAGTGGATTTGGTAATGTGTTTGAGGATTCGTCTAGGATTTATTGGTCGGCTGCCGAGGAGCTGCTTCGTCAAACCGTATTCGGTAATTACCTTGTATTGGTTACTGACCTCGGGCACAGGGTTTGATAACGAGTTCTTCGGCAAGGTTTTCCCAAGTCGTAAAAGTAATAAAAATAGGCCGTTACATCTCGTAACAGTGGTATGGCCGTTGGCCATTGATGTTATTGGTAAAATCGAACTGTTGTTTATTTTAAATTAAAACTTCTTTTATGAAATATTAACTATTAGATGTTTAATTCAAAATTCACCTTTTTAGGTTAACAATTCAACTCCTTGGTTGCAAATTGAACTATTTTTTTAACTAGCTGTGAATTCGATCTCGAGTGTTTCCACTTTGTTTGTATTTATAATGATATGGTGCTCATTTCACGAGCACTTTGCTTTCCGTTAGCAAATGTATTTGCTTCCTCATAGAGGAAGCATTAGTTATTTTTTCAATAATAGACAACCCAAAGTCTTCATTTTGATCAATTCAAAAATAGAAATGTGCAAAAAATGCAAAACTACAAAATAATACAAACAAATTTTTTAACACAAACACAAATCAGATAAATCAAATTTTGTATTCGAAGTGATAATTTTTCGAGCTGGAAAAGGGATGGGAAAAGTTCTGTCGCACCCTATCCCTTTCCCAGCTTTATGATTTCTTTACAAAAATTGTAAGAATTACTCTATTTGAAAACTTAGGATCAAAAAGTCTTTTCTTTTCATGCGTCAACTTTGAATTATGTCAATTAAAAAAGTTTTTCTGTTTGAAACAGATGACTCGAATATTATAAAAGAGCATAACTTCCTTAATCTTCAATAAAGTGCATTGATATTATAGATCAATCGATTTGCCTCGAATCAAGGAATCTTTTCCATTCTTGCATCAATTTTGAATTATGTTAGTGAAAAAAGTTTTACTATGAAAAATCGTGCTTTCAAATATTATGCATTACCATAGCTTCCTTACTCTTCAATAAAATGTATGAATGCTATGGGTCAATCGATTCGTCTTGAATTAACACAACTTTTCTATTCTCGCATCAAATTTAAATTATGAGAATGAGAAAAATTTTACTATAAAAAACAATTTTAAAAATATATAAATTACCATAACTTCCCTACTATTTAATAAAATGTAATAATATTATAGGTCA
>CAKNYM010051413.1:378681-395738 GCA_932195095.1 Andricus curvator | reverse complement strand
TACCATAACTTCCCTACGCTTTAATAAAATATATTAATATTATAGGTCAATCGATTCGCCTCGAACCAAGGAATCTTTTATATTCTTGCATCAACTTTGAGTTATGTCAATGAAAAAAGTTTTACTATAAAAAACCGATTTTTCAAATATTATTAAGTGCTCAGAAAAAATGCAAGAAATATTTGTAGAAATCCTTCGGTCAGTTTCAAGATATTAGTCGGGAAAATAAGCCCTCCAAATTTCATCAATTTATCTGCGACCGTTTTCAAGTTATCGTGTTCACAAAAAAGCGTGGCGTCCACACAGTGACACACACATCCACACATCCACACACATCCCCACATACACATACACACACACATCCGGACAATTGCTTAGAACATTGAATTAGACATTCTTAAATTGGGGAAGGTTCAATTAAATGAATTTAAAAATTTTGGAAAATGTTACCATTACAAAGCTTCCTCTATGAGGAAGCAAAAGTCAATTTTTTGGTTGGAGATTCATAATTTTAGTTGGAAATTCGTATTTTTGAATTAAAAAGTATTTTTCAAAAATTAAAATTCAGCTGTTTTCAAGAGAATTTGTTTTTTTTTCTATTCAAGAATAATTCTCTCAAATGAAAATTGAACTATTACATTTTTGGTTAAAATTCATCTTTTCAGTATAAAAATTCAATTATTTAGATAAAAATTTTTGAAACGAAACAAATATAAACTGAAAATTATTCAAATAAAATTTTTACTAACATCACATCCATTATCCAAACTATTTAGTTGAAAATTTGTAGTGGAAAATTATTCTTTGCGATTGAAAATTCAACTATTTGGTTAAAAATTGATGTATTTCGTTAAGAATGCATTGAGTTGAGTATTTAACTTAAAAAGTGGGGTACGTGGTACCAAATTTCAGAAAAAAATTACGTAATTTATGTACGTACGGCCCCTAAAGTAAGAACATTTTGAAAATTTTTAAGATAATTTTTTTTTTAAACTTAAAAATTTTATTTGTGGCTATTCGTAGTACTGAGTAGTCAAAAGAAAATGAAAATTTTAAGCCAAACAACGCACGATATGAAAAAAGTCAACAGAAGAAGAACGTGATTGCTCTTCAAAAGCCCTAGGAGATTATCATAACAACTTTTTGAATTTTCTTGAAAAATCGAAAATTCTAATTTTGATCGCACAAAAAATAATGAAAAATAAAAAATTCCATTTTGCGGTTAAACTATGCAAGATACGAAAAAAGGTAAATCCACGAAAATTATGCACCCCAAAGAGATCTACAAATTCTTCATCAATCACTTTTTGATTTGATGCGTAGTTTTTGTTTTATTCGTAAAAAACAACATTGAAAATAAAAGAAACCTAATTTTTGAACAAACAACATAAGCTACGGAAAAAATTAATGGACAAAAGTTGTTCACCCAAAAAAGAGCTCCAAACTTGTAATGAACCATTTTCTGATAAGACGCTTAGTTTGTGTTTTAATCGTGAAAAATTACATTATAAATTATATCTGAAAATTTGCTTTTAACCTTTTTTTATCACGAGACACGTAATATGAATGTGCTTGTTAAAGCCGAAGGAGCTTTAACAGATGAGAATTCACAATCACTAAATTTCAGTTTTCGATGGTTTGACCTTTAATTTTAAAAGTCCTATGCAAAAATATGGCGGATGTACAATGACCGAGCGCAAAGTGCGATCATATTTTCGGGTTAAAGATTCCACTGTTTTGTTGATAATTCGTCTTTTCGGCTGCAAAATTCATGTTTTCAGTTGACCATTTAACTACTTGGTTAACAATTCATCTTTTTGTGTTAAAAATTCAACTAATTGGAGGAAAGTTGAACTTCTTTGTTAAAAATTAATTTCAATAAGATTACCTAATTTTTTCATCTGAAAATTTTACAATGCCAATTTGTAGATGAAAATTTATCCTTTATCATTTGAAAAATTAACTATTTGATAAAAAGTTAATACATTTTGTTGAAATTTCGCTTTTTCACATTCTCATCCTAATGAGAAGGTGTTGGTTTTATGTAAAATTTGACTTAGTCGGTTTTCATAAAATCTCCACGTTTTGGCACCCCCTGAGTCAGAAAAAACAATTCTAACGAAGGTGTATGTCTGTCCGTCTGCCTGTCTGTAGTATCTTGTAGGCACGATAACTTTCGAAATATTGATCAGATTGGATTGTGCTTCAGCACACTTTCTTAAGGCCTTAAAAGAAAGAACGAGTTTGTTAACCAGCTATTTTGGATAAAAATTCAAAAAGTTGGACCATTTAAAAAATTTTTGAGACCATTTTTTTGAAGATTTAAAAATTCTATGGACAGCTATTCATAGTACTCGGAAACTCGAAAAATTTATCCCACTGACTTTTTTCGAAAAGAAGAAAATTATCAGAGTTATAGCATTTTCAAAATCCAAAAAAAACAAACGAAAATGAACATTTTAAGCCAAACGACGCACGATATGAAAAAAAGTCAATAAAAGAAAACCGTTGCTTTTCGAAAGCCTGGCAAGGTTATCATAACAACTTTTTGAATTTTTTCGAAAAATTGAAACTTCAAATTTTCAGTGCACAAAAAATAATGAAAAGTAAAAAATTCCATTTTGCAATCAAACTATGCAAGATACGAACAAAACTGAATCAACAAAAATTGTGCGTCCAAAAAAGATCTACAAATTTATTATTATTCACTTTTTTATAAGACACGTAGTTTTTGTTTTATTCGTAAAAAACAACATTAAATATATAAAGAAATTAAATTTTTTGACAAACGACACAAGCTACGAAAAAAAATAATGAGACAAAAGTTGTTAACACCAAAAGGAGCTACAAATTTGTTACTGATCACTTTTTGATAGAATGCGTAGTTTTTCTTTTATTCGTAAAAAACATTTTAAAAAAATTTTGGACAAACGACCCAAGCTATGAAAAAAATGAATAAACGAAAATTGCTCTTTCAAAAAAAAGTGAAAACTCATAAAAATTTGTCATTAATACTTTTCTGATAGGAAGCGTACTTTTTGTTTTAATCGTAAAAAATAACATTAAAAATTAAAAAAAATTAAATTTTTTGAAAAACGACACAAGGTACGAAAAAAAATTAATAGACAAAAGTTCTTCACCCAAAAAGGATCTACAAATTTGTTATTAATAATGTTTAGAGAGGGCAAGTAGATTTTCTTTTAATCGTGAAAAATAAGATAAAAAATGAAAAAATTAAATCTTTTGAAAAACGACACGGGAGACGAAAAAAATGAGAAGGCAAAAGTTGTTCAACCAAAAAATATCTACAAACTTGTTATAAGCTCTTGTTATAAAAATATATTAAAAAATAAAAAATAAACTCTTTGGAAAAAGGACAGAAGCTACAATAACATTTTATTTAAGAAAATTTGTTAAATTAAATTATAATTAATATTTAATTTAATTATATATGCAATATATTATTATATATTATTATTATTATGAATTATATATATGCCTAAATTATATCTGTAAATTTGCTCAGAACCACCATACGCTAGGATGCGTATTTTTACTTTTAATCTTAAAAAATAACATTGAAAATAAACAAAATAAATTAATGGAAAAACGACACAAGTTGCAATAAAAGGTTTGACACCAATTTGTCAATATTAAAGTAATCATGAAAAATAAAATTTGTACTTTATATTGCAATATCTGAATTAGCAATCCCAGGCTGAGGTACAGAAATAAATATAATATACATTTGCTATAATAGTGTTGAACCTAATGTAGAAAAGTTCAGATTTTGGACAAAATCGAGTGCGAAGCACGAGACACGTGATGAGAATGGTTTCGTTAAAGCCCAAGGAGCTTTAACAAAAGAGAATTCACAATCACCAAATTATAGTTGTCGATGCTTTGACCTTTAACTTTAAAAGTTCTGTGCACAAATATCGTGGAAGTACAGAGACCGAGCCCTTTGTGGAAAATTCGTATTTTTTGTTGAAAATTGATTTTTAAACTGAAAATGTGGCGCACTTACTTTTGTTTATAAATTTTTTTTTATACGAAATTCAACTATTTGGTTGAGAAATTAATCTTTCTTGATTGAAAATTCATCTATTTGCTTGAGAATTCAACAATAATTTTGTTAAATATTTGTTTTTTTTGTTGTATTCAACTTTTTGAAAATTTTTATTTTGCTGACAAATTCACCTTTTGCGATAAAAAATTCATCTCAATCGGTAAAAAATAAACGTTTGTATTGGAAATTTTACCACTTGGTTGAAAATTCATCCTTTTAAGTTGAAAATTAAACTACTTTGATAAAGTCATATTTTTTAATAAAAAATTCAACTGTTTTTTTTTTAATTTATCCGTTTGGAATGAAAACTAATCTTTTATTTAATATTATTATAATTTAATATTTTATTATTATTAAAAAATTCGTCTTTTTGTTTCGAAATTTGAACTTTCTTGTTAAAAGTTCGACTATTTTGTTAAAAATTCGACTGTTTTGCTTGATAGTTTAACTATTTGTCTTTTAATGTAACTGTCTGCTTTGAAATATATCTTTTTTTTTTTGTTGGAAATTCGTCTTTCTGGTTGAAAATTCGACTATTTTATTGAAAATGCTATATGTTTCGATTTGAAATCTCAGGAATTTAAAGTGTTTCATATTGAATTCATTAGGGCATTAACATTATTTTCATTCAAAATAATTTATCCTACTTAAGAATTAATTTTTTAGTACAACTTATTTTTAAAGCTAGAGTATTTTTATTTCATACACTTATAAATTTTATTTCTAATCTGATTATGTAGTGCAGTTACATCATATATGTATAAGTGATGTCTCCCTAAAAAATGAATCACTCCTTCTATTTTTGCTAATTTAAAAAAAAATTAATAAAAAATTAGCAATTTTTCGTCTGAATCATTTTTACGTTTATAAAGTTATTAATAACTAAATTTCTCTCCTCAATTAGAGCTATTAATTTTTTTCAAATGTCCATGAGAAAATTGCCGAATCTACTCAATGTCAGCTACATTATAAAAGACAAGCGGAGGCTGTATTTCATTCAGTTGATTCCCTTCATCTCGAGGTGATGGAAGGCCACTTAAAAAAATCTTTTACCTAATATAACAATTGACCATTATTATTAAGAATTGTTTCCCAAACAACAAATATATTTAAAAATTAAAATTGAGACTATTAATTACTAAAATAAATCCAATCACATATTATAAAGAAATAATAAGATTTAAATAATATCCGATATATTTATTTTGGATTAAAATTCTTTAATTAAACGGCGCGTGATTGAAATAACAAAATTCAGTGCGTATAAATTAAAAAAAAATTCAAGTGAGACTGTATAATTTAAAAAAAATATGCTCAAATTTAAAGTGAGTTTTTTTAGAGAAAAGTGTTGAATATTGGAAAATTGTTTTTCTTGACTGTCTGCGGAAAATCTTTCTGCATCATTAATTTTTAATTACAGTATTTCTGACCGAATGGGCCAATCAAAATATTACAAAAATGATATTTGGCTAAAGAAAGTTAAGAGTTTAGAGTATGAAAAATAATTGCACTCTATAAACAAGTAGAAATTTCGTGAATTTTTAAATAAAATTAATTATTAATTTTCTCGACATGGCGATTGGTATCAGGTAAATACTTGAATTATATCTAGAAAAAGTTTGGTGCAGATAATGAAAAACATGGACATTGATAAAAATAACAGATTTTTATTTGTGTGAGCCTCGAACTATTTTTAAATTAATTAATTATAAATATTAATCACTTGAAAAGTTGTTTTAATTAATTTTCATATTCTTTTTATTATCTGCCTGAACTTTATTGACATTGAGTTCTGCTGACAAAATAATGTATTCTGATTCGATAAAATAATCTTTAGTTCGCTATAATTCATTGTTTAAGAAATAACTCAATTGAAGATAAATTATAATTCTGGAATTGTCTTATGATGATAAATAAGGTATTGAAGCATTTTCAATTCAGTTTTCCTCTAAAGTGCGAAGGAAACGCACGTCTCAAGTACAAACAATTTTTAATCATTAAATTGTTTGAAAATGGATAAAAGTGGTTCAAAAATTCCTCTTTTGGGGTCAGTTTGAAAATGAATATAAAAACAAAATTTGAAATTAATGTCACGATTTCTCGAAAATTTTCCTGTCTCTGGTTGCTTAAAATAAAATCCTCTACAATGAAGAACAAACAAATAAAAAATGAAATTAACAATATTTTTTGTTTAGTGAAGAAAATCAGTCTGTTTTGAACTACCAAGCCTTGAACGTCAAGTCTGGAATTAACCGAAAAGAATTGCGGGATTCTAATGAAAAAAATAATAATTATGATCCGATTATTATTAAACAATATTCCTCAAATTCGAAAGGTGTTATGGCACAGGTAATTTTCCACATTTCCGAATTAAATTTGTATAATTTTTTTTCTAGATTGATTTTCAGTGTTGTTACGAAACTTTTGGGTGTATTTTAAAATTTATATTATTTCAAAATTTTTATTTTTATTTCTTGATGGTGAATAAAGTGAAAAAATTTTTAGTGTATGGTGACAGCGGCTGTATTTATTTTAATGGCTGGTTGTGGAATGCCCATTGGTTACAGTGCAATACTTTTACCCCAATTACTCGAAAGTAATGGGACACTTCATATTAATACTGAAACTGGATCTTGGATAGGTGAGTAAAATTTAATTATATATAATAATATATAATTCAGAATATTTAAGTTTCAAGGTTCATAATTATTAAATTCTTTCATTTTTAACAGTGAAAATGACAGTGATTTTTTTGGTGATAGAAAAATCACTATTTTAGTACTTTTTAGTATAGGGGAAACCTTCCTACAGTGGATAATACAAGCTAAAGTGGATAATCGTCTTCATAAATTTAAATTAAAATTAATCATTTTTTTTATTTGTATCCTTAATTAGGGAGGTTTCCCCTATTACTATTATATTATCAGAGTTTGGTAGTAACTTTTTACAAGTAACTAAGTTACTAAAAAGTTACGTTGTTTGTAACTTTTAGGGTATTTTCGTTACTATTTTAAAAAGTAACTTAGTTACAATTTTTGCAGTAACTTGGAACTTTAATTTCAGTTACTTTAAAGTTACTTTGTGTTTTTTTGTATATCTCCTATCAAGAGAGGTTTATGGGTAAGGGATAGAAAATTAATCTCTTCGTTGAGAATTCAGCTATTTTTTGAAAATTCGTTTTTTTTAATTCAACTGTGATTGATTTTAAATTAAAATCTTTTTTGGTCGAAATAATATCAACTATTACATTTTTCGTTGAGAATTCATCTACTTTGGTTGAAAATTTAACCGCTTGGTTGAAAATACATGCATTCGTTAAAAATTCAACTTTTTGGTAGAAAGTTCAACTATATGGTTGGAAAGTAAATTTTTCTTGAAAATTTATATTCTCGGGTAAAAAATTAAACTATTTTGTGGAAAAATTTTCTTTTTGGCTTGAAAATTCAACAATTTAGTGGAAATTTTCTTAATTTCTTCGATTGTTAAAAATGCGTCTTTTTCGTTTCAAAATTTATATCTTTTGATAAAAAAGTCTAATTTTTTTTTTTTTAGAAATTCAATTATTTTGGTGGAAAATTAATCTGATTTGGTTGAGGACTCAGCTAGCTATTTCGTTGAATTTCGTCTTTTTTGGTTGAATTCAACTGTATTGCATTTCAAATTAAAATCTTTTATGGTTGAAATAATAATCAACTATGATATTATTTGTTGAAAATTCATCTATTTTGGTTGAAAATTCATGTATTTTTTTAAAAAATTCCACCGTTTTGTAGAAAATTCGTCTTTTTGGCTTGAAAATTGAACGATTCAGAGAAATTTTTTTCTTTTTTGGTTCAAAATTCGGCTTTTGCGTTTCCAAATTCTCTTTTTTTGTAAAAAAAGTCTATTTTGTTGTTGTTTGAAATTTAACTATTATGGTAGAAAATTATTCTGATTTGGTTGAGACTTTTTTGGTAAAATTCAATAATATCAGCTATTATATTTTTTGTTGAGAATTCATCCGTTTTGGTTGAAAATTAATGTATTTTGTTAAAAATCAAACTATTCAGGTAGAAAATTCAACTAGTTCGTTGAAAAATAACAAATTTTTTTTTTTTTTTGGAAAACTCAACTCTCTTGTTGAAAAGCGTTGTTTTTAGATTGAATATTAATCTTTTTTAGTAAAAAAATTTCTGTAGAGGGTTCAGCTATTTTGTTGAAAAGTTGTCTTTTCTTGTTGAAAATTTAATTATTTGTTTCAAATTCATTTCTTTTTGTAGAAAATTCAACTACTAGGATGAAAATTAAATTTTTTGTTAGAAATTTTATTTTTTTTTGTTAAAAGTTCGTCTTTTTGGGTTAAAAACGGTAGAAAATTCACTTTTTTGTTGAAAATTAATATTGTCGGTATAAAAATTCAACCATTCGGTTGTAAAATCATGTATTTTGTTGAAAAAATTACTATTTTGGTAAAAAAATAACTATTTTGGTAAAAAAATAACTATTTGGTTAAAAAGTAACTTTTTTGTTGAAAATTCCTCCTTTTGGCTTGAACATTCAACTCTTCTGTTTAAAAGCGTTCTTTTTGGTTTGAAAATAAATTTCTTCCGCTAAAAAATTTTCATATTTTTTGTTTAAAAATACAACTGTTTGGTTGGAAAAATTGACTGAAAACCTTTCTTGGTGGGAAATTCATTCTTTTGATTGAAAATTCAACTAGTTTGGTATTTTCATTTTTAGATTATAAAATTAAGGAAGTGAAAAAAGTAACTTTTTAAGTAACTAAAAATTATTTACTATGTTAGTACTATTTAGTCAGTTGATATCACATGATATGACACTTATTAATAATATATTTATCATCTTAAAAATTTCTATAATTAAAATTTAAAAAATTTTTTTTTTGAATGCGTGATTCTGAAAGAGTACAGTTTTTGAGACCTCCAAACTAAAGTTTTTTTTTCTTCAACAGCTTAAATTCGACCATATTTGGTTTGAAATTTTTTAATTTTCGAAGGTTTCCAATTTTTAATTTTACAATTTTGCAGTTTTCATTTTATAAATTCAAAATTACAGGAATATTTTACTGGTAAATCTTTCGAAAGTGCAACATTCCATACTGAAAGCCTTGATCGTAAGTTTAAAATTTAAAAATTTTAGATTTAGATATTCTCAATTGTTTTGTTTCAATTTTAAACCCACAAAATTTTATGTTTTTTTTTAATTCTTCGAAATTGAATAATATTAAATTGAAAGACTTGATAATTGCACAATTTTCAGCTTAAAGGATTTTCAATTGAACAATTCTAAATAAAATAATAATAAATAATAATATTTAGTTTGCAATGTCATATCTTAAAATTGTCCCATTTTTAGTTGAAGATTTAAAAAAACGAATCATTTAAAATCGAAAAATATTTGAATGGAAAATTTCAAGAATGTTATTGTTCAAGATAAAAAAATAAAAAAGTAAACTATCTCAAATTGATACCTCAGTAACTGAATAATTCCTTTAATTTTGAAATGTTCTAATTTTAAAGTTCAGAATTTTTATGTTGAGGGCTGAATTTTCAATTTTCGTTTTTCATAAATTATACTCTTTCAATAAAAATTGAAATGGTTGAAACTTTGAAACGTTGAATTTAGTCTTCAATTTCACATCGTCGGCCAAATAGTTGAATTTTCCACGAAAAATATAAATTTTCTACCCAAATAATTAATTTTTTATCATAAAAATAAATTTCTAACAAAGTAGTTCAATTTACAACCAAGTGGTTTAATTTTTAACAAAAAATATGAATTTTCAACCAAGAAGATTAACTTTTTTCCCAAAAAGACGAATTTGAAAGAATACATGAATTTTCAACCAAATAGTTGAATTTTTTGTTAACAAAAAAGATGAATTTTCGAATCGAGAAAACGAATTTTCGACAAAAGAATTAAATTTTTAACCAAAGAAAGAATAGTCAACAATACAAATGATAAATCTTCAACCAAAAAAAAAATCTCAACAAAAGTACAACTTTTAATCAATTTGTTGATCTTTTAAGCAAAAAAAGATGAATTTTCATCTAAGAAGAATTATTTTCCAGCATAAGAATTTTAAACAAAATACATGAAATTTCAACCAAATAGTTGAATTTTCAATCTAAGAGATGGATTTTTAGGAAAGTGACTCAATTTTCAAAACCAAGTAGTTGAATTTTCAACCAAAAAATACGAATTTTCCACAAAATACATCAATTTTCAACCAAATAGTTGAATTTTTAACCATAAAGATCAATTTTCAACTTGAATGATGAATGTTCAACCAAAAAAAATTAATTTTTAACAAAGTGGTTCAACTTGCAACCAAGTACTTGAATTTGCAACCGAAAATAATGAATTTTCCACTAAAATTATAAGTCTTCAAACAAAAACATGAATTTTTAACAAAGTCATTCAACTTTTAATCAAATATTTGAATTTTTAAACAAAGGAGATTAATTCAAATTTCGAAATTTCCCGTTTTTCTTGGAAACAAAACGAAATATGAAAAAAAAAATTAATTTAAAAAACATTTTGTTTGATAATTTTTTTCTCTGTCTAATCAATTTTAATTTGAAACTATAATTTTGTCAATGTAATGAAAATGTAAAATTCTAAAATGTCAGAGACTTTGAATCTGAAACATTGAATTTAGTTTTCAATTTCAAATCCAAAAATGTATTAATAAATCATTTTTAATTTTGAAGTTAAAAATTTTTAAATTTTGAACGCTTCTACTTAGAAATGATGAAATTTCATCTTCTTTCTAATGAAATTGTCTAATTTTCAAATTTTTGTCTGAACTTTTCCAATTTTGAGAGCTTCTGATTTAAATTTTTTCAATTTCAAACACTTTCAATTTCAAATTATTCCATTTCAAACACTTTTATTCAGAAACGATACAGGTTAACTTCCTTTTATTTCATTCAAAATATTGTCCCTTTCCCCAAATTTTACCTATTCTAGAAATTGTTTGATTTGGTATACGATTCCAGTTAAAAATTGTTGAATATATATTTTTTTAATTCCAATTGCTTTTAAATAAATATTGTGAATTATTGTTTCAAAACTTAAAAATCTCTTGATATTAAAATTTTTTTTTAAATGGATTTTAAACTTTTTCATATTTCTAATATCAGGATATAAAAATATGGTGCATTTGCTGAAATTAAATAAAAGATACGAAGAAACGTTTCTATGGTCCTAAATTTGAAGTAATGAGAAAAAAATTTAAAAATTGAATGTTTTCATAATTCAAAATACAGTACCATGCAAATATTTAGGGAAAATTTTTAAGTCGTTATATCATTTCATATGGACTGGAGTATTTCAAAATCAATGTCGGTAAATCAGGATTTAAGTGGTACATGGCCTTAATACTCGAAATTTGAAAATGATGCTCTGGATATATAATTTCGAATTTTTGTTTGGGTTATCTTCTAATTAAATTCTTACATAGTCAACATCAATTACCATCAGCTAATCAGATTTGTTAGATCTTCATAGAACTCTCGTCCGTATTGATTAATTAATTAATTAAGTTTTATTTTGTGATAAAAAATGGATATAATAAATATAATAATTTTTCTATTCATGAAAATTTGTATAATTTTCGTAAATGAGTTTTTCATTTAAAAAATCGGTCCCCTGCAGAGGCCTTCATGACATAAAGATCATGGATCAAGATACAGGTTCAAGGTGTGCTAATGGACTGTTTTGACCCTCGCAAAATTGAATTATAACGAGATTATCTTACAGCTACGCCGTAACACTGACCTACATTCGATTTGATTGAATAATCCTATCTATCTCGAGGCTATTTATGTTTAAAACTGCAAATTTATTCTTCACCTTTTATTATTATGATTGTATCATTTTTGGGAATTCCAACTTTTGAGGTTTCTGCAATCTGTCACAATTCAACCTTTGGACACATTAACTATTATTTCCTGATTGTCTGAAGCAGAATTCTTTTAAAAATGTGTATTTCTTACACATAAAAAAAAGCAATTGAAAGAATTTTTTTTGATTTTGGGCTTGAATCTTGTACTGTCTTATTACGATGAGTAACTACGGACCATTCAAGTATTCAGCTATGGGTGGACCGAAAATTCAAAATTTTTGAAAATTGCGTATAAGTTTCCATGTGTTATTCAAAAAAAAATTTCGAATGCGCCTTTGTTTGCTAATATTCTTGTATCATTTATTCCAATGCTGATTACACTATCATGGTTTTCTATATACTGATTTTCTATAATGAATTTCATATCATCAATGGAATCATTTGCAATCACATGCAATATTTTGCAATACCTTATAATCCCCCCTTACAAAAAAATATTACAGGAAATTCAGTATAGTAGGTCTATAATGATTTTCCTATAAAGAATTTCTTATAACTTTCGCGTGATTCTAGAAAAATCCTTATAGAGAATCTTCATGAGAAAATCAATAAAAAAATAATTAATATTAAAACATTGAAAGAGTATGCAAAAAATAGAGAAAGTAAAAAATTTCGATGGAAATTCTAGAGAATTTCCATAGATTTTAAGCGGTTTGGTCAGATTTCATAAAAATTTTACGGCATTTTAAGGATTTCCAAACATATCAGGAGGTTTTAAGGAATTTCAAAGAATTTCAACAAATTTCGAGACTTCCACGCATTTTAATGCTTTTAAAAGGATTTCGGGGGGTTTTCAAATATTTCAACTAATTTTAAAAGATTTCATTGTTTTTCAAAATATTTAAAAAGATTTCTACGGATTTCAGAGAATGTTGAAACATTTCCGGGGAGTTTAAAAGATTTCGAATATTTCCAAACATTTACGGGGATTTTAAGAAATTCCAAAGGATTTCAAAAAATTTAGAAAATTTCAAAGAATTGTGTAGGATTTCGAAAGATTTCGAGATATTTCTAGTGGACTTTGGAAAATAAATTAAATTAAATTTGAAGGATTCCTAGCGATTTCAAAAATTTTGAGGGATTTTAAGGTTTTTGAGTAATTTCAGAAGTTTGAAAGATTTCAAAGATTCATAGGGATTTAAACGTTTTTTTAGAGAACTTTAATAAATAGGTTTAATTTCATTTGAGTTCCAGAGAAATTCCATAGCTTTAAAGAAATTTTGTCAGATTTCATAGAAATTTTACGGAATTGAAAACATTTCCAGACATACCAGGAGGTTTTGAGGGATTTCAAAGGATTTCAACAAATATCGAGTGACTTCCATGGATTTTAAGACTTTTTAAATGATTTCATGGGATTTCTAAATATTTTTACTAATTTTAAAGGATTCAATTCGTGTTCAAGGGATTAAAAATATTTCCACGGATTTCAAAGAATTTCGTAACATTTCAAAGAATCTTAGAGAATTTTTACGTTTTTCAAGGATGTCAAGGGATTTCAAAGAATTTTCCAGGATTTCCAAATATTTCACGGGATTTCTAGTGAGGTTTGAAAAATAAAATCAATTAAATTAAATTTCCAGTGATTTTAAGGTATTTTATGGAATTTCGCAAAGATTAAAGGATTTTATTAGGAAATCTCCAATGATTTCAAAGTATTGAACCCATTTTCGGAGATTTAAACGTTTTTTTAGAGAAATCTAATGAATAAGTTTAATTAAAATTATATTTGAGGGCTTTCAAATGATTTATACTTTTTGTAATGGATTTTCACGTTTTCCAAAGATTTCAATTAATTTTAAGGGATTTTAAAGAATTTCAAGAGATATAGAATTGTTTTAACAATTTCATTATTTATTAACAAAAAATATAACAAAATTTAGCATCTCTGAGCAAAAATAAAACTTTTTATTTTCCGCATTTCTTTCGTAGGATAAACTGTTTGTTCAGAAAATTTTAAAACTTGCACATTGTCTATATCGAGATTAAATCTCTTAAAAGCCAAGCGAAATCTTCCGTTTGAATAAAAACTTCTCTCCTTAAATTTTTGTTACAAAATTTATATTTCTAAGCGAAAATCATCTAGACTTTTCGTTTGTTAATAAAAAATCATCTAGACCAACCATTGTCAAAAATTTCCCTAAAACTGTTGCAAAACCTATACGCACCATTATTAACATTGTTTATGCTTTATAAACTCTCTTTCTTCATTGTTTATAACAATTGTTATACATAAGAACCATCAATGACCAGAATTGTTTTTTTATTTTATTAATGTATCAATTTTTGACACAACTTTTGAATTAGGAAATATCTCGAATAATCGAATTAGTAATTTTCTAATAATCTTTGGTGGCTCACTTTTCGCTAATAGAATCTGTAAAATTGCAACATTAATTACATAAATTTAATCAATTTTGGCAACATTTTTCCTAATAAGAGGAGTGTAAATTGTTCAAATATATGTTTGTTCTGTTTATAGGAAAATATAAAAACTTGTTTTATATAAAATAAGTTATTTTTTCTGCCTCGTTCTTATGCATATTGCTATTTCATCAAATTTCAGCGATAAAGAAGCTATTCAAAAACTTGTCGAAGAAAAATTTGGTTTAAAATATTATTTCTGGTGCACAGGTTTTGAAATTATCATCTCATCTCTATTATATATTTTTTCTCTATTATATGGGGAATATCCCAGAATTTTGGCAATACTTACACAAAATTTTTAGGGGTCCAATTATGCTCTTATATGTGTTTGCTCTTAAGAGATCATACATTTTATGACTTTCACCAGAGCCAAGTAATTTTTTTTGAATCGGACATAAAATGAGAGTTTTCTTCTTTTTAGGTCGAAAATTCATCTTTTTTAATTGGAAAATCAAGCATTCCGTTGAAAATTCATGTATTTTGTTGATAATTCCTCTTCTTCTGTTGATAATTCCTTTTCTTCTTCTGTTGAAAATTAATCTTCTTGGTTGAAAAAACAACTTTTTGGTTGAAAATTCAACTCTTTGGTTGAGTATTGAACTCTTTTGTTGAAATTTAATTTTTTTTAAAAGATTTCTCATTTTAGTTGAAAATTCATGTCTTTGGTTGAAATTTGAACCATTTTGCTAAACATTTTTTTTTCTGGTTGAGAATTGATTTTCTTAACTGAAGATGTTTCCATTTCCAAATTCCATTTTTGGTTGAAAATTAATCTTTTCTGGTTGAAAATTCCTTTTTAGTAGAAAATTGAACTTCTTCGTTGAAAATTCTTCTTTCTTGATTAAAAATACAACTGCTTTTTCGAAAATAAACTTTTTTGTTGAAAATTCATATTTTTAGTTGATAATTAAACTACTTTGGTAGAAAATTAAACAATTTGGTTAAAAATTAAACTATTTTTTTGAAAAATTTGTCTATTTATTTAAAAAATTTGTCTATTTTTTTAAAAAATTTAACTATTCCGTAGAACGTTAGTGTTTTTTTAATTTAAAATTTAACTGTTTATCTGAAAATGCAGTTATTTCATTTTGAATTAAAAAATTTTCCTCCATAACTTTGGAAATTCGACTATTAAATAGAAAATTCATCTATTGAGCTGAAAATTCGTCTAGATGGGTACAAAATTATTCTTGTTTGTTGAAAATTTATCGTTTTAGTTAAGGATCTATTTTGTTAAAAATTTGTCTTTTTTATTTGAAATAAAATGGTTGAAAATTTGTTGTTTTTTGTTGAAATCTGGTTTTTTAAACTGAAAATTAAACGATTCTGCTTTTGTTTAAAAAATGATATTTTTGTTTGAGAATCAAACTATGGTAGATAATTAAACTATTTTGTTAAAAACTTGTCTATTTGGTTAGAAAATTATTCTTGTTAGTTCAAAATTCACCTATTTGGTTAAGGATTCAACTGCTTTGTTCAAAAATTAATATTTTTTTCGTTTAATTCAACTGATTGCTAATTCGTTTTTTTTTAATTAATTATTTGAACTGCAAAACCTATTCTATTTTAGGTTGAAAACTTATCTCTTTTAGTTAAAAATACAACTATTTAGTTGGAAATTAATGTGTTTTGTAGAAAATTCTTTTTTTGGTCGAAAAATAATCTTCTTGGTTTAAAATTCATCTTTGAAAGCTAAAAATTCAGCTATTTGGTAACATTTCCAACTATTTTGTTGAAAGTTTAATAATTTTGTTACTTGGTTTAAAGTTGAACCACTTTGTGAAAAAGTCTTTAATTTTTAGTTCAAGATTCATCATTTTAGTGAAAAATTAAACTATTTGGTCGTAAATTAACTTTTTTGCTGAAAATTCATATTTTCGGGTTGAAAATTTATCTTTTTTGTAGAAAATTAAACCATTTGGTTGAAAATTAAAGTTTTTGTGGAAAATACATTTTTTTTTTTGATAATGAAATTACATTGGTGTTATCTTTTTTGGTCAAAAATTCAACTGTTATGTTGAAAATTCATCCTTTTGGATTCAAAATTTATGAATTGGTAGAAAAGTAATCTCTTTCCTTAAAAATTCATCTTCATTGGTTGAAAATTGAACTGTTTTATAAAAGATTTGTCTTTTAGACTTCAAAATTCAACTATTTGGTTCAAAATCCAACAAGAAAATTTTTAGATGTCATTAGTACTTAATAATACTATTAGGTGTCGTGATTCACCTTGACAAAAATGGACCCTGACCCACTAAAGGCTCAAGTTTCCGCAGATAATTTCGCCATTAGATACTTCCGAGGATCAGTATGCTTATAAAGTCAAATTAAGCCTATTTATTTTTATGCGTGCGACACCCGGATACGCCTTATAAATTGATTCTTGAGGACGTATAGAACCTTTGAACATATGATTTTACGATCTGTGTCAAGGACTAACTTGTTCATCTCTTTAACTTGATGGATAAATCACACAAACTCGGGGACACAAAGGAAAAAAATAAGGGGCCATCCATAAACTATGTTAACAATTTTAAGCTTTTTAACGTGCTCGAAACCCGACCCCCCCCATGCAACTAAATCCAAAATTCTCGGGAACACAAGGGAAAAATAAGGGGGTATCCATAAACTAAGTTAACAATTTCAAGCTTC
>CAKNYM010051413.1:344708-357652 GCA_932195095.1 Andricus curvator | reverse complement strand
CGTTGAGGATGGGGAATGTTATCTGGAGAAGTGAGGAGAGGGGGAAATAGATGTAGGGGGAGCAGGGAAGGAAAATTATGAGAGGGGAAGAAGACTTCTTTAATGTCCTAATAGGCTACGAAACCTTTCTTTGTAGGCGCACGGCGCCTACTTTGACTAATTTTTTTAAATATTTTTTCTTCTAGGAGGAAGCAGTGTCGATAATTATTTTTTGGCTGTTTTACTGGCTGTCATGAGGTTTGTATTTTCCCTCTGCGCTTGTTTTTTGTTGTTAAAAGTGGGCAGAAGAACTCTTGGTCTTCTTTCCGGTTTGGGGACAGGATTATCATCCTTAATCTTGGCTAGTTACTTATTGCTTCGAAAAGGAGTCTCTTATTACGATGTAAGCAAATATTAAAAACAATTAATTAATTTTTAATTGCTTATGAAATAAATATTTAACTAATTTTATTTATTTTTTAAACAGATTTACATAATTGGTGCCTGCCTTTTAATCTACGTAGCTGCAAACACAGTCGGTTTTATGTGTTTACCTGGGATCATGGTGGGTGAATTGCTGCCCCAAAGAGCCAGAGGATTAGGGGGTGGTTTTATATTCTTTTTGTTTCACGTTATCCTTTTCGCAGTAACCAAATATTATCCAATAGTGAGTTTTTATTTAAATAAATAAATTTTTATTTTTGTGGAAAAAATATTTAAAAAAAAAATTTTTTGTTCAAAAATAAATAAAGGAAAGTAATGTAATAATTTTGAAAAAATACAATTTTTCAGGTGACGGAATCAGTTGGAATACCTGGGATTTTCCTTATCTTTGGTAATTTTGCGTTAATGAACGTTGTCTTTATCTACTTCTCTTTACCTGAAACAAAAGACCGGACGCTTCAGGAAATTGAAGATTACTTCCAAGTAAGTTAATTATTAAAAACAAAATCTCAAGAAGAATAATTTGTAATACGATATGAAAATTTAAAATCACTTTTGTTAAGGTTATTTATTCATTTTTTAAACACGATATGAATATAATTTTCCTAAAATTCTTAGGAAAATTCAAAAAGATTTTTGAAGATTTCAGATATCAAAATTTCAACAAAAAAGCTCGTTTTCAACCAAATTAGTGAAATTAAATAAATAAAAATAGTAACATTCCAGTTTTAAATAAAAAACAGTTGAAATCATCCAAAAACAGACGAATTTTCAATAAAATAGTTGAATCTCAACCAAAAAATATTAATTTTCAGCCAGTTACATTTTAAACCAAAAAAAAAAGAAATTTTCTTCGAAAGAGACGAATTTTTTGCAAAAAATTTTAATTCTTCAAACCAAAAATATAAATTTTTAATGAAAAAGTTAATTCTCAACTGAACTGTTAAATTTTCCACCCAAAAAAAATAAATATACAACGAAAAAGTTCATTTTTAACCAAATTGTTTAATTTTAGAGACCAAAAGACCAATTTTTGAGCCAAAATGATGAATTTTTTACATAAAACTTATATTTTCAATTTGAAAATATGAATTTGCAATTTTTAAAATAATTTTCAACCAAACAGTTAAATTTGCAATAGAATCGATCAATTTTATACCAAGAAGATTAATTTCCTAACAGATAAGACGAATTTTTAAGAAAATACATTGGCAACCGAAGAGATGAAGTTTCGACTAAAATCATGAATCCTCAACTAAAAAAAATTAATTTTCAACAAAGTAGTTTAACTTTTAACCAGGTAGATGCATTTTATACTTAAGGATATAAATTCACAGCAAAAAACTAAAATAATGAATCTTCAACCAAAAAATGCATTTTGGACCAAGTAGTTCAATTTTTAACCAAGTGGTTGAATTTTCAACCAAAAAGATTAATTCTTAACGAAAAATGTAACAAATGATATTTTAACTAGAAACGATTTTAAATTTAAATCAAAAAGAGTTAAATTCATCCAGAAAGACATATTTCCAGAAAAATAGTTGAATTCTTAAACAAAAAAGATTTTTTTATTAAAAAAGAAAACAAATTTCAACCAAATTATAATTTGAGGGGAAAAATAATTTTTAATACAAAGTAAAATTTTCGAATAACTATTTAATTTTCAAGTTTATTTGTTTCTAAGGATATAAGAATATAATTTTCCTGAAATTCAGATATTTCGAACAAGTACAATTTCTTTATTTTACAGGATTTCACCAAATTTTAGAACAAATTCCTCGCGCCCACGCCGAACGGGAAATCGCTTAATATTATAATAAAAAAAAATAGAAAAAATTCGAGTTAGTTTAATAAATATTTTGGACTTTCAGATGTTTGAAACATATTTGAAAATATTTGACGAATTTTCGGGAATCTTTTAAAGTTTTAAAATATTTCTAATCGCTTCAAAAAATTGTAATTTCTAAACATCTTTTAAACTCATTCGAATTATTCCTAAAATTTTAAAAACTGATTCAAAATTATTCTGATTATTTTCGATTCCAGAAATCTATTGAAATATTTGGATATCTTTTTAAATTTTTCATGAAAACTAATTTCTCAAAATTAAAATTTATCACAAATTTTTCCAGGAATCCTAAGAAAAGCTTTTTATTTTCTTGAAACCTTTCAATATTCTTAAAAAGCTTTCAAATTTTGTTTTCAAAATCTTCAAAAAGTTATATTTTGTTTGAAATTGTTTAAAACATTTTCAAATTTTTAATTATTTTTGTATCTTTCTAAAATTTTTAAATATCTCTTACACTAACTAGAATTGTTCGTCCAATTGTTTAATCTTGCAAGTACTGACAAATTTTGAATTAAAATCGTGCATACTTAATTTTAAAATTTTAAGACATCATTTGAAATGTTTCAAGATCTTTTTCAATTTCCGATTAAAAATCATTCTTCGAGTTAAAAAATTATTTGAAATTTTCCCAGGAATCCTACAAATTTTTTTTTATTATTTTGAAACCTTTCAACATTCTTAAAAAGCTTCTATGTTTCGAAATCTTCAAAAATCTACATTTCGTTTTCAAGTTTTTGAAATCTCAAAATTCAAATTATTTTCGAATCTTTTCGAAATTTTTAAAACTTTGAAACATCTTTTAAAAGAATCCAGTTTTCCTAAAGTAGAAAAATGGTAAGACGAAATTCATTTCCCAATATTAAAAAATCATTTACAATTAAAATTTCTCTTTTATCAAAAATGTTTAGAAACATTCAGAAATCAATTTCGTCATAAACTTTACGCAGAGATCGACAAATTCTATAATAATTAATTTTTGTTTAACAGAAAGAAAATGTATTTTGCATGACAAGAAAGGAAGAACGTAAACAAGCTGAACCACTAATCTGATGATTCATGATGATTCAATGAAAGAATTACTGCCAAAGTTCGAAATAATTAAGGTTTCAGAAAATCTCTTTTGAATTTGGATATTTTTTTATATCCCCTTAGAAAATACAAATATCAGGGTTATAAAAAAACTAACAATCTGCTAGTACAACTTACTTTTAAAAGATAAATTAAATTTTTAATTCAATTGTGACTTTTAAGTTATTCTTTATAAGATATTCACTTATTGATAAATTAGAAACCGATTATGTAAACGAATATTTAACATATTGCTTAAAATTTTATATTTATTTTTTGATATTGTAAAATTAGTTTTATATATAATTTTAAGATATATGTCCTAACTTAAAAATGTAAGTTTTCTTTGCTAGTGAAATTTTGTATGTATGTGTTTATAATGTTAAGAATTCAGTGTCTGAATATTCCATTCCATTCATTTATTTAAATAAACTGCCAACAATAAAAAGAAGCACAACAGTATTTTTTATTCCCAAAGGATGCATTTATCTTCTGGATTCATGGGGCTTTTTGTGGAGCATTGGAAAGCTTCAGAGAAAGCTTTCAAATTTCGGAGAGAGCCAATTATTCTCCATTTATTTTGACTGTGTAAATCCGTCATTTTTTCATTGAAAAAGTGTCTGGCTGTTGATGAACACATCGACTGAAATAATAGAAAAATAATAGTAATGATTAGAATTCAACACGTAAATATGTCTTTCAAACCTCCCCCTCTCCTAATCCCTTACATTCCCCTCATTCCCCTACTTCCCTCCTCTCACTTCTCCCTTCATCCTCTCTTCTCCAGCGTCCTCCTCCTCCTCTACTTCCTTCTCTCCTCGCTTCTCCAGCTACCACTCCCCTTCCCCTATTTCCCTTCCCCAACTCTCACGTTCCCTCCTCTACTCACCATAATTTCTAATCATTACCATTGCTTACCGTCACATCCTCTACTTCGCCTCCCTAATTTTCACTCACTTCTTCTACTGCCCCAACCCCCATTCCCCCCGTTTATCCTACTCCCGAAAGTTCTCCAACACATCCCCCTCTTCTCGATTCGCCAACTAACACTCCTCTTTTTGTATTTCCCTTTTCCAACCCTTACCCACCCTCCTCTACTTACTCTTTCTTCTCGCTTACCCTACTCTCCAACGTCCTTCTCCTTCACCTTCCCCCCTTTACTAACTATTATTTCTAATCATTTCCCCTACTTTCCCTCACATCATCTAATTCATCTCTCTGATTTCCCCCCTCAGCCTAATTTGCTCTTCTTATTTCCACATAATTTGCTTCCTCTCATTTTCCCTACTTCGTCTTCCATAATTTCCCCTCGCTTCCTCTACTCCGAAATTTTTTCTACTTATCCACCCGTCATTTCCTCTGACTTCCCCGATCCATCCTTCATTTCCCTTAATTCTCCCTACTACCCCTTCTCTCACTTTACTTACTTCCTTTCTCCTCATTTCCCTATATGCTTTTCCCTTATTTCCACTAACCCCGATCCCCCATTCTGCTCATTTCCATACTTTTGCACCCCTCACTTCCCCTTCCCTTATTTTCCCTCATTTCACCTAATTCTCCTCATTTCACCTCACTTCACCTACTCTCCATTTCCCCTACTTTCCTTTCCCTCGTTTCCTTCACTTCCTTCATTTCCCCTCATTGTATCTACTTCCCTTCGACTCATTTCCCCTCGTTCCATACTCCCTTGATTTCCCCCAATTTCCTCTAGTTTCCCTCCCCCATTTTCTCTCATTTTCCTACTTCCTCTTCCCTCATTCTCGTCACCACCCCATACTTCCTTTCATTTCCCTTCACATCGCCTACCTCCCCTCCCATAATATCCCTTCACTTCCCCTAACAATTGAAGTAATTGATTTACTGATTATTTTATTGAATTCAATAGACATTCCTTTAAAAATATAAATCTACTTACGTTTGCAAAGGAAAGAAAAAAAAGTTGATTCCCATCAAATTCTTCAAGCCCGGGTAATCTCAGATCTTCGTGAGCTTCTAAATTTTTATAGGCTTCAAAATCTGCCCGAAGTCCCGTAGAATCGGCGATATTTTCACTTTCTGTTAACTTTCCATTTTCCTAGGCACAATCATGATTTCAGAATAAAATATTATATTTCAAAAAAAAAAGGTTTTATGTTTCAATTAAAAAAAAAATATTATTTACTTTAAAATTGTTAAATTGTTTTATAAAACACTCTGCCTTTTCGTCATAAGAATCAACAGCTTCCTGAGACCACCATTCGTCAAATACGCCATATTGGTTATAAGCTCGTCCTCAATAATTAGAAAATTAAAAAATGTATATCAAAACGAACATTTTTTATTATTAGTAGGTATTTATAGGATTCTAATTAGGTTGCCTAACAAAAAAACGAATTTTAAAATTTTACAAGCGCTACGCCCTTCCTTTTGGTGAAAAAACACTTCCACCAATTTTCTTTTATTAAAAAAAAATTGTAGAGGTTCCAGTTGGCCATTGTAGGTCTGAAAATCAATTTTCCTCAATTTCGAAAAATACCAATTAAAGGCTCAAAAATTCTTTTACCTAAAAAGTAATTATAATTAATAATAATTTTTATTTATTAGGGAATAAGCCCTAAATTTGATAAAATAAGAAAAATTGAAGATATCATTGAGCTTAGAATACGAAAATGTGTAATTTAATTGCAATTGAGAATATTATATTCTCCATGATGAGAAAATTGAAAATTATTTAGACCGGTAAACAGAAAAAATCTTGATTTTCGAAATTTCGTATTTTATTGTTACTCAAATTGACTAAAAGTGACTAATGTGCATAATAAATGTAACTAATGTTCTTTTAAATACAAAAGAATTCAATGAAATTTATAAGAATTCCAAGCAAATTGAAACGAAATCAGGATAAATTCTTATCAATTCAGAATGATTGCAAAAGAATTCAATTCAAAATCAAAATAATTCAAGGAAAATTCAAAAGTAAAAATCAGAATAATTCAAGTAAAATGTAAAAGAATTCAAGTAAAATTCAAAATACACATCAAACTTCACTTCCCCTCCCTCACCCCACTTTTTCCACCTCTAATTCCCCCTCTCCACGCTACCCCAGCTAACATTCTCCTCCCCCTAATTCCCTTACCCAACCATCACTTTCCCTCTCCTACTCAACTGCACTACCCAACTAGTCCTTCCCTTCTTCCCCTTCCATAATTTCCCCCACTTCCATACCCTATATATGCCATCATTTCCTTACTTCTCATTTTCCCTACCCCACTGAATTCTCCTCACTTCCCCTATTACCCATCGCGTAATTTTGTAACAATCTCCTTAATTCCCCTCTCCCCACTTCCTCTGCTTGGCCCTCCCCTAATTTGCGACCACTTCCCTTACTTCCCCTCCCCTCATTTCCCTCTCTTCCTCTACAACCCTAACCCTCATTTTCCCTCACTTCCTCTATTTCCCCATCCCTCACGTACCCTTATATTTCATACTTTCTCTCCCTCAATTTCGTCTACCTCCCTTCCTCTCACTTTGCCTACTTCCACTCCCCTTATTTCCCCCTCTCCTTACTTCCCCACAAACCCCTACACCCATTTTCCTACCAATTATCATATTTCCCCTCTCTTACTTCCCCACTCCTCACTTCTCCACTCCTCATTTTCCCAACTTCCTATTCCCTAGAAGAAGCAAAGAAACTATCTTATTGAGTAGAATTAAGTGAATTTAGAAGAATTTAAGTAAATTCCAAAGAATTGAAAAGAATTCGCGATACATTAATAAGAATTTATGATGAATGACAAATGAATTCAAATGATTTGCAACAAAAATCTAATATATTTAATTGATTTCAGTCAAACTGAAGTGAATTTAGAAGGACTGACGTGAATGCAAAGACATTTTTAAAGTCCAAACAAATTCTTTTGATTTCAGAGATCACTAAAGTGATTTTTTCATTTAAAAAAAGTGACTTTATCTTAAAAAAGTGATAAAAGTGATGAAAGCTTTTTCGAATATATCAGAATCTTTGATCTTTGAAAAATGTATATTTGTTGTATTTTCGAAATTCAAAATTTTATTTTCTGTCGCTCAGTATAAATATTTTTAATTGATTCATTACGGAGAATAATTTTCTTCATATTATAGAAGAAATGCTATAATTTCATTAATTGCCATGAAATTATAAATTTTCGCATTATCAGCCCAGTAATATCTTCGAAAAAAATGTGTGTCTCAAAGTTTAAGCTTACTTCTTAATAAATAGAAAAAACTTTCTAGGTGTGAAAAAATTTTTGGGACGACTGAAAAATCCCGAAAAACAAAATCCCCGACATTGTAAAATTTCTGAAAAAGAATATATTTGAAATAGGCAACTACCGAAATTATAAAACAGCCGAAATATGAAAATCCCAAATCGGAAAATTCCCGAATGATAAAATTCCACACAGAAAATTGCTTAAATATAAAATATCCAACTCTGTAAAATTCCCTACACTAGAAATATACAATAATTGAATGTTTTGTTCAAAGAAAATAAAAATAAATGTTTAACGTTGTTTTTTGGATTTACAGTTTTAATTTAAAATAACAATAATTGAAAAAAATATTTCTCAATGAAAAATTCGGTTTCAAAATTTGCATAGTATTTTTTTAAAAATTATTTTTCTGTAACTTAACAATAATTCACAACGTTCCGTGGAGGAGTATTTTTATTTTTTAAAGCTAATAGATATAAGTTGGAAGACGTGCAAAAATGTGCCCTTCAAATAAAAAAATTAACCTAAATTTTTGTCGAGCCAAATAACATTTTTCCAATAAAACTTTTTAGGGTTCAATTCAGCAATAGTTTCTCTCAAAAGGACTTTCTTAATTTTTGTTTTTAAATTAAAAATTCGATTTTTAAAATCGCTTTATGTAAAACTCGACTCCTGTAAAATCGTAAAAATGTTGACATCTTCAAAATTTTTTTCTCAATTATCGTGATTTCAAATTCAAAATATAGATTAAAAAAGATTAAACATGTCAAAAAAATTATTGAAAAAAATTTTTCATATTATATTTCTAATAAATAAATAATATTTACTGAAAAAATAAGAATTTTTTTTATGTTTAAATTCGGGAATTTTGTAGTGTCAGGAATTTTACAGTATTGGATATTTTATATTTTGGCAATTTTATAATTCCGGGAATTTCTTATTTCGAATATTTTCCTTTTCGAGAATCTTTCAGTGTCGGGAATTTTATTTTTCGGGATTTTTCAGTCGTCCCGAATTTGTTAGCCTCAAATTTGTATTTGTTTTAAATCGAAAAGTACTTTTTTCCAGAAGGAAATAATTTAGGGGGTAAATTTAAATTTAAATTTAATAAATTTAATTGATTAATCAAATTAATTAACTAATTTAATTGAATTAAGTATAATTCAAATTTTTACGTTTTTATTGGCACCCTAATTTTAATATTTACAAATAAGTAGTATAAATTATTTTTATACTCACCAGTCACATCGAAAGCGTGAGCTATTTCATGACCAATTATAAATCCTACAACTCCATATTGTGCTGCTCTACATCATTTTTAATTTAAAAAAAAATGATAAAAAATATATTTTGAATAGTAGCAGAGATAATAGGATTTAGAAATAATTTATATTAAATCAGGATGGTTTTCAAAAACTTACACTGGCAAGCTGAGTCCAAAATGGGGTTTCAATAATTCAGCTGCAGGAATAGCTGAAATTTATTTAAAATTATACACATTATATTGAAGCTGATTGAAGAATTAAAAAAAAAATTGGTTTATTATTCCAATGACTTACTTAAAACATTAGATTCCATTAAATAATAAGCGTTAAGTGTCAGAGGGTCAATGTATCACCTTCAAAAAAATAATTAGAATTACAAATATTTACTGAAAAGAAAAGATAAAGAAATCAGAAAATTTATTTATTACTTTCTTTTATCGTGTGGTTTTATTAATTCTGATAGTGATTTCTTCATAGTGAATTTGTTAAAATTTATTACATTCTCAATGTAAGAAGGCCCAATCTCAAGCTAGAAGGAATGACAATAAATTGATTAAAATTTTGAATAAAAATTAATAAAATTTAAAAAAAATTTAATTATTATTTTTAACGATTGAAAATTATTTTTCGTACATTTTTATAGTAATTTTTAACCATTGTTGAATTTGAATACCAAAATGGTTGCCCAATGTCTGCTGAGATGTGATCCAGTTTCTGAATAGTTAGATCAACTGTATTATTATTCATCCATTGAGTATTTAAAATTTGATCCTTCATCTTATTTTTAATTTTTTTGAACATTTCTTCGGCCTATATTAATTAAAATAATCTTCATTACCGTAAAAATATAAATAAAATGTAAATATAAATTCTGATGATTTTGAAGATCAAATGTCAAATTTTTAACTCTAAGACTTCTCAAATGAAGAATTTTTATATTTTAAGTAATCAAAATTGCAGTTTTTCCAATTATAAAAGTTAAAACTTACATAATTTTCAAGTGTAAATTTTAAAAACTAAAAATTGTTGAATTTTAGAATTGTATAAATAAAAATTCTTAGATTTGGATAATTCTGTTAATCAAAAGTCATGTTTTAATTTCCAAATCTTCCAAACTGAAGAAATTACGAATGTAAATGATAACAAATTACAGAATTCTTCATTGCAAAACTAAAATTTTCATAATTTTTAATTGTGAATTGTCAATATTATGAACTCTTCAATTTTGAAGATTTACAAGTCAAAGGTCTGAAATTTTGAAGAGTTACAAATTAACAATTCTTGAATTTTGAAAGTATAGAATTCCAAATTATTCAAAAAGTTAAAATTTTTCAATTTTAGATATTCCATATTGATGAAATTTCAAACGTAAATCATCAAAATTACAGATTTTTTAATTGTAAAACTTTAAACTTCCAAAATTTTTAATTTTAAATTGTCAAAATAAAAAACTCTTCAATTTTGAAGATTTACAATTCAAAGTTCTACAATTTTAAAGAGTTATAATTGAAAACTCTTCAATTTTAGAGATGTATAAATAAAAATTTCCTAATTTTAATAATGTTGGAAATCAAAAGCTAAGTTTTCAATTAAAAATCTTCTAAATTCAAGAAACTTCGAATGTAAACCATAAAAATTAGAGAATATTTTTCTGTGAAACTTGAAACGTGCAAATTTTTTCATTGTAAATTTTCAAAATGAAATACTCCTCAATTTCGAATATTTACTATTGAAAACTCTTCATTTTTAAAGGCGGACAAATAAAAAGTCTTAAATGATAATTTTGAAAATCGAAAGTCAAATTTTCAATTCTAAATCTTCCAAATTCTGGAAACTTTGAATGTAAAATTAAAATTTCAATAATTTTGAAGATTGACAATTGAAAACTCTTTATAAGTAAAAGTTTCTACATTTTGAAATTCTGAAAATCAAAAGTCAAGTTCTCAATTCTAAATTTGCCAAATTGAAGAAAATTCGAATGCAAATCATCAATATTACATAAATTTTTGATTTTAAATTAACAAATTTAAAAACTCTTCAATTTTAAAGATTTAGACTTTACAGTTATGCAATTTCGAAAATTCTTCAATTTTCACAATTCGCAATTCACAATCCTTCATTTTGAAGATTTATCATTAAAAATACTTTAATTTCAAGATGTATAAATAAAAATTCTTAAATTCTAATGATTTTGATGGCTCTAGAAATCAAAATCTAGTTTTCAATTCTAAATCTTCCAAATTGAAGAAATTGCGAATGTAAGTCAGCAAAATTACAGAAATTTTATTGTAAATTGTCAAAATTAAAAACTCTTCAATTTTAAAGATCTACAATTCAAAGTTCTGCAATTTTGAAGAGATAAAATTGAAAATTCTTGAATTTTGAAAACATAGATTTACAAATTATTAAATTTCCAAGATTTATATCTTAAATGTAACTATTTTTTAACATTTTTTCGAATCGTTCAATTTTGAAGATTTACAATAGAAAATTCTTCAATTTTAACGACTTGTAGTTCAAATGTCTTCAATTTTATAGATTAGAATCAAAAATTCTTAAATTGTGATAATTTTGATGATTTTAAAGATCAAAAGTTAAGGGTTTTCAATTTCAAATCTTCCAAATTTTAAAAATTTCAAACGTAAATCATAAAAATCCACTAATTCGCGGAATTCTATATATTATCTAAATTCCTTGAATTCGTATAATTCTCTGAATTCCAAGGACTTAAAAATAATGGAAAGAATTCAAAAGAATGAAAAAAATTCACAATATTCCAGGAATACAGAGAATTGCAGAGATTTGAGAGCATTATTAAGAGAATTCAAGGAATTCATAAAATTGAAAGAGTAAAGGGATTCAGAGAATCCAGAGAGTTCAAAGAATTTGAAAAATTCAGAATAATTCTAGAATTATGGGCAGTCAGAGAATTCAAAAAATTCAGAATATTCAAGGATTTCAGAGAGGTCAAATAATTCAGAGAATTCCTAATATTCAAGAATTTCAGTATATTCAAGGAATTCAAGTATTTCATGGAATTCAGCGTATATCGGAAATTTAAGATCATTAAAGTATTTCAATGAATTCAGAGAATTCAAAAAATTTCAGGAATTCCAAGTATTATGAAAATTCAGGAAATTTAGAATATTCAAGGATTTCATGGATTTCAGAAAATTCAAGGAATTCAGACATTTTAAAGAATTTAGGCAATCTGGCAAATGTGAATTGCATGAAATTAAAAGGTTCTTTTTATAATAGATTTTAACAATTTAATTATTTTTACTGATACTAATATCAGAAGTCCAAAAGGATAAAGGCTTTTTCTTTATTCCAAGTATCTTAAGTTATAACAAAAAATTAATAACTACAAAAATTAAAGAAACATAGTAAGAGAACGTCAAAGATATTTATTTTGAAAATATTAGTTTCCAATTACTAATTCAATTTTATTTTACAAATTCAAAGATTCTAAACTGATCCTAAAGAGTTTTATATGTCATCATTTGAACATTATTATTTTTCTTTTACACTTATGTGCTTCTTAACTTTAAGTAATGAAACGAACCAATTAAAAAAATATATAAAAAGAAAACCATCTCTATTAGATATGAACACATTCAGATTATTAATAATAATAGCTAATAAATAATAATTGTCTATAACACTATAACTCACATATTTGAGAGATTTGGAAGGCACATACTTGGAGACGAATTGTTTGCTAATGCCATGCTTAAGAGGCATCTGAATTAAGCAAGTCTTCCATCTGAAAAATTAATATCATTTTATATAAAAAGGTTCATATTTATGAATTAAAAAATAATTTATGTACCTATCTTCTTCTTCAGAATTGTAATTTTTTATTTCATACGGAATAGAAGGATCATAATTAGAAGACTCCAGTTCATCATTAATTGCCTCATTAATTAACTTAGAACGTTGATCTTGAATTTCCTTATTGACATACGGAAGCATATCGATGATAAAATGCCAGTGGATATAATTGACTGCAAAAAAGATTATTAGGTAATTTAAAAGTATCATAAATCCAATTATTAAAAAGCCTCAAAGAATGTGGTGCAAAAGAGACAATAGTTGACACATGGGAAA
>CAKNYM010051413.1:328636-338970 GCA_932195095.1 Andricus curvator | reverse complement strand
AATTTCAAACGAATTTTCAACGTAATAGTTGAATTTTCAACCAAAAACTGCATTTTCAATCAGAAAGGAAAGTAGTCACCAACAAAATTAATATTCTAACGCACAAGACAAAGTTCCAACAAAATAGAGAAATTTCAACAAATTTCAACCAAAAAGATTAAAGTTCTGACAAAAAAAGATCAATTTTCCACAAAAAAAGGATTAGTTAAATTTTTAGTTAAAATAATTAATTTTCAATAACAAAAAACTAATTTTCAATCAAAAGAAATTGATTTTCAACCAAAAAATATTAATTTTAACAAAATACATAAAATTTTAACCAAACTTTGAATTTTTAAACGAATTTTCAACGTAATAGTTGAATTTTCAAACAAAAAATGCATTTTCAATCAGAAAGGAAAGTAGTCACCAAAAAAATTAATATTCCAACGCACAAGACAAAGTTCCAACAATATACAGAAATTTTCAACCAAATAGCTGAAATTTCAAGTGAACAAGATAAACTTTTAATCAAACATGACATAGTTAAATTTACAGTCAAAAAAATTAAATTTCAACAAAGCATGTAGTGAAATCTTTAGGCAAAGAAATAAAGTTTTAACTAAAATAATGAATCTTCAAAAAATATATATATATAAATTTTTAACCCAACAGTTGAATTTTCTAACAAAAAAAGATAAATTTTTAACAAAATACATGAATTTGCACCACAGTAGTTAAATTCTCAACAAAACAGATGAACTTTAACCAAGAAGATTAAATTTCTGTCAAAAAAGATACATTTTTGACAAAAAATGGAATAGTTAAATTTTCAGTTAAAAAAAAAAAAATTTTCAATAAAAAAAAATCTCAACCAAAAATACTAATTTTCTACCAAACAAGATTAATTTTAACAGAATACATGAATTGTCAACCAAAACTTGAATTTTTAAACGAATTTTCAGCCTACTAGCTGAACTTTCTACTGAAGAAGATAAATGTTAAACAAAACACGAAATAGTTGAAACTTTAGTTAAAAAACTTCATGTAAAACAACAAATTTTCAAAAAAATATTCAATTTAAAAAAAAAGGGTTTTCAAATAAAATGATGAATCATCAACTAAAAAAAAAAATTTTTAACAAAGTTTTTCCACCTACAACTAAGTAGTTAAACTTTGAACCAAAAAAAGATTTTCTTGAATAATTTTTTTCTGAAAAAAGATCTTCTGCTTTCGCTCCGCTGGGAATCGAACCACATAACTACTGAGAAGCGAAAGGAGAAGATCTTTTTTCAGAAAAAAATTATTCAAGATAATTTTTCTTTCATAGCTCCATCTAGTCTGAAAATACGTTAAATATCCTCTGTTAATCTCTAATGATAATACAGATTCCTTGAAAAATTTGATTTGTACCATCTAGCAAAATAATGCGTGTATTTCTGAAAAAAGTTTCTTCTCTCGATCTCTCTGGTAGCTTAATGGGAAAGCACTTGACCGGAAATCAGTAGTTCTGTGGTTCGATTCCCAGCAGAGCGCAAGGAGAAGATCTTTTTTCAGAAAAAAATTATTAAAATTATTTTTCTCTTATAGCTCCATCTAGTCTGAAAAGACGTTAAATATTTTCCCTTATTCTCTGATGATAATACAGATTCCTTGAAAAGATTTTCTTTCGCTATTCACGAATAGCAAAAATCTTAAAAACTCAATCAAATCTTTATATTTGGAGAAAGATTCTGGGAACAACGTAAAATTAATAGGATGATTCGAGCAAGAACTGATTTAAATATAGCCTGCACATTCCAGATTTTTCCGTTTTTCTTTCGAAGAGGTATGCATCATGAAAATTTAACGTTCGTTTCTCTAATGTTAAAAAAAAAATCAAAAGTACAGTGACGGACCATTCCAAACGCGGCAAAACATATTTCGTTACTGAGAAAAATAATCTGCTAATTTTAAAGAATTGTAAGTAACTGAAAAAAATGGTGTCATCCATGTTGAATTTACTGGAATTTTCTTGCTATAATAAAGAAACTTCTGTGAATCTATTACAACGTTTTCAAATAATATAAGATTTTCTGTAAAATCTATAACAAAATGTTGGAAAATGAACCAAGAATTTTCTGAACAAAGGGTAAGTAGTGCGGGCATAGCACGCACAATAATCGCGCGAGATACGGTTGCAACTCTCGCCTCGGAAGGGCCGCAGTGCGCGAGTACTCAATCGAGTATTCTGCGCAATATTATGCATTCCAATTGGAAACGGTTCAGGAGGCCCTGACTGTTTACGATTGGATCCCCCCGATTTGTGTCCAAGGCTATTTTCAGTCAACCCCCGAAGCTGGACTGAAACCGAGAGTACAGTGTATTGGATATTGACCGCGCAATTTTTCAATACTAGTAGCCCGAAAACTAAACGTTTATCTATATAATAAATAAAAAAAAAAATTATACGTAAGATTAAAAAAAAATATCATACATTTATTATATTAAATTTATGAGAAAAACTTTACCAATAACTTTTTCGTCCATTCTTCGAAGTAAATTATGCAATTCTTGAATAAAATCTGGATCATAGACAATTATCATTTCTGAATCATCAATTTCAATGTTAACTTCATAAAGCAGATTTTGAAATACTTGCAGCCAATGAATCTGGAATTGGACATAAGAATCTCAGTATAGGTACAAAAATTTGATTATATTGAAATTTTAATAAATAATGTAATTTTACTCGGGATTTTGAATTATATCTTTTTTTGAAATCATACAGTGTCTGTAATTCACGAATAGTCATGTGTCTACGTTTTGCCTCGTTTGTGGATGCAGCATTTATAATCTGAAAATAAATAAATGATTAATTCCTACAATTATTTCATTTTTTCCCGAATATAAGGAGTTTAAAAAATGTTTGAAACAATAATAAATAATCATCCATTTCATATTGAAGAAGACGTTTGCAATAAAAAAATATATATTGAACGAAGCTCTAAGAATTAAAAAATATCAGAGTAAAATTTGAAAAACTGGACAAATTCATCAGAAAAGAGTTAAAATGATATAATTTCTAATTCAAAGCTTTCAAAATTGAGCCACTTTATTTTTTATTGAAGAATCTGAAAATTTAATGATTTCAGATTAAAATTACGAAAATAGGACAATTACAAAACGTTCCAAATGGAACAATTTCAGATTAGACTATTTGAAAATTAGATAATTTAAAATTTGAAGGAATTGAAATTGTATTACTTTTAATTAAAAGAGTTCAAAATTGAAGAATTTAAAATGTCAAACATTTGATTTTAAATAATTTTCAGTTAGCAGCGATTAAAATTTGACAATATTAAATTAAAAACTAGAGTGACTGTTTCAAATTCGAAGCCTTTAAAATTGAGTAGCTTTCTTATGAATTGATGAATTTGGAAACTAAATGATTTCAGCTTAACATTTTGAAAATAGGACAATTTCAAAACGTTCGAAATTAAATAATTTCATATTAAAATTTTTTGCATTTCATCAATTGAAATTCAAAGAAATTGTATTCCTTTTAATTAAAAGCTTTTAAAATTGAATAATTTGAAATTAAAAGATTTTGAATTTAAATCATTTTTTATTCGAAGGGATAAAAATTTGGCAATTTCAATTTGTAAACTAAATTGAATGTTTAAAATTTAAAGCTTCTAGACTCCTAGAATTTTAAATTGCTATCATATAAAAAAATCTCAAGTTGAAAAATTTTAAATCTGAAGGTCTCAAAATGGAAGAATTTCAGAGTAAAATTTGAAAACCTGGAAAAATTCATTAGAAATTAGTTGAAATAGTATCATTTATAATTTGAAGCTTTCAAAATTCAGCAGTTTTATTTTGAATTGAAGAATCTGGAAATTTAATGGTTTCAGGAAAAAAAAAAAAAAACAATTTCAAAACGTTCCAAATTAAAAAATTTCAGATTAGACTTTTTGAAAATTGGATCATTGGAAATTCAACGGAATTGAAATTGTATTACTTTTAATTAAAATAGTTCAAAATTAAAAGAATTTACAATTTCAAACTTTGGAATTTAAATAATTTTCAATTCGAAGCGATTAAAATTTGACAATTTTAAATTAAAAACTAAAGTGACTGTTTCAAATGAAAGCCTTCTGAAAGTGTAGAATTTCAAGTTGTTATTAGATAAAAAAATTTTTAACTCAAAAATTTTTAATCAAAGACTATCAAAATTGAAAACTTTCAGAGTAAAATTAAAAAAACTGGACAAATTCATTAGAAAAGTGTTGGAGTGGTATTATTTCTAATTCAAAGGTTTCAAAATTGATCAGTTTTTTTTTTAATTGAGGAAACTGAAAATTGAATGGTTTCAGATTAAAAATACGAAAATATGACAATTTCAAAAAGTTTAAAATTGAACAATTTTATATAAGCATTTTGAAAATTGGATGATTTAAAATGTAAAGGAATTGAAATTGTATTCCTTTTCATTAAAAGTGTTCAAAATTTAAAAAAATACAAATTTTGAATTGAAATAATTTTCAATTCGAGCGACTAAAATTTGACAATCTTAAAGTAAAAACTAAAGAGAACGTTTCAAATTTAAATCTTCTGAAATTCAAGAATTTTCAATTGTTATTAGTTAAAAAAGTTTCGAGTTGAAAAATTTTTAATCAGAAGCTCTCAAAATTGAAAAATTTGAGAATAAAATTTTTTAATCTGGACAAATTCATTGAGTTAAGATCGTATTATTTCTAATTCAAAGCGTTAAAAATTGAACAGTTTTATTTTGAATTAAATAATAATGGAATTGAATGTTTTCAGATTAAAATATGGAAAATAGGACAATGTTATATCAAAATTTTGAAAATTGGATTATTTAAAATTCCACGGAGTTGAAATTTTATAACTTTCAATCCAAAGAGTTAAATTGAATAATTTATAATTCAAATTTTTTGAATTTAAATAATTTTCATTTGTCAATTTCAAATTGCAAACTAAATTTAATGTTTCAAATTCAAAGCTTCTAAAATTGTAGAATTTTAAATTGTAATTAGATAAACAAATTTCAAGTTGAACAATTTAAAATCAGAAGCTATCAATATTGAAAAATTTCAGAGTAAAATTGAAAATACTGGACAAATTCATCAGAAAAGTATTGAAATGGTATAATTTCTAATTCAAATCTTTTAAATATCAGCAGTACTTTCTTTTTGAATTGAAGAAACTAGAAATTGAAAATTGGATCATTTAAAATTCAAAGAAACTGATATTGTATTGCATTTAATTAAAAGAGTTCAAAATTGAATAATTTAAAATACGACAATTTTGAATTTAGATAATTTTCAATTCGAAGTGAATAAAATTTGACAATTTTAAATTGAAAACTGAATTGAATGTTTCAAATTCCAATCTTTTGACATTGTCGAATTTTAAATTGTTCTTAGATGAAAAAAATTTCCAGTTGAAAATTTTTTAATCAGAAGCTCTCGAAATTGAAAAATTTCAGAGTAAAATTTAAAAAAACTGGACAAATTCATTCGAAAAGTGTTGGAGTGGTATTACTTCTAATTCAAAGGTTTCGAAATTGATCAGTCTTTTTTTTAATTGAGGAAACTGAAAATTGAACGGTTTCAGATTAAAATTACGAAAATATGACAATTACAAAAAGTTTAAAGTTGAACAATTTAATATAAGCATTTTGAAAATTGAATGATTTAAAATGCGAAGAAATTGAAATTGTATTGCTTTTCATTACAAGTATTCAAAATTAAATAAATAAAAATGTTAAATTTTGAATTGAAATAATTTTCAATTCAAAGCGACTAAAATTTGACAATTTTAAAGTAAAAACTAATAAGAACGTTTCAAATTCAAATCTTCTGAAATTCTACAATTTTCAGTTGTTATTAGTTAAACAAATTTCAAGTTGAAAATTTTTAAATCAGAAACTCTCAAAATTGAAAAATTTGAGAATAAAATTTTTAAATCTGGACAAATTCATTGAGTTGAAATCATATCATTTCTAATCCAAAGCGCTGAAAATTGAACAGTTTTATTTTGAATTAATGAATCTGGAAATTGAATATTTTCAGATTAAAATCTCGAAAATAGGACAATGTTATATTGAAATTTTGAAAATCGGATAATTTAAAATTCAACGGAGTTGTAATTGTATAACTTTTAATCAAAAGAATTGATAAATTGAATCATTTAAAATTCAAATTTTTTGAATTTAAATAATTTTCGTTTGTCAATTTTAAATTGAAAACTAAATTGAATATTTTGAATTCAAAGCTTTTGAAACTGTACAATTCTAAATTGTAATTTAGATTAAAAAATTTCAAGTTGAACAATTTAAAATGAGAAGCTATCAATACTGAAAAATTTTAAAGTAAAATTTAAAATACTGGACAAATTGATAAGAAAATAATTGAAATGGTATCATTTCTAATTCAAGCCTTTTAAATTTGAGCAGTATTTTCTTTTTGAATTGAAGAAACTGGAAATTGAAAATTGGATCATTTAAAATTCGAAGGAACTGATATCGTATTACATTTAATTAAAAGACTTCAAAATTGAATAAATTACAATACACAAATTTTGAGTTTAAATAATTTTCAATTCGAAGTGAATAAAATTTGAAAAATTTTAAATTGAAAACTAAATTGAATGTTTCAAATTCAAAGCTTTTGACATTGTAGAATTTTAACTTGTTCTTAGATGAAAAAAATTTCCAGTTGAACATTTTTTAATCAGAAGCTCTCAAATTGGAAAATTTCACAATAAAGTTTTTAAAACTGGACAAAATAATTATAAATGAGTTGCAATTATATAATTTCTAGTTCAAAACATTCAAAATGGAGAAGTTTAATTTTGAATCGAAGAAACTGGATATTTAATGATTTCAGATTGAAACTTCAAAAATAGGGCAATTTCATAGTCGAATTTTGAAAATTATATATATATATATATATATATATATATATATACATATTATATATATATATTTTTTTATTTTATAAATCAGTTTCCTTCAAAATTTCTTGCAATAAAAATTGTACCTGCATAAGTGCATCTTCAAAAGCCATCATCCCTTTAATATCATGAATCAATTGACTTTTGTCAATTTCTGTGAAGCCTTGAGCTTTTGCAAATTTTAATGCAATCAATCCAATGAATTTTTCATAAGACGTTAATTCATTAAATTTAATATCAGTATTCATTTCTCTTTTCCAAAGAAGATCATAAGCTGTATTTGGGGTTGTGAGCTTAAAAAAATTATAATACAGATATATTGACTTAAAAAATTATTTATAATGTAATAAACAAAAATTAGACTTACATGCAGAACATTAACATCAGGGTTTTGAAGATTATTAGACACTCGAATGGAAAACATTGCACGTTTATTCCCAAGTTTACTGTAATAATTATCAACATCCTGCCATGTAAAATTTAGAGCACTATTATCCAAATAATTTGTTGCTAATGGCCAGCCACCGATTTTGTTAATTTTTCTTATTAAAGGTTCAATTCCATTTTTTTCGATAGTCTCTATATAATATCATTAAAAACTAATTCGGTAACTAATTTCTTTGATACGTTCAGTAATTATTTAATAAAATAAAAAACATACTAATATCCATGCATGCCATAAACCACTTTTTTTCTTTTTTTAGAAGAGCATCGTCTTCGATTAGGGGATCTGACTCTAAAATGTCTGCCAAATTATATTTATTTTCGTCAATAACAATATATGTACAAATATTAGTAGTCTACCTACAAGATTACGGGGGCACGGTTCTGTTCCGAGCTAAACGACAGTAAACCAGCGACTGGTAATTTACCGACAGACGATAATGGTTCGTGTCTGTGCTCAGATTCCAACAGTCGGTAAGGTAACAGTTCTAACGGGACTAATCGGATACGTAATAGGAACCTACATTACCCACCAGTGGGCGAGTTTACCACTCACCAGAGTGCGCGATCTGTTCGGGTTCGAGTTCTGCGAAAATTTAAATTTAATCAATCAAAGATAGCTTTTCTTATACAAATTATAAATAAAAGTTTATACTTCATTTGTAAAATAAAGCAACAGAGTGAGTAATTAAGTTTGAAGAGAAAAAATTTAATATTTTAATTACTGGTCACTTTTTTATGCGTAGTTCTGAATTTCACAAACATACCTTTATTGTCTGCTGACAAAATATTTGAAGTACTTTTTTGATAACATTCTCTATTTTTTTTACCTAATAGTAAAATTTTCAATTAATTACTTGAGGTTCTAACCAAGATAGGTAAATTTTCTACTAAAAAAAATGAATTTTCAACAAAATTGTTAGATTTTCAGCTGGAAAAAATAAATTAAAAAAACAAAAATGGAACAGTGTAATTTTCAGATGAGGAAATTGAATTTCCAAAAATATATACGATTTGCAACAGAAGAAGTGAATTTTCTACTAAAAAAGAAAACATTTTCCACTCAATAGAGTAGTTGAATTTTTAGCCATACAGATGAATTTTCAACTAAAGTAATGAATCTTCAATCAAAAAATTACTTTTTGACAAAGTAGTATAACTTTCAACCAAAAAAGATAAAGTTTCAACAAAAAATTGAATAATTGATATTCCAAACAACAAATATTTTGAATATTTTAATATTGAACCAAACACAGTTGAATTTAAACAAAAAAGATGAACTTTACATGAAATACTCAATTTTTAAGATCAAAAATTAATTCTTAACAAAAAAAAAAAAAAAAAATTTTTCAATTACATAGTTGAATTTTCATTGGAAGAAATGAATTTTGCAACTAAAAAGAAATGTGTAACAAAGAATGAAATAGTTCAATTTTCATTTAAAAAATGATTTAGAACCAGAGAAAAAGGAGGTTTGAACAAAATACTTAAATTTTTAACCAAAAAGATGAATTCGCAAACAAAAAGATTAATTTTCTACCAAAAAGTCGAATTTTCAACTAAAAAATTAATTTTTGACCAAAAAAAGCAAAATTTTCAATAGAATTGTTGAATATTCAGCCATATAGATGCATTTTCAACCAAAGATATGAATCGTAAACCAAAAAATTATTTTTTGACAAAGTAGTGTAACTTTCAGCAAAAAAAGATGAATTTTCATCAAAAATTGAATATTTGATATTCCAAACAACAAATATTTTAATATTGTATCAAAAACAGTTGAATTTAAACAAAACAGATTAACATTAAATGAAATACTCAATTTTTAAGTTAAAAAATTAATTCTTAACCAAAAAAAAAATAAATTTTCAATTACATAGTTGAATTTTCATCGAAAGAAATGAATTTGCAACTAAAAAGAAATGTGTAACAAAGAATGAAATAGTTCAATTTTCATTTTAAAAATAATTTAGAACCAAAGAAAGAGGAGGTTTGGACAAAATACTTAAATTTTCAACCAAAAAGATGAATTTGCAAACAAAAAGATTAAGTTTCTACCAAAAAGTCGAATTTTAAACTAAAAAATTAGTTTTCGACCAAAAAAAGCGAAATTTTCAATAGAATTGTTGAATTTTCAGCCATATAGATGAATTTTCAACTTAAGTTATGAATCGTAAACCAAAAAAATTATTTTTGAACAAAGTAGTGTAACTTTCAACAAAAAAAGATGAATTTTCATCAAAAAATTGAATATTTGATATTCCAAACAACAAATATTTTAATATTAAATCAAAAACAATTGAATTTAAACGAAAAAGATTAACATTAAATGAAATACTCAATTTTTTAATTCAAAAATTAATTCTTAACCAAACAAAAAAAAAACAAATTTTCAATTACATAGTTGAATTTTCATTGAAAGAAATGAATTTGCAACTAAAAAGAAATGTGTAACAAAGAAAAAAATAGTTCAATTTTCATTTAAAAAATAATTTAGAACCAAAGAAAAAGGAGGTTTTAACAAAATACTTAAATTTGCAAACAAAAAGATTAATTTTCTATCAAAAAGTCGAATTTTCAACTAAAAAATTAATTTTTAAGAAAAAAAATATTTTTAACAAACTAGTTAAATTTTCAACCCAAAATGAAATAGTTGAATTTTCTGTTTAAAAAATTAATTTTCAAGTAAAAAAAGCGAAATTTTTAATAGAATATTTGAATTATCAGCCACAGAGATGAATTTTTAACTAAAGTAATGAATCTTCAACCAAAAAAATGAACCAAAATAGTTTATTTTAAACTAAAGAGCCGTTGAATTCGAAAATTCGTCTTTTTTGGTAGAAAATCAATTTTCTACCTAAAAAGAAGAATTTTCAACTATATACTTTAATTTAATTGTACATAAAAATTAAAGTAGTTAAATTTTCATTAAGAAGAATTAATTTTCA
>CAKNYM010051413.1:261856-328536 GCA_932195095.1 Andricus curvator | reverse complement strand
AAAATTAATTTTTAACCAAAAAAAGCAAAATTTTCAATAGAATTGTTGAATTTTCAGCCATATAGATGAATTTTCAACTAAAGTAATGAATCTTCAATCAAAAAATTACTTTTTGACAAAGTAGTATAACTTTCAACCAAAAAAGATGAATTTTCCACAAAAAATTGAATATTTGATATTCCAAACAACAAATATTTTGAATATTTTAATATTGAATTAAAAACAGTTGAATTTAAACAAAAAAGATTAACAGTAAATGAAATACTCCATTTTTAAGTTCAAAAATTAATTCTTAACAAAAAAAAAAATTTCAATTACATAGTTGAATTTTCATTGAAAGAAATGAATTTGCAACTCAAAATAAATGTGTAACAAAGAATGAAATAGTTCAATTTTCATTTAAAAAATAATTTAAAACCAAAGAAAAAGGAGCTTTGAATAAAATACTCAAATTTTTAACCAAAAAGATGAATTTGCAAACAAAAAGATTAATTTTCTACCAAAAAGTCGAATTTTCAACTAAAAAATTAACTTGTTACCAAAAAAAGCGAAATTTTCAATAGAATTGTTGAATTTTCAGCCATATAGATGAATTTTCAACTAAAGTTATGGATCGTAAACCAAACAAAATTATTTTTAACAAAGTAGTGTAACTTTAAAAAAAAATGAATTTTCATCAAAAAATTGAATATTTGATATTCCAAACAAAAAATATTTCAATATTAAATAAAAAACAGTTAAATTGAAACAAAGAAGACAAACTTTAAATTAAAGAATACTTAATTGTTAAGTTCAAAAATTAATGTGAAAAAAAAATCAATAAAATAGCTAAATTTTCACCGAAAGAAATGAATTTGCAACCAAAGAGATGAATTTTCAAACAATAAGATTAAGTTTCCACCAAAAAGTCGAATTTCCAACTAAAAAAAAAATCTTCAACAACAAAAAAAATATTGTTAACAAAATAGTTAAATTTTTAACCAAAGAAATGAATTTTTAACCAAAATAAGTGAATTTACAAACAAGAAGAATAATTTTCCAAAAAAAAGTCAATTGTCAAATACATAGTTGAATTTTCAGCTAAAAAGATCAATTTTCAAGAAAAGAAAAACGAATTTTTATAAATTAGTCAAATTTTCAACCGGAAAATTATTTTTCAACCAAAAATATTATTTGTTAAGCATCAATATTAATTTACAACAAAAAAAGAGACAAATTATCAACAAAATACATGAATTTTCATCTGGACAGTTTATTTTTAAACTGAAAGAAGCGAATTTTTAACCAAAAAAGGGCAAGTTAAATTTTCAGTTAATCAATTTTTAACGAAAAAAAAACTGATTTTCATTAAAATATTTTATTTTACACCAAAGAGATGAATCTTCAACAAACAAGGTAAAATGTAATAATAGTGGATATTTCAACCAACGTTTTTTTATTTAAAAAAATATGGTTGTTTTTAGTTTTCGCTATAAAAAATTATAAAACTTTCGTTTTTAAATTGTTCTTTCAGTAAACAATAATGTTATGATTGTGAAAGTTAGAACTATAAAATAACTATAAAATATGAATTTTTTTTTCTCCAAACAGAATAACTGACACTTTGACTCTATTTCACAAATGAATTATAAACTTTTATTAATAATTTGTATACAAAAACGTATTTTTCATATATCAAATTTGAATTGACCAACTTCAGTAGGTAAAGTAGGAATCCGAGAGAGATTCTTGCCATAGTCAATAATGTAGGTTTCTACTTTAAAACCAAACACCTGAGGAGATCATGCAGGTGGCGCATGGTGCTAGGGGAATCTCCAAGTTCTAGAACTTTCTAGAATTTATTGCAGATTTCATACTTAACAACTTAAGGCAATCTAGATTTCCACTTTGCCGACTAAAGGCTATGAAAAGATCTAGCGTATCGTCGGTCGGTAATGTAGATCCCTACTTAACTACATCATCACCTGGTAATGTAGGTCATTACCTGTCGGTAAGTGACTACTCGCTGTTTTACTGTCCTTTAGCTCGGAACAGAACCCTGTCCCGTACTCTCCTAGGTATACTACTAATATTGACAACGCAAAAACATTGACTATATATTATCTTATAAAGTATAACTTAATCTTACGACCTCGGATTTTTTTGTAAATATCATCTTCAATAATAGTATCCACGCTTAGAGATTTTTCCCCAATTTCAACAGGATGATTCAAAGACCAAAATCCGCAAGCATATTCGTAAAAGTCATTGCACGGGTCCATGGATTTATTCATTCCGTCCAAAATAAGTTGCGCTAATAAAAATTGAATATGATTTTACTATTCTTTTGGCCTAAGAACTTATTTTTATTACTTAAATATAATTTTTCGTACCAGTTTTTTCACATTCCGCAGTATGACAGATTTTAATTCTATTAATTTTTTTATATATATTTATGAGGTCTCTATTTATTTCATCAGGATTAGAAATCCATTTTCGAAAGTTTTCAAATAAGTCTTTCGTAGTTTCGTTATGAAATATTCCATAAATTGGCACCTCAGATGTAGCAGATATTATTAAACTCAAGCTAAAATAATTGTCTTGTTATAAAAAAAATCTTCAGTTATCAAAAAATATAAAAGAATTCGTTTTTTTTTAAATGGGAAAGAGTAGTTTTCATAATTGTACTTACAAAAGGATTGGTTGTAGCATTTTCAATCCGAGATATGCAAATGTCATAATGGTGAATGTCCTATTTCCAATTTTCCAGTTATATTTTTATGTTTCATACTGCATAATCACATAATTAAATATTTGATTACCGTGTGTAAATTTTTGAATCCATGAAATCTATGATCAAAAAGTCATAATTCGAAGTATAAACTATATTAATTTATCGACAACTGTATATTTTTGCTAATTCACTTGGCCCACTAAGAGCGATTTTCGTGAGAACTAACATCGCGAGAGGAAGTAAGTACTGATAATTATTGATATGAACACGTCTTTTTCCGGTCCGTATATTCATATGATAATAACAAATAGGAAACTGTCAAAAAATACTCATAAGCGTACAAGTTTATTATCTAATATACGTAACTGAAAATTATTTTGAACTTTGTAGAAGAATATTTTATTCATTTGCCCAAATATTTTCCAAAACTAAACTCGTACTATTCTTTTAGTCATAAATTTCAAATTGTTTACTGCTCAATAAAAAAAGTATAGAACGAGTTAATGGTTTATCGGAATCGCCATTTTGATAAACGCCTGAAATAAACCACAAAAAAAATATTTTAACAGACTTTACGGCCTATTATTATTTTTCAAAAAATAGGGGAATATCTAAAAAAAAAAATGAATTTCCAATCCAGAGGAACAATTTTTCAACAAAACAATAGAATTTTCAACCAATAAGTTCATTTTCAACGAAATAGTTGAATTTTAATACCAAAATAATATAATTTACGACCCAAAAAGACGAATTTTCTATTAAACAGTTGAATTTTCAACCCGAAAATATGAATTTTTAAAAAACTGATTCAACTTTCAACCAAATAGTTTAATTTTCACCTAAAAGCGATCAATTTTCAACAAAAAATGAAATATTTAAATTTTCATTACAAAAAATTAACTTCCAGACAAGAAAGAAAATCTAATTTTCAACAAAATAGTTAAATCTCCAACCAATAAAATTATTGCTTAACAAAGTAATTTTTAACGAAAAAAGATAAATTCTCAATGGAAAAATTGTAATTGGAATTTTCAACTAAAAGCAATTAATTGCCAATCAAAAATGAAATATTAAAATTTTCAATAAGAAAAATAAGTTTAAAAAAATGGAAAAGCGAATTTTTAACCAAAAATTATTAATTTTCTCCCAAAAAATATGAATTTTCAATCTAGAAGGACGAATTTTCTATTTAAAAAAAACGAATTTTCAACTAAATAGTTACATTTTTAAAATCTATAAATGTTCAAACTTCAACCCAAAATTGTTGCATTTTCAACAAAACAGTTGAATTTTCAACTAAAAAGTTGCACTTTTAACAAAAAAATATCAAATTTCTGTAAAAAGAGATGAAGTTTCAGCCAAGAAATGTTTGTCATTCAAGAGGAAACAATATGATTTATTTATTTAAAAATTTATTTCGAATTAAAGAATCTGGAAATTGAATGTTTTCAGATTGAAATCTCGAAAACAGGACAATGTTATATTGAAATTTTGAAAATTGGATCATTTCAAATTCAACGGAGTTGAAATTGTATAACTTTTAATCAAAATAGTTAAAAGAGACATTTTCACGTTTCAAAAAATGGAAAAGCCAATTTTCAACCAAAAAGTATTAATTTTCTCCCAAAAAATATGAATTTTCAATCTAGAGGGACGAATTTTCTATTAAAAAAAACGAATTTTCAACTAAACAGTTGAATTTTCAATTCAATTTAACATTCAACCCAAAAATACTGATTTTCAACAAAAAATATAAATTGTCAACATAAAAGTTCATTTTCAACCAAATAGTTAAATTTTAATACAGGAATGATAAAATTATCAACCCAAAAAGACGAATTTCCTATGAAACAGTTGAAAATTCAACCCGAAAATAATGATTTTCAACAAAAAAGTTAATTTTCAACCAAGTAGTTCAATTTTTAACTGGAAACGACCAAATTTCAGCCAACAATGGAATAGGTAAATTTTCAGTTCAAAAAATTCATTTTTACCTGAAAAAAACAAACAATTTTCGTCAAAATAGAAGATGGGTATTCAACTAATAAAATAAATTTTTATCAAGGTTTTTCAATTTTTAGAAAAAAAGATTTTTGTTTAAAATGAAAAACAGTTGAATTCAACAGAAAAGACGAATTTTTACCAAGAAAATTAATTTTTTACCAGAAAAGACCAATCTTCACTCAAATTTTCAACTAAAAAAAAATCAACATTAAAACAAACATAGAATAGTTAATTATCCAGTTCGAAAAATTAATTTTCAACTAAAAGAAATTTTTTCAACAAAATAGTTATTTTTAACTAAAGAAATGAATATTAAATTAATCAAATGAATTTTGAACAAAGTAGTTCCATTTTGAACCATGATGATTAATTTTTGTCAAAAAAGATGAATTTTCAATCGAATACACGGATTTTCAACCAAATAATTTAATTTTCAACTAAAAACGATGAATTATTAACCAAAAATGAAATAGTTACGTTTTCAGTCGAAAATATAATAAAAAAAAAAATATTTCAACAAAATAGTTGAATCTTCAACCAAAAAGTTGCACTCTTAACAAAAAAAGATCAAATTTATGCAAAAAGAGATGAAGTTTCAGCCAAGAAATGTTTGTCGTTCAAGAGAAAATAATAAAACAGTTGAATTTTCGACCAAAAAGTTAATTTTCAACCACATAGTTGAATTTTGCTACCGGAATTATAAAATTATCAACCCAAAAAGACGAATTTCCTATGAAACAGTTGAAAATTCAACCCAAAAATACTGATTTTCAACCAAAAATATAAATTGTCAACATAAAAGTTAATTTTCAACCAAACAGTTGAATTTTACTACCAGAATAATAAAATTATCAAAAAGACGAATTTCCTATAAAACAGTTGAAAATTCAACCCGAAAATAATGATTTTGAACAAAAAATATTCAACAAAAAAAGTTAATTTTCAACCAAATAGTTCAATTTTTAACTGGAAACGACCAAATTTCAGCCAACAATGGAATAGGTAAATTTTCAGTTCAAAAAATTAATTTTTACCTGAAAAAAAAACGAATTTTCAACAAAATAGAAGATGGGTCTTCAACTAATAATATGAATTTTTATCAAGGTTTTTCAATTTTTAGCAAAAAAGATTTTTGTTTTAAATGAAAAACAGTTGAATTCAACAAAAAAGAGGAATTTTTACCAAGAAAATTAATTTTTTACCAGAAAAGACGAATCTTCACTCAAATAGTCAAATTTTCAACTAAAAACGATCAACATTCAAACAAACATGGAATAGTTAAATTTCCAGTTCGAAAAATTAATTTTCAACCAAAAAAATTTTTTTCAACAAAATAGTTATTTTTTAAATCAATTTTTATCAAAAATGATGAATTTTCAATCGAATACACGGATTTTTAAGCAAATAATTTAATTCTCAACTGAAAACGATAAATTATTAACCAAAAATGAAATAGTTAAATTTTCAGTCGAAAAAAATAATTTTCAACCATAAAAAAAACGAATTTTCAACAAAATAGTTGAATTTTCAACTAAACAGATTAATTTTCTACCAAAAGATAAAATATTCAAAGAAAAAATTAAGTTCTAAAGCTAAAGAGTTGCATTTACAATCAAATAGTTGAACTTTCAATCAAGAGAGGCGAATTTTTAACCAAATAGTTGCATTTTCAACCAAATAGTTGAACTTTGAAGTAAAATGGATTTACAACAAAATAATTAAATGTTCAACAAAATAGTGAGATTTTCAAATAAAATGATGAATCTAAAAAAAAAATTAGCGAAGAAGTTCAACTTTCAACCAAGCAGTTATATTTTCAATGAAAAAAGATTAATTATTAACGAAAAATATAATAGTTGATATTTCCGCCAAGGATTTTAATTTTGAATCAAAAACCGTCGAACTTGATCAAAAAGGTGAATTCTCAACAAACATTGTATTAGTTGATATTTCAAACAAAACCTATTTTTATTTTAAATAAAAAACAGTTAAATTCAACCAAAAAAAGACTTTTCAACCAAATAGTTGAATCCTTAACCATAACAGATTAATTTTCAACCAAATTTTCATATCAAAAGATATGAATTTTCAACCCAGAAAGATTTTTCAGTCAAGAAAGACAAAAAATGTTAACCAAATAGTTGAATTTTTTCGAAAGTAATATTATTTTCCAAGCAAAAAATATGAATTTACAACATAATACATAAATTGAACAAATTGTTGGATTTTCAACAGAAAACGAGCAATTTTCAATTAATAATGTTATAGTTAAATTTTCATTTAAAAAAATTAATTTTCAACCTACAAAAATGATTTTTCAACAAAATAGTTAAATTTTCAACCAAAGCGATGGATATTCAACCAATATAAATAATTTTCAACAAAGAAGTTGAACTATCAACCAAATAGTTGAATTTTCAATCAAGAAGAATAGTTTTCTACCATAAAAGTCGAATTAACAACAAAATACATACCTTTTCAACAAATAGTGGAACTTTCATCTAAAAACGATCAATTTCCAACTAAACATGGAATAGTTAAATTTTCCGTCAAAGAAGTTAGTTTCCAATAAACAAAAAAATAAGACGAACTTTGTCTTGTTTAAAATTCGTCTCTTTTTATTGGAAACTAATTTCTTTAACTGAAAATTTACCTATTCCATTTTTGGTTGGAAATTGATCGTTTTTAGATGAAAGTTCCACTATTTCTTGAAAATTTATATATTTTGTTAACTTTTTCAGATTCTATAAACAATATTTTAATTATCTCTATTCGAATATATTAAATTGAAACAATAAATGTTTAAGCTCAGCATATATCTATAAATGAAGAAAATTACAGTAAGTACAGTATTAACTTTTTTTTAATAATGTAAAAAATGACAAGATTATTAATAAAATACAGTATACATCGTGCAACTTATTTTATTTCGTAAACTAATTAATTTTCCTTAAATGACTTACAATTTTGTAAGAATCTTTGATTATGTAATAAATTTCTATTTTTCTAATTCAAATCCACCAATTTGATCTTTGAAAAAACATTATTCTCGAGTGCACACTGTTTATAATTTTGGCTGAAATTTATGTTGACTTGAAAATATAACGAGAAATATATAGGAACAAGAAATCGTAGGTGTGTTTCACATAAATTACTATTTTGTCAGACGCTGTTCTTGAAGATGTGACAATAGTCATTATTGCATCAGTAGGTGCATATTATGTTACTTCAGTTTCATGTCTACTAAACAAGAGAAGTGCAAACTTTTACGAGTTTGAAAGTAATTGGACGAAAATTACATTTTGTTTTGTTTCATTGTTGAATTGGATTTTTTCGCATCGAAAAAAGAAGATAAAATTAATACGTTCAGAATTATGACTTGAATTATTACTCGAATTTGCCTGGAGGTTTGGCCAGGGGAGAGGAAAACTGCAGTAAACCACTTCCCGAGCTCAGCCGATTTTCGAGAGTCGAGTTTCAATACAGATATTTTACCCTACCCGTCAAATGCACACCCGCGTGAAAAAGTTATTTATAGTTTACATATAGTGGACAAAACACTGATATTTTTCATTTGTTTTATACAGAAAAATGTATAAAACAAATGAAAAATATCATTGTCTTGTCCACTGTATAATTATATAAACGTCAAACCTCTCGCTCGACATTAGTAAAACGCAGCGAATACACAACCCGGTCGTACGTCGAGGATGGTCACCTATCCGAGTGCTATCCGTGCTCGAAATAGCTTGACATCTGGACCCTTCTTGTTCTCGAAAAAATCAATTTTTTCGAAAAAAAATTTTCTAGTCTGAAATGTTCATTTATTATATTTTTATATAAACTTATGTTATAACTTTTTTAACACTTTTTTTAAATAGAAAATTCTTTTTTTCTTGAATTTTCAACTCTTGACAATCAAAAAGTTGAAAATTTGTCATTTTTGGTAGAAAGTTAATGTTCTTCTTTGAAAATTTCTGTTTTTGGTTAAAAATTCAACTCTGTGGTGAAAAATTAATCTTACTTTGTAGGACACTCAACAATTTTGTTAAAAAGTCATCTTTTGGTTAAAAATTCAACGATTGTGTTGAAAATTCGGTTTTTTTTATAAAAACTTATCTTTTATAGTTGAAAATTCAACTGCTGGGTTGAAAGATTAACTACTTCATTAAAAACTTGTTTTTCTGGTTGAATATTCTTAATTTCAGTTGAAAATAATTTGTTTGAAAATTCCACTATTTTATTGGAATTTATTTATTTATTTATTTTTTTTTGAAAATTCAACTTATACAGTTTTAATTGTTTCATCTTTTTTAGTTGAAAGTCCAACTATTTAGTTGAAAATTCATGTATTTCGTTATAAATTTATTGTTTTTGACAGAAAATTAATCTTCTTGGTTGAAAATTCAACTACCTATTTGACAGTTAAACTATTTTGTTAAAAATTCATTTTTTGGTTTTATTTGACAATTCCTCTTTCTGGTTGAAATCTAACAATTTTTTTGGAGAATCGTTTTTTTTTTTTTGGTTGAACATTTATTTTTTAACTAGATTTAACTATTCTAGTTAAAGATTATACATTTCAGTTGAAAATTCATCTCCTTGATTGAAAATTTGACTATTTTTTTGAATATTTTGATTTTTTGGAAAAAATTATATTTTTCATTGAAACTGTATTTCATTTTTGGTTAAAAATATACATTTAAAAAAAATAAAAATTCATTTTTTGTTTTTATTTGACAATTCCTCTCTTTGGCTGAAATCTAACCATTTTGTTAAAGAATCGTTGTTTTTTGGTTGAAAATTTATTTTTTAACTGTAGATTTAACTATTCCAGTTGAATATTATATATTTTAGTTGAAGATTCATCTCCTTGATTGAAAATTCGAATATTTTTTTTAATATTCGATTTTTTTGTGAAAAATTAATTTTTTACTTGAAAACATAAGTCTTTCATTTTTGGTTAAAAATATACATTTTTTAGTTGAACATTTGCAAATTTATACTTTTTCATGTATTTTTTTGAAAATTCGTCTTTTTTGCCAAAAATTAATTTTTTGACTAAAAATTTAAGTTTTTTATTCAAAATTCAACTACTTGGTGAAAAGTTTATTTACTTTGTAGAAAATTCAAACTATTTTGTAAAAAATTTGATTTTCTCTTAAAAGTTCAACTCTTTTGTTGAAAATTCACCTTTTCGGGTAAAAAATTTAACTATTTAGTAAATTCGACTATTTGGTTGACAATAATTAACGTTTTTTGTTGAAAATAAATAGCTTAGTTAAAAAGTATCTTTTTTGGTTGAAAAGTTAAATATTCTCTTGAAAATTCGCCTTCTTGGTTGAGGATTCTACTATTTTGTTGAAAGTTTGTCTTTTTGGGTTGACTTCTACTGTTTTTTATTTAGAATAAAAACCTTTTTTTTTGGCTGGAATATCATTGTTCTTGGTTAAATATTTATTTTTTAAATGAAAATTTAACTATTCTAGTTAAAGATTCATCATTCTAGTTGAAAACTTATTTCTTTGGTTGAATATTTTTAACCGCACATCAGACCTTTTCATTTTTTGGATAAGATCAGAAATGATCAAACTGGATCGAATAGGATCAGATAGAATCGGATAGGATAGGGTCGGATAGTATCGAATAGGATCAAATAGAATATGAAAGAATCTGATAGGATACGGTCGAATTAGGTCGGGTAGGATCGTGTAGAATCGAATTAGATCGGATAGAGTCGGATAGGATAGGGTCGAATAGGATCGAATTGAATCAAATAGAATCTGATAGATTCGAATAGGGTCGAATAGAATCGGATAGGATCGGATAAGATAGTACAGGATACATATCAAACACAAAAAACTATAAAATAGAATATTTTATTTTTTATCTCAATTCTACATAGGATTGGATAATTATCGGATAGGATTATATAGAATCGGATAGGACAGGGTCGGAAAGGTTCGGATATGATTGAATATAATAGGATGAAATCAGGTAGAATAATCTCGAGTTGGGTCGGATTGGTTAGGATAGTGTTGGCCAAGTTCGGTATTTTTATCTCAATTCTACATAGGATACTATAAAATTGGATACGATCGGATAGTATAGGACAGAACAGATATCAAAAACAGAAAACTGCAATATAACCAAATTTTATTTTGTATTTCAATTCTACATAGGGTAGGATAAGATCCGGTAGGATTAAAAAGAATATATTTTGAATAATTTTTTTCTGAAAAAAGATCTTCTCCTTATCTCTCTTTGGGAATCGAACCACAGAACTATTGATTTCCGGTCAGGTGCTTTCCCATTAAGCTACTAGAGAGATCGAGAGAACAAACTGAAGTTAAGCAGCGTTGGACGCGGTTAGTACTTGGATGGGTGACCATTCAAAAATACTGAGTGCTGTTGGCACATCGTGGGTGTGGTGAGCCCACACTTGTAGTTATTTGTAACTACAAGAAAACTATCCACCTAAAAACACTACCCGAATCGGGTAGTGTCACGCCTACCCTGAAAGTGAAATGGCTTAATGATATACGCATTATTTTGCTAGATGGTAGAAATTAAATTTTCCAACGAATCTGTATTATCGTTAGAGAATAACATAAAATATTTAACGTCTTTTCAGACCAGATGGAGGTATCGAAGAAAAATTATTTTAAATAATTTTTTTCTGAAAAAAGATCTTCTCCTTTCGCTCCGCTGGGAATCGAACCACAGAACTACTGATTTCCGGTCAGGTCCTTTCCCATTAAGCTACTAGAGAGATCGAGAGAAGAAACATTTCTCATAAATACACGCATTATTTTGCTAGATGGTACAAATCAAAATTTTCAAGGAATCTGTATTATCATTAGAGAATAACAGAAAATATTTAATTTCTTTTCATACTAGATGGAGCATACTATTATTAATAGTATTTAAGTAACTAATTACCTTCAACTTATTATTATTATTATCAGTAGTTCTGTCGTTCGATTCCCAGCAGAGCGAAAGGAGAAGATCTTTTTTCAGAAAAAAATTATTTAAAATAATTTTTCCTTGATAGCTCCATCTAATCTGAAATGACGTTAAATATTTTCTGTTATTCTCTAATGATAATACAGATTCCTTGAAAAAGAATATGATATAATCGGATAGGATATTATTGGATCGGATAGGGTTGGATAGGATCGGATAAGTTCGGACAGGCTAGGGAAAAACCGGATTGGATCAAATAGAATCTGATAGGATTGAATAGGGTCTGTCAGGATCAGTTAGGTGAGTGCCGGATAGGGCCGAATAGAATTGGGTATGATCAAATAGGCTAGTAGAGGACAGATATCAAAAACAGAAAACAATCGAATAGCAAATTTCATTTCTATCTAAATTCTACATAGGATAGGATAACATCGGATAAAATCAGATAGGAACCAATATAATCGGATAAGATAGGATCGAATGGTATTGAATACGATGAAACATGATAGGATAGAACTGGATATAATAGGGTTAGATAGGATTGGTTATTATAGGGTCGGGTAGGTTCAGGTAGGATCGGATATGATAGTGCATGACAAGACAGATATCGAAGAGAGAAAACTATAACAAAGCAATTTTTTTCTCCATTCTACATAAGATTGGATAGGATCGGATAATATAGGACAGAATAGATCTCAAGAACAGAAAACTATAACATATGATTCTACATAGGATAGGATAAGCTCGGATACGATAGAATATGATAGGATAGATAGGATTCTACATAGAATAGGATACGATAGAATATGATAGGATAGGATGGGATAGGATTGGATGGGATAGGATTAGATGGGATAGGAAAGGATAGGATAGAAGAAGAGAGGAGAGAGGAAAAAGAGAAGAGTGAGAAGGTAGTGAGAGGGGAGGTTGGATATTTGAATTAATTAACGACTTAATAGGCGACGAAACACTTTTTTGTAGGCGCATGTCGCCTATTTTGACTAATTTTTTCCATTCAGGGAAGCTTTGATTCATGGTTCTTTAAAATTCGAGCACGCTCTAATTTTCTGATTCTCTTATTCTCTCATTTTCTTATTCTCTCATTTTCTTATTCTCTCATTCTCTTATTCTCTCATTCTCTCATTCTCTGATTCTCTTGCCCCTCTTTCTTTTTCCTTGACGTCTTGACTCCCAGTTCTTCTTCTTCTTCTTCTTCATCATCTTCTTCTTCTTCCTCTTTCCCTCTCTGTCTCTCTTTCACTAGTTTTTCGTTCTCTCAATCTCGAGGGTAGTGGGACGTGTTTGTGACGAGAGGGAGCGAGCCAGCGAAGACGGGTGAAAACGGATATCGCAGTCGCTGTGGTACTTTTGAAGGCAGCGCATCTTGAGGAATACTTGGGACAATAACTGAGCTTAGGTACGGGCTAATAAGCCAATCCTCTTTATATACCTGCATCTGCATCTCTCAGTGAGTGATGTGTACACGTGACATTGAACATTGCGCAAAAATTCATTTTGGCTTCATTAGCCGTGCATGCTGACTGACCCTTGACACGAAAAAACTATTGCAAATTGAGTGACGTCGATTATTATTATTATAAGCCCCAAACGGATCTGTGCTAATCAATCGCCATTGATCGATGCCCTACCTCGGGATGATACATGCTATATTGCTTCTCTATAGCCTAATCATACACGCAACAGTCAAATTACAGTGCCTACTATTCATTCTTACTCCTCACTAATAAAAATCATAATAACAAACTCAAAATAAAAGAAATCATTACAAAAAATGAAAAATGTGTGTTTGAGTGTATAGTGTCGAGGAAACATGATTTGAACATTCATGGACTCTAATAATTACGGATTACTAAGTGAGATTTGTATTCCTCATTGAAATTCAGTTCTCATTCTTTAAATAATTATTTGTGAAATCGGTGTTTATGAAATTGAAGTTGAAAATAATATTAATCCTTGTTTTATTTCTTTCCAAGTCTAATCTTATTAATTACGTAATTATTGAGAATCGAAGAATTCTAGAAACTTAATATAAATAATTCCAGTAAAAATTTTCTAAAACTGAATTACGAAATTAAATTATTGTTTGACTTCGAACCTTTTTACAAAATTGAGACTAAATCGAAATTTTGAGTTCACTGTTGTGCAAATTACGTGTCCGAAAATAAATTTGAGGAGACATTTTCTCGGGAAGACAAAAACGCGATACGGATAATTATATTTTGTAACTGATATTGGTGATTTAAAACAGTATCTGGCAGCTAAATTTGGCGGTCTCTGGCCCCAATTGCATCGCGTTCGTTAACTCGTTGCGCAACGAAAAGCACTGGCGTAGCGGCTCATTTAAATTGTTCCTCGCCATTAACAATAAAATGCCACCCAAATTATTTTAGTACTTTCCTTTCTTATATTAAATAAAAATACAAATTTTTCAACTCCACGAATTATCTCAAAGAAAAACAACCCCAAAATAGTTATTTACCTCCTAACAATAATTATCAAACAACTTTTATTTATTTAAAAAAATGAAAGTCAAATATTTTATTATATATACTCATGTTTTGATTCAGTGTTTAAGTCCTTCTTAAATAAGAAATCCTTTGGACCTATATCTGATTGATTTTGATTAATTTTTCGTAAAGGTATTTTCAAAATAATTATTTTTTTTGAGATTGGTATAATTTATTGTGTGAAATTTCAAAAAGAAAAAATTTTCTTACATATTATGGCTAGTTGGCTGGGAGCTATGACTCAGAAACTAAAAGCGTTAGCATATCTCAAATAACTCGCTGCCGCTTTTAAGTGTCTGGCATGACACTGAACTGTTCCACTGGCTTCCTCACAAGTCCTATAAAATAAGACTAACCTGAGCAGATTGCTCTACTGATTATGTACCACCAGGTCAAATACTGGTTTCCGGGATTATGAAACTTTCAAATTAAAATTAAATTTTTTTATCCCTCACTTATTTTATAAACATTGAGAAACATTTTTGGTTCGAAGAACAAAACGGATGCTATACAAAAGAAACATTTTTTATTGTCTTAATAACAATCTGGTTCATTCAACAATTTGTTGAAGCAAAACTGAGATTTTGTTGGTTCAACAAATATTTTGTTATGTCAACAAAAGGTATGTTGTGAGAACCATACATTTGTTGGGACACCAAAACATTTTCGTTGTGTCTGTAGCAACCAAAAACTGCTTAGATATAAATAAATAAAGTAGGTCGAATGAAGTATTTTGAGTGATTGACCTAATTTCTCTTAATAAGTTCCAAAGGTAAAATTATGCTCGCAAAATTACACAAAAAGTCTAAGGAAATTCCCAAAAAATTGCATCCAATTTTTGAAGATAAAAAAAGTAGTATCAGACGCCGAATGATTGAAATAATAACTTTATCGGTTTAGGAATATAGAGTACATCAGTCTGATTGATTTTCAAATATTCCCTACATACTCAAAATAAACTTTAAAATTAAAAAAAAAATTTAACAATATTCATTCAGCTAAATGGATTTCAAATTTGGGCTTAAAATATTTATTTCTGAACTCCTAAACTTGTCAAATTGGATTATTTGCAAATGAGGGAAGTTTATAATTTACATTACTTTAAACTTTTTAAAATTGAAATTACTTAACAATTAAGGCTTTAAATTTAATACTGTATAATTTAAATAAGAAATTATTCCTTTTTTAATATTTGAATTTGAAATTGATCGATTTTGAACATTTTTGATTTAAAAATGTCCAAGTCAGTTTGCAGTTTGAAAAAATTAAAATCTTGAATACAGATTCACGCGATTAGAAATTGTTTAATTCCAAATGCTTTTCTAGTTTTCAATTTAAATTTTAAAAGTTTTATTGTGACTAAAACTGAACCTATGTATAGCGAAATTCTGAGAAAAACGCGAAAAGTTGCATTTTTCAAAAAAGAAATCGAAAAGGTCGCACGATTTAAGCCCTGTATTCGGAATATTTAGAAATAGTCCTTCCATTTATTCAATAATACTTTTCACAGTTCGTTAATCTAAAATTCTAATCTTGGTAACTAAAATATTGAATCGATTTAAAAATAAAGTTCAAAATCAAAAATAGATTTGACCCAGAATTCAGAGACTAAAAGAGTGTAAAAAATTAACTTAGAAGAACTAATAAACTTAATAGTATCTACATATTTATTTATAATGCGAAAGACTATTAATAATGACTATAACAGTATCAGTAACCGAATAATAAATTCTGATTGACCAAAATTGTATTCTAATCAAGAAAATTGTGAAGTTAAATTAAAAACAACAAATTCAACACTGTAAATAACATTTAGCTTCTAATAAAATTTTGAAAAGAGCGATAAAAAAGTTATAACAAATTAATAGATTGTAATAAAATTTGGACAGATGCATAATAGACCATTCATTATCGGTTGTAAATTTTATGACCAGTTTCGAAATGTACATATATTACAGAACCCCTTTATTATAAGCTAAATCTGCTAATGCCAAAGAGAAGTAATTGTTGCATTGTCACGCTCAATTCGCTTAAGTGTTTTTGGCTCCGGTTTCTAGTTTATTATTAAAACTGATCGACAAATTATAAGCATTCATGTATTTGACTTGTTTAAGAAATGTTTGTTGAGACTGAAAAAATTATTTGCGAAATATTATTTTTAGTTTTATTTCCGTCTGTAATGTTTAAAACAGGTGTTAAAAGTTCTTTGAAAATTCATCAAGCTTCGCAGACAGAGAGCTTATTCTGAAATAGATTTTCAATCCGTGGGAAGGGACACCATCTTTTTGAGACAATATGAACTTTTTGTCCCTCCCCGATTTCTACGTCAGCACTTTTATTTTTAACTCATTTCCGCTTGTGAAACAAACCTAACGAAATCCATTCGAAATATAATTTTTTTATATTTACTTTTTTAATTTTCATTTTATTTTAACAATGCTAAAGTTTTGATTGCCATGAAAATTCCAAGAATCAATATTTTATAGATATCTTCTAATAAAAAATTGAGTATAAAGGAATGGCCTAAAATAAATTAACGTTTTAAATCCGGAAATTCAGATATAAAATTGCAACAAATTTAAAGTGTTCTGTATAGTGTGAATATTTGTTTAAAGAAGTAAAATTTGTGAATTTGTCATTAAATTTGTATAGTAGCTGACAAATGTGTTTGCCAAAACTTTGTGTTGCCATTTTCTAGTGCAAAATTGTTTAGATTTCCTTTTGTGTGATTTCCTGTATTTGCCCACGCAATTTTGTCATTGTTTACGTATGTTTTTGAGATAGCGTCATAAATTTTCAGCGTAAAAACATAATTTAAGACAATATTTCTTGGACTCAGGTTGTTGAGATATCTGATGTTTCCTCTGCGTCATAATTTAGATTTAAAGTTTATACGTATGTTGAACGTGATCGTGAATGAAGTAGACATAAATAAGTAAATTGATATAGTATCTTAATACTGGACAAGTATGTTTGCAATAAAAATATAGTATCTTATTCAAAAATATAAGTGATAAAAAACAATAAAATAATAACTGTCCTTATGTACCCCCTTGAGCAAATATGGTATAAATTTCGACATGTCCAAAGGACAAGGTTCTATCTCGGAGAGACCGAATAAAATGGTGCTAACTCGTGGAGATAAAATAAAAAGGTTCTAATTCGCGTGGCGAACTCTCGAAGCTTCAAAATCCAATATAAATTACATTGTGGACAACAGCGCCCTCAACCCAGTACCTTTTCATTGTGTATCCATGAGTTATCACCTTTTCATTTGGTTTCTCCGAGATAGAACCTTGTCGTTTGGACACGTCGATTTATGACCTCACTACTGAATTTTAGAATGGACCTTACGTTCTGCGAAATTTAAGTGAATCGAATAAGACCATTTTAGGGTGTAAAAATTTTGATTTTTCTTTTTTACTCTGATGAATCTGGAAAACTGTAATGTACAATCTTCTTATTATAGAATAGTGTTATTGAAAATTGAACATAAATTACTTTTCATAGGCTATTATAAATTTTTATCGATGAATGAATCTATTTAATAGGAGCCAATAAATTCATTGTATACATCAATGGTATGTATCTGTATGTCATTTGGCAAACCACGAATTTGCTCATGTCGCAGATGCTTTAATGCTACCCTAACGATTGATGATTGTAAACTTGCCAAAATCATGAGTGACTTTTCACTTCAAATGAAATCAACCCATAAAATGTCTGATTTTTATAGCAGGTTGTTTTCAGGTGTTGACAATAATTTACAGTCAAACTTTAAATATTAGAGGACGATTATGTAACTTTTTCACTTTCATTTCCACCATCACTTTTTGGAAATTTACGTTAGGTTTTTTTAAATTGTCGTGAAAATCACAATCTTAAAAAATACAACCGACATTCGAAAAAGTGGAAGTGAAAGTGTAAAAGCTACATAATCGCCCCCAGTATCAGTTTTGGAAAATAATGTTTAGCAGAAGAAATTAAGACATCCCTTATCTTTGTGTTTCAATCAATAAAAGAAACAAAGGAAAAAATTGAGATCTAATATTTGATGACTTGTACCATGTACTTTGCTTAAAAAGCAATACCTGTTTAAATGAATGTTAAATAAAAATCACATCGAATAATAATTAATATTGCAATAAAAAAATCTTAAACTTGCTTGGAGAAATTCTTTTTAAAACTTATTTCTATTTATAACTTAGGTTCTCAGCTCTGAATGACCTTGAAATGAGTGAATATACTTGAAAGCTTTATCTTTGAGGGTGTAGCCACTAATAATAAATATCGTATAATAATAACAATTATTAACAAAAATCAGTTTGTACACCCTTGAAAACTAACCTAAATTATTAACAATTGATAATTTTTTTTCTTTAGATTGAAGACATTTTCAAATTTAAGTTTATACAATCAATTCGAAAATGATAAAGAAATCAAATGAACATTGGATTGAATAAAGATCCAAAATGCTTTAATTGATGAGTTTTGCCTGAAATTAGTAAAATTTTGGGAATGCCTTAAAAATCGAAGAAAAAGCTAAATGTGCTTTTCATCTGGTCCTACGAGCCACGTTCGACGGTTCGCGCCGTGCCAGTTCGATTCACGGGCACAAAATTAGATACAATCTATTTTTGCGTGGCACATAGCCCGCTCGCTCCAGTTTTAACATTTCCTCGGACACAAAACTCCCGCATGTCTCAATTTCCTATTACAATTGCCATAATCGAGTTCTTTCATATAAGGATTGAAGTTTATGAATTTTTTAAATGGAAAATGGTAATTTCGTTGGTTTTTAATTTAGAATAGGAAACATTTTTAATATGAGATGGGAGATTATTGATATTATAGACATAAAACTATTGTACGTTGTAACACAAATGAAACTATTTTTTCACATGGAACTTTTTATTGTTACACACAATTCATAAAAACATGTTATGCATATACTCGTGTAGTCTAGTTTAAAAAAAATAGATTCAATGTTCGCAATTGAATCAAAGAAAAATGCAAATACAAATTCAATTACTAATGTTCAGTAATATTGGTAATGTTAGAAATTTTTTTTACTATATTTCTTATAAAGACAAAGGAACATTTGTTGAAATTCGACCAATATGAATTAACACGGCACAAAAAACAAAACGTTGCGAGGCAGACTTTACTTATATTGAAAACAAATCTTCAGAATTTTTTAAAAAGTTGTTACAAGTTTATGATTTCTTTGCATTCTTTTGTACAAAGTCCAAGACGTTGTTCCTCAAACCTGGTACATTGTGATGTTCAGCAATTGCGAGGACGTCAAAAGCTTCCTGAACGTCTTTCACGGATTTTGCGATTTCTTTCATACAGATTAGTTTGAGATTATCTAATGCGTATTTATCAGCTGCCGCAAGCAGTTTTTCTGCTTGTCCTTCTTTTAAATCTTCTACAGCATCGGTATAAATAAATGTTAACAAATGCTCAACGATTTCCGGCTCGAAATCGGTTATTTCAATTTCTTTTTCTTCTGATTCATTAATTTTCTGTTGAAACATTGCTTGAAAAACTGGTGATCTACCCGCGAGCAACAGTTTGTGTGTTGAGAATTCCTTGCCTTGGCAGATAATTTTTAAATCGGTTAAAATCTGGTTTTTGTAAAGCAAAAGCAAGTCTTTTGTTATTTCTCTTTTTGGATTTTCGACTTTCAATGGAACAAAATTATTCTCTTTTCGCGTAATTTGACAAATAAGGTAGAAATGAGTATGATGAGTATGGTATTTGATCGGTCGCGAAAAATAAAAAACTGATTCTTCTCTGATGTCTTCCATGTTTAAATCTTCTAGAAAAGTAAATTTTTCTAAGTCGTAGCCAGGTCTTTTGGCATAAAGCGATGCTTTGTACTTCAAGTTGTTATACGGTACATTTGATTTGAATTTAATTCTGGCACGGAGGCTAACATTCCATTCTGTGGAATATGTAATTGTAAAGGAACACTTAATTTCGGGATCTTTTTGCAAAAGAATTTCAACTGAGTCTGTTATTGCTTTTTTTATAGTATCAGAATGCACGTGAATTAGTGTCCGAACGGACTTGTCATTTTCAGAAAAAGAAGGACGAGTAGTCGATGGTATCACATTCATCAATTCAAAAAAGTCAAGTTTTCCCGCCATGTCTTCACGCGATGTCTTCCAAAGCTTGATGGTTAAATCTGGACAATAATAAAAGATTTTTCAAATTAATCAAGTATAAAGTGATTTGGATAAATGTTTAGGTCCTGGTTAAATTCAAAAGAATCCAAATTAATCGACAAAATTTTAAAAATCCAAAAAATACCATTGTTTTCCGTGAAATTGGAATGAATTTAGGGGAATTTAAGGTGAATGAGAAAAATTCGATAAAATTCATACAAATTCAAGGTGAATTTGAAAAAATTCAAATGAATTGAAAACAATTTGAAAATACGAAAAAACTTCGTCTAATTAATAATTAAGGAATATGATGAAATGGCTCAGAATTCTAGGTGAGGTTAAAATACTTCAAGATCAATTAAATAAAAACTTTTAAAAATTTGAAAAAAATCCATTGAATTAGGTTGAATTGAGTTCATTTAGTAGAATTCAAGTGAACTAACAAATTTCAAGAGAATTCCAAAGAATTTAAAAGAATTCCAGGTGAATTCCAAAAAATAATTTCAAATCTCTTCAAATCTTGAAAACCCTACTAATTTATAACCAAAAAAGTGACTAATGACCGCAAACCAATTTAAAATAATTCAAATGAATTGGAAATAATTTTAAAAATCGAAAAAATTCCATTGATTTCAGTAAAATTTTAGCGAATTTAGTGGAATTTAAGGGAAATGATAAGAATTCGATGAAATACATAAAAAATCAAGCTGAATATAGAAAGCAATCAAGTGAATTAAAAACAATTCAAAAATATAAAAAAATGCATTGAATTGAGTAAGTTTGAAATCAGTTTAGAACAAATTAAAGCGGATTTAAAAGAATGTGATGAAATGCTTAAGAATTCAAGGTGAGTTTTAGAGACTTCAGGATGAATTCAACAAAAACTTTTCAAGAATCCACTGAATTGAGTAAAATTAAGTGAATTTAGAAGAATTCAAAAGAATTCAGGATTAATTAATAAGAATTCAGGGCGAATTCCAAAAAATATTTGAAAATCTCTTCAAATCTTTGAAACATTACGAAATTCCTCACTTCGTGTGAATACATTCTTTGAAATCCATTACAATATTAAAATCCCTTAAAATTATTAAAACCCTTGGAAATACCGTGAAATTATATAAATCTCTTGAAAATGGCTTGAAATCTTAAAATACCCTAAAATATTTCAAAGTCTTTGAAATCCCTTTAAACTACTGAAATAAATAACAAATTTCTGGGAATTACGAGTTCTCAACAAAACAATTGAATTTTTAACTGGAAAAGATCAATTTTCTAGCAAAAATAAAATAGCTACATTATTAATCAAAAATTCATTGTCAAAAAGAAAAAAAGAATTTTCAACAAAATTTGTTAAATTTTTAACCAAAGAAATTAACTTTCAACTAAAATAATGCAGTTTCAATCATAAAAATAAATTTTTAACCAAATAGTTCAATTTTCAACCAAAAAGGTTATATTGCTACAAAAAAAGACAAAATTTCAACAAAATAGATGAATTTTCAACTAAAAAAGATCAATTTTCAACAAAAAATAGAACAGTTTAATTTTAAGTTAGAGAAATAACTTTTTAACCACATAAAATAAATTTCTCACGAAATAGTTAAATTTTCAACCAAACAGATGAATTTTCAACTAAAAAGATTAAATGTCCATAACAAAAATTTCGACGGAAAATTTAATAGTTAAAAACATTAATTTTCAATGAAAAAAACTAATTTTCAAGCGAAGAAATGAAATTTCAACAAAAAAAATTAATTTCCGACCAAAAAAGAATAATTTTTAGCAAAATACGTGAATTTTAAATAAAATATTTTAATTTTTAATGGAGTTTTCAATCTAATAATTGAATTTTCAACCAAAAAGGTTATATTGCTAACAAAAAAAGACAACTTTTCTACAAAACCGATGAACTTTCAACTGAAAAAGATAAATTTTCAACCAAAAAGATTAAATGTCGATCAAAAAAAATGACGACGAAAAATGGAATAGTTAAATTTTTAGTTAAAAAAATTAATTTTCAAATATAAAGACAACTAATTTTATACCAAAAAAACAATAATTTTTGACAAAATACATGGATGATTAACCAAATATTTTAATTTTTAATGAAATTTTCAAATAAAAAATATCATTTTTCAACAGAAAGTAAAATAATTTAATTTTCAGTTAGAGAAATGAGTTTTTAAGCAAATAAAATAAGTTTTCAACGAAATAGTTAAATTTTCTATCAAAAAGATTAAATTTCTATCCAAAAAAAAATTCGACAAAAAATTAGTTAAGTTTTTAGTTAAAAAAGTTAATTTTCAATAAAAACACTAATTTTCAATAAAAGAAAAGTTAATTTTTAATACGAAACTAATTTTTTAGCAAAATACATGACTTTTCAACAAAATATTTTAATTTTTAATGGAATTTTTAACCTAATAGTTGAATTTTTAACCAAAAAGGTGAATTTTCAACTGCAGAAGATAAATTTTTAACCAAACATAGAATAGTTAAATTTTCAGTTCAAAAACAATTTGAAAAATGTTACAAAATCGCTAAATTGTAACAAGGTATTTCCACTTAGTAGATTTTATTCTAAATAAAGGGTAATTAATGCGCAATGTTCTAATCTTTTAAAATTCCCTAAAATATTTAAAAATAAATGCTCTTGAAAATGCCTTAGAAGTTCACAAAATAGTTTAAAATCTTAAAAATCCTTTCAAATTGTTAAGATCTATAAAAAAATTATCGGAATCTTTAAAAATACCCTCAAATATTTCAAAAAAATTCAAGACACTTGAGAAATATGTCCTGAATTAAATAGTGATTAACCCACGAGTTAATTTATTGAAAGAAAAGTGACATAGGGTACCATAGGGACCAAATATTGAAAATAGGGTACTTTAGGGACCTGAACTGAATATAGGGTACAATAGGGGATATAAGGACCGGTCTGTGAGGCCTGTTACATCCTTAAATCATTTTGTTGCAGATCAAATTGATACCTTCAGATTTAGTGTGTTCTGTTCGGTTTTTGAATTTAAAAATTCATAACATTTTACCTATGAGCTAAAAAATTAAAACAAATTAATTTTACAGCGTTTTTTTAATTTAGTTCATTGCACATTTTTTAAATGAAAGTTGTACATGGTGAATTTGAAATTTCTTCAGGTCGAATCAAAAAAACATGTATTTTGTTAGTATAAAAGAAATTTCGTACTTTTTTTGCCTAATGCCCAATCGTAAAATCTTTTACTTTTCAAGGCCTCAAATTTAAAACTGTTTTAGTTTGAAAAGTTCAATTTCTGGTCTTCTATTTTTTAATAGTTAATTTCCAAATTGAAAAACGCAATTGTTAAGTAAAATTTCAAAAAGATTTTGAAATCGAATAATTTGTTCCTAAAATATTTATAAAGCGAATAATATAAAATTAATTTTTCAAAATCTGGCTGGAAGATTTTAAGAATTAACGCAATTTTAAATTGGTTCAGAATTAGACAATTTTCAAACTGAAACGTTAAAAATTGTATCTTTAAATTTCAAATGTTTTGAATTTCAACTCTTCTTTTAAAAAATCTTTTATTGTTAAACAATTAGAAATTTAAAACGTTCAAAATCAAATAATTTCAGATTGAAGCTTCATTAATTATGAAGTTGCAATTAATTTCAAATTCAAATCTTCATAATTAAGATTGTGTAAAATTTAATGCCTTAGCATTTCTAATTTAAATTTATGTGTTTTTCAATTGAAATTCTTCATAATTGAAAAATTTTTATTTCCATTTTGGACATTTATTAATTTTAAAAGACTTAATATCACGATCCTAATTTAAAAACCGTTTAATCTTCAATGACGTTTTGAATCTATCGATTTTCAACATTTCGTAGTCTAAACTGTTCAGTTTTTGATGTGCATTATAATATTTTTAATAAGTATTAATTTTTAAGATTCTTAATGTTCAAATCTTCAATCAAGAACGTCCCAAGAAATCTTCAATTCTTCATGTTTCAAATTTCAAATTGCACACTGTTGAAGGAATTTAAAATTATTCTATTTGAATTTCTCAATATGAAATACTTTAAATGAAAACAGTTTCTAGTTTCGAATGCTTAGTACTAAAAATTTTAAGTATGAAATAAAAGAAAATTATTTTAATTTTCATTTATATATTGTTTGAGTGATTGTTGAGGCTTCGAATTCTAATTTATTTAATTTGAAGAATGTTATATTTTGAAATAATTTTGAAGTCCTTGATATTAAAATTATTCAAATTAGAAGATTTTTAAGTTTTATTTGTAAATGTATGTTGTTTCAATTTTAGATTTTTTATAGTTGTTTACCACGAAAAAATTTACTTACAAAAATAACGTCATAACGTTTTCGCTCACCGAACAGAAGACATTAGCCGAATTCAACATTTTTTTTCACTTCTTACGAATGTTAAACCAAAACTATTTTCGATTAATTGGCAAAGTTCAAAGTACACATTTGTTATGACTTGATTTTAAAAAATGTCTCAAAAATTAGTTAAAACTTTTCTATTTACAGACGCATTTTGGGATGTAAATATTGAAAAAACAATTTTTTGCAACTTTTTACATAAATATTTCTCGAAAAATATAGAACTATGCGCTATTATGCGAAAACTCCAAAATTACGTGACAAAAATAAAATTATGCATTTTGATGCGACGTTAAATTGAGTATATTTAGCATGGAAACATTATATATTAAATGAAACAGAACTTTCATTGAAATTTCAATTGTAGAGAAAAATTTTAACTTTTATATTATTGACAATAGAATAACTTGAGCAATAATCGAAAAATAGATTGTCTGACACTCGCGACCATTGAATAAGTTAAAAATTCATTTATGAATTATATTTATCGTCAAGCGTGAAAGTCCCCGTAACTGTGGAGCATCTTTTTTTGTCGGTAATTATCTGTAATTAAAAAAAAACCAACATTATTGGTATGTTGGCTACCTGGATATCGACTGCCGAGTGAGTCGAAATGTCAGAATCGATTAGAATCGATTTTCAAAACTAACCTAAAATTTAGCAGCTCATTTTAATTTCTTGAAAGTGAAAGATCATCACCCACAAAAAAGATAATAAACATTAGCGAAAGTGACTTTAAAGCTTAAGAAATATAATTATTTTTAAATTTCTAGCTAACTTTTACGTTCAGAATACTTTTTCACCAATTACCATACATTTCAGTATAGTATGCGTCTTCGCCGAATTTTTCCCCGGCCACGGGAAATGTGACGTCATCTTAGATTGCGCAATGTCATAAAATTATTCAAATTTTTTAAATAATTAAAATCCAAAATGAAATCTCACAAGTTTGACAACAATGAATTCAATGTTAAGATCACTTTTTTTATATATTTGCCAATATTTGTTTATACAATTATATGGGGGAGCCAGCGCGCAAAACAATACTCTAAATTATACTTTATGTCAAGTACTTACGGTTTATAATTATCTTTGAAATAATTCTAAAGCTTTGTTGCTTAATCGTTCTTTCAGCAAAATTTTCACGGAGAGGAGCAACATAAGAATAAGCGTCCTTGGTCGAGTGACTAATTGCGTCGAATGATATATTTCATACCGTGTACGCAAGAATGGAAATGTTACCCCGAGAACTTACAGAAAATTTCAAGTAGAAAAATACACTTCATATTAATATTAAATTTTGCAACGCTTTGGAAATTAAACGAAAATACGATATAGAAAAAAAACAAGGAGGAAATTTGTCTTTAAAAGAGTAATTTACTTCTAGTAAAAACGAAAATTTAATTCGGGATATAGTATAGTTTTAGAGTTAAATTTCTCACTAAAAGAAAATTGCAAAGCAGGAAAATATCCGAATGAGAATCTATACATACTTAATATTTCCATGCATAAAAAAGTCTTAAAACTTCTGAGTCATTATTATTTAAAATGTGCCAATAATTATTTCTGGATATGATTCAAATTTAAAAAAAAAATACAAATGTTAGGGAACGTTCATTAATTACGTGAGTTTTACAAAGCTTTTTAAGAATTTCATGAGATTTCAAGGAATTTCAAAAGAGTGCAAAGGATTACGAGAGGATACACAATTTTACAATGATCTTTAGATTTCAAGAGTTTGAAAAAATTACTTATATCTCACGTATGTCTCATGTAATTTGTGGATGACCCCTTATAAAATTCTGTACGACTTTTGTCACTTAAAGTGTTTAAAATATTTTATTTAGAAATAAAAATTTATCTTACTGTCACATTATTGATCGCCCAAGTGGAAAAGGTTGTTTTTATACCTAAACAAAATTTCGAACGGTCAGGAAAAATGAAAAGTTGGTTAGGGAAAAGTCAGGAAATTTCGAAATAATTGGGATTTTGTAGAAACCCTGAAATAATGGCCCAAGACGTGGGCAAGGGTGGGGGTTTTGCAATGAGACTGAATTTATACAGTTGAAAGCAGACACGAGAATGCACGAGACTGGAAATATTACCGCGCGAACTTACAGAAAAATTCAAATAGCAAAATATAGTTTAAATTAATATTAAAATTTGGAAAGCTTTGGAAATTAAACTAAGATACGGCAGGAAAAAAAAGGAGAGCATTTGTTTATAAAAGAGATAATTTAATTCTGAAAAAATTACAAAGCAGGAAAATTTAAGAATTAGAATCTTAACCTAGATATTGTTGCCAAGCATAAAAAAAGCTTAAAACTTCGTAGTCATTATTTAAAATGTACCAGTAATTATTTCTCGATATTATTCAAATGATAAAAAATAAATTACAAATGCTAATAAAAAAAATATATTCTTTGAAGTGGCACGGCAATATAGTCTTAATTTGTAGCCTTTTGATCGTGAAAGACAATTTTCAAGCATGATATATAGTATTAGAATTAGAATTTTTTTATTTTGCCTCCTTTTTTATGTGGCCATTATAAGTAAGCAAATTTACTTTTTATTACAATTTAGTTCCAGTCACAAAATAAATTCTTAAATCACTGTTTTAATATTTGGGATTAAATCACAATCAGAAACGTAATTATATGTTATTAACAAAAAAATAACTTAAAGAATCATCGAAAAAGGCGGTCTCATACTCGTGACGATATTTTCGGCTCTTAAAAAATATAATAATTATTAAACTCTGACCCTAATTTTACGTTTAGAATATTTTTTTACCAATTTTACCATACATTTTTTAAAATTTTCTTTGACCAATTTTGCCCCCACGACAGGAAATCTGGTCCAGAGACTATAATTGCTTAAAATGATATATTTCATATCGTGTACACGTAAATAGAAAATTAACCCCGAAAACTTACAGAAAAATTCAAGTAACAAAATAAATCTTAAATGAGAAAAAAATAATTTAAAAAATATTCAAGGATTTACATTTTCACAATTATTCACGGGATTTCAAAGGATTGCAAAGGTTTCCAGGGATTTCAAAAAATTTCTTATTTAGAAAAAACATAGAAAGAGGAGACTTACGTAAAAAATGCTTCGCCCCCCTTAAAGAAAAAAAAAAACAAATTTTCTTTCGGGTGCTTTGGAGTATAATTGCTGATAATAGTACATATTTCCAAACTTTTGATCATGAAAGAAAATTGTGAAGCACGATAGTATTAGAATCACCTTTCTTTGCCGGCTCATGTTTTATTTGGCCAGTATAAATAAACAAAGTTCATTTTTCAAGCAAATTTAATTTATAATTATTGAACAAAAATATTCCAGTCACAAAATAGATCCTTAAATTACTGTTTTAGTCTATGGGATTCAATCACAATCCCGAACGTAATTAATAACAATTCAAGTAACCGTTTGATATAGCTGAAAAGTATTTCATATGGTTGATTAAAACTATATTACGAGAATTACAAAAAAAAAAGCTGAGCTGATCACTTCCATCAGTTATTTTGTATAAAGTCTACGCTCTTACCTTAAGTAATTTTATTATTTTTTCATATAGAATAAGGAACATCTTTTATAATTGTATAGAAATCATTGACTTTTTTCAAAATTTAGCTATCTTTAAGTCATTCAGGAAACTTGTTTAATTTTAAGTCAAATTTTTATCAAATAAAATGAACTAGATTTTCTAAACTTTTCCTTTTGTAAAGTATTGCATTATACCTAAATTGATTTTCGAAGTAACTGAGGAAAAAAAATGTACGCTGAGACACAAATTAAACTATTTTTTCACATCGAACTCTTTATTATTACAGAAAATTCATAAGAACATGTCATACATATATGTATACATATATATTCTAGTTATAAAAATTTGATTTAATATTCGCAGATAAATCAATGTAAAATGCAGAAACAAAATTCAATTAGTAATTGTAAGTGATCGCTTAGAAATCGCATCATATCGGTGACAGAGTTCATATTAAATTTAAAAAAATCTTTTTTACTTTTTTGTTATAAAGACAAGCAGACATTTTTAAAAGCTGGCTAATATGAATTAACACGATACTAAAGAAAAAAAAGTGTTGCAACACGTCGTTTTAACTAAAAATGTTGATATGATTTACAAGATTAAAGTACTTAACTTGAAAATTGAAGGTTTGAATTTATTTATAAATAAATTCTGAGAATTCGCTTATCTTTATAAAGAATCTATAGAATGTATTTTAAAACTGTAAGTTTATGATTACTTTGGATTTTTTCGTGCAAAGTCCAAAACAATGTCCCTAAAATTGGGCACATTGTGCTTTTCAGCAATTGCAAGGACGTCGAAAGCTTCATGAACGTCTTTTATGGAATTAGCGATTTCTTTCATACATATTAGTTTTAGATTTTCTAAAGCATACTTATCAGCTGCCGCCAGCAGCTTTTCTGCTTGTCCTTCTTTTAAATCTTCGAGAGTATCGGTATAAATAAATTTCAACAAATGCTCAACGATTTCCGGCTCAATATCAGTTACTTTGATTTCGTTTTCCTGCGATTCTTTCATTTTATGTTCAAACATAGCTTCAAAAACTGGCGACCTAGCCACGAGTATCCCTTTGTGTGCTGAAAATTCCTGATCTTGACAGATAATTTTCACGTCGGTAAAAAGCTTGTTTTTGAAAAGCAATAATAAGTCTTTTATTATTTTGCTCTCTGGAGTTTCTATTTGCATGGGAGTCAATTTCTCCCCTATCCTTGAAATTTGAAAAAGTAGGTGGGAAGAATAAATCGGGCGCGAAAAATAAAAAGTGGACTGTTCTGTAATGTTTACCAAGTTTAAATCTTCTGAAAAATTAAATTTATCGCAATATATGCCTTCGGAATAAACGGTTTCGTAGACATGAAGAGAAGCTTTGTATTGCAAGTTCGGGTACGGTTCCTTTGATTTGAATTTTATGCCAGCACGAAACTTCTGTTCCGGGGAAAATTCAACTGTAAAGTAACAGTTAATTTCGGGATCTTTTTGCAAAACAATCCAACCGGACTCTGTTATTCGTTTTTTTATAGTTTCAAAATGCAAAGTAATCAGAGTACAAGCGGTCGGATCATTTTCAGAAGAATAAGAATGAGTAACCCATGGTAACGCCTTCATCACTTTAAAAACATCAATATTTTGCGCCATATTTTCACGTGCTGTCTTCTAAACCTTGATGGTTTGAACTCCAGGAAATCTGCACAATAATAAATGATTTTCGAAATTAATAAAGTATAAATTAATTTGGATAAATGTTTAGGTCCTGAATAATCTTTGCCAATTTTAGATCTGATTCAGAAGACGATACTCTTTCAAAATCTTGCTGCTTCTAAAGATATTATTTTCATGAAAATCACAATGAATGTACACGACGGAATTTCAACATGAAAATGAACTATACAATTTTACACTAGCATTTTTAAGATTTTTGGAATAAAAAAAATTATCTTCCTAGAATTTTTGACATGCATGGTGCCAGATGTTTAAGCCAGAACAAAAAAGTTGGACTAATTCGAAAAAAACTCATCGGTAGGAAATTAATATTAAAAAATAAATGGATACATATATATTTTTGATTTTTATAGAAACTTCATGATTTCTTATTGCATATTATGTTTTATAAAAATATTTCTATTAGTAAAAACGATACTTGAAGTTTTCCAAATTTTTGGTTGCAACTTCTTGCACCATGAACGCAAATTCTACAATAATGTTGATAAGTTGGTGCAATTCTGTGAAAATTTACCTTAAAAATGAGACCAAGAACATGAATAAGGTTTATTATTTCAGATATTACTAAATTTTAAGAAAACAGTTAAATTTTCTTTATTTCTGCAATAGCTTTTGAAAAGATTGACAAAACGACTTGATCCTAGGCTCATTAACAAAACTGATAGAAAAGGCGGAGTAAAAAAGTCGTAATGAGTTAAAAAGAAACAAAAAAGTTTGAAATTCCATAATAATTATATTTCTCTTTTTTATCGGTGATGATCTTTTATTTAACAAAAATAAATTACTAATATTTTAGGTATGCTGCCTGCTTTGCCGGCTAATCGATTAAAATCGATTCTCAAACATAACCTAAAATTAAGCACATTTTATTTATTTTATTGAAAGTAAAAGATCACTACCCACACAAAAATGCTAAACATTAGCGGAAATGTCTTTCACGCTTGATAAATATAATTATTATTAAATTTCTAAATTATTTTTATATTTAGAACGGTCGGAATATTTTTTTGCTAATTACCAAACATTTCAGTATTATTATGAGTCTGCCGAATTTCGCCCCCACCACAGGGAATCTGACGTCATCTTAGATTGCGCAATCTTATAGAATTTTACAATATAAAATAATTTAAATAATTAAAATCCGAAATGAAATCTCACAAGTTTGAAAACAATGAATTTAATGTTTAGAAGATCGTTCATTGCTTTGATATATTTGTGCACACAATTAAAAAGGAGAGAAGCGAAATGAAGCCTTGCCCGCCAGCAAACAATGTTATAAATTATATAAATTGTTTTATTTCAAGTGCTTATGGTTTATAATTCTCTTTCAAATATGGAATTCGAAATGGGACGCGCGATATAAGAAAGAACGTCCCTTTGATCGAGAGAGTAATTGCGTAGAATGATAAATTTCATACCCTGTAGACGAGAATTGCACGAGAATGGAAATATTACCCCGAGAACTTACAGAAAAATTCAAAAAGCAAAATATATACTTCAAATTAATATTAAATTTTGGAAACGCTTTGAAAATCAAACAAGGATACAATAGAAAAAAAACAAGGAGAGCATTTGTTTATAAAAGATAATTTACTTCTGATAAAAACGACAATTTCATTCGGAACAGAGTATAATTTTTAAGTTTAATCTTTCACTAAAAGAAAAAATTATAAAGCAGGAAAATATAAGAATTAGAATCTAAACCTATATATTATTGCCATGCATAAAAAAGGCTAAAAACTTCTTAGTCATTATTATTTAAAATGTGCCACTAATTATTTTTCGATATGATTCAAATTATTAAAAAAATACAAATGTTAATGAAAAACAATTTTTTCTCGAAGTGGTTCGGCAGCATGATCTAAATTTTTAACCTTTTGATGATAACAAAATTTAAAACATGATTATAGTATTAGAGTTAGAATCTATTTTCTATTTTGGCTCCTTTTTTATTTAGCCAATATGAATAAGTAAATTTAATTTTTTAAGGAAATTTGACTCCAGTTACAAAATAAATTCTTAAATTACTGTTTTAATATTTGGAATAATAATTCATCAGTTCTAACACAATTTCCTCAAATCTGGCTAAAATTTACGAGAAATTATATGAGAGGAAATGAGTAAATATTTAAACAAGTTTAACAAATTTACAACATTATTATATGGAGGATTAAAACTATAATCTGAGAATTTAATAAGAGAATAAAATAGTGATAATTTATGAATAAATGCTGAAAAATTGATAATCTTTTATAAACGAATCGCAATGTTGTACCTTTGATCAATTCCATAAATTATATTTTGTAAAGTCTGTAGCAATTTCTTTAAAATCAGATATGTATAGATAAAATAGCAGTTATACAAAATTGATTTAATAATTGAAAATTCTCAATTCGTTATCACAAACTACTTTGAAATTTTCCAATGCGATCCTCTAATTTAAAAAATGTTATTAGTTTTTTATTTAGAATAAAAAGAACCTTTTTTTATATTGAACAGAAATCGTTCACATTACCTGGAAATTCATCTACCTTTGTGTAATTCAGGAAACTTGTTTTATTTCATATTGCAGGGACATTTTTATTAGATAAAATAACAATTTTCTAGATTTTTTTTTTAATTATTGCTTTATACCTAAATTTATTTTTAAAATTGCCAAGCCAAAAAAATATTGTACGTTGAGACATAAATGAAACTATTTTTTCACATCGAACTTTTTATTATTACACACAGTTCATAAGAACATGTCATACACATGAATACACATATAGTCTAGTTATAAAAAAAAATTGATAAAATATGATAAAATATATAATATAAAATATCCAAGAAAAATGTATAAAAAAAGATTCAATTAATAATTGTAAGTATACCATTGAGTAAGTAAGTAATCTCTTACAAATTGCATTATATCTGTGCCAGGGTTCATATTAAATATTAAAAACTCTTTTTTACTTCATTTTTTATGAAGACAAGCAGACATTTTTTAAAGCCGACTAATATGAACAAACACGATACAAAAAAAGCAAAATGTTGCAATACGTTCTTTGAATTTAAAAAGTTATCATGGTTTACAAGACTGAATTACTTAAATTCAAAATTCAAAAAGGATTGGAGAATAATTTATAAATAAATTCCGAGAATTCGCTTATCTTTGAAACAAATCTATAGAATGTATTTTGAAATGGTAAGTTTACGATTATTTTGGATTTTTTCGTGCAAAGTCAAAAACAATGTCCCTGAAACCGGGCACATTGTACTTTTCAGCAATTGCAACAACATCGAAACCGTATGGATATGAATATAATATATAATATATATAACCCATGAATATACACGACGCAATGTCAAATTGAAAATAGACTATAAAAGCCTAAACCAGCATTTATTAAATTTTTGGAATGATATATCATTATTTTTGTGAAATTTTTGGCATGCATGGTGCAGGATGTTTAAATAAGGAAAAAAAAAGTTGGACAAATTCGAAGAAACCTCATCGCGAGGAAAGGAATAATAAAAAAATTAATATAAATACATATTTTAAATTTTTATAGAAACTCGACGATTTCTAATTACATATTATGTTATATAAAAATATTTCTCGAAGCAAAAAAAAACTTGAACTTTTCCAAATTTTTGGTTGCAACATCTTATTACACCATACAAGCTAAACATTGTACAATAATGATGATAAGTTGGTGCAATTCTACGAAAATTGACTATAAAAATGAGTCCAAGAATATTTAAAAGATTTATTATTCCATATATTATTAAATTTTAAGAAAATAGTGAAATTTGCATAATTTCTGCCATAGCTTCTGAAAAAATATCTTTATCCTAGAATCATTTGAGAAGCTGATAGCAAAAGCGGAGTCGAGAATTCTACTTTTTGGTTGAAATTTCCTGTATTATGTTGAAAATTAATTTTTTTTTTTTAGAAAACTATTCTTATTAGTTGAAAATTAATTTCTCTTGTTGAAAATTGAACTAATAGGTTGAAAACTCCTTTAAAAATTATAATATTTCTCTGAAAATTAACGTATTTTGTAAGAAGCTAATCTTTATTAGTAGAAAATTCATCTTCTTGGTTGAAAATTTATTTTTTTGTTGAAAATTTATCTTTTTTGTTTGAAATTTATTTTTTTGTTGAAAATTTATCTTTTTTGTTGAAAATTTATTTTTTTGTTGAAAATTTATCTTTTTTGTTGAAAATTCATCTTTTTTGTTTAAAATTTATCTTTTTGATGGAAAATTAAATCTTTCATTGGAAATAAATTTTTTTAACTGAAAATTGGAGTTTTTCATTTTTTGCCGAAAATTTATCTTTTTTGATAAAAGTTTAATCTTCTTGGATGAAAATTCATCTGTTTTAGGTGAAAATTAAATTATTTTGTTGAAAAGTTGCCTTTTTTGTAAAAACGTAGTTTCGTTACTTGAAACTTCCATCTTTTTTTGACAAAAATTTATTTTTACATTGGAAATGGACCCTTTTTGTTGAAAATTCGTTTTTTTTCGAAATTTATTTTTCTAACTGAGAATTTAGGTATTCTATTTTTGGTTAAAAATTTTTCTTCCGTTGAAAATTTAACTATTTGGTTAAAAGTAATTTCTTCGGTTGAAGATTCATCACTTTTGTTAAAATTTAATTTCTTTCGTTGAACAATTAACTAATTTTTTGAAATTTCGATTTTTAGTATTAAACAAATTTTTTAGCTAAAAATGTCACTATTTCTTTCATGTTTCAAAATTCTCTTTTTTAGTTAAAATTTTATTTATTTTCTTGAAAACTCGTCTTTCTTGAGCTGAAAATTTAATTTTTTTATGAAAAATTCATATTTTCGGGTTAAAAACTCAATTGTTTTGGAGGAAATTCCTCTTTTTGGCTTGAGAATTCAACATTTTGGATGAGATTTTTTTTCTTTATTGACTGGAAAAGCTTTTTTGGCTGAAAATGTAACTCTTTTTTTGAAAGTTCCTCTTTTTGGTTTGAAAATTAGTCTGTTTTTTATCAGGATTCAATTGATTTGTTGGAAAATTGTAGTTTTTTGTTTAATTCAACTGTTTTCATTCGAAAAAATATATTTTCTGGTAGAAATCACAACTATTACACTTTTCGTTCAGAATTCATTTTTTTAGACCGAAGATCCATCACGTCGTTCAAAAATTTAACTATTTTGTTGAAAATTCCTGTTTACTTAATTGAAAATTAATTTTTTGTTAATTAGAAATTTAATTTTTCCATTTTTGTTTTAAAATGGATTTTTTTGAGTTGAAAACTCAACTATTTGATTGAAAATTTATGTATTTTACGTATGTCTCACGTAATTTGTGGATGACGCCTTACAAAATTCTGTACGACTTTTGTCACTGAAATTTTTTTTAAATGTTGTATGCACAAACATTTGTTTCGCATTCACATTATTGATCGCCTAGGTGTAAAAGGTTGTTTTTATACCTAAAAAAAAAAATTTTAACGGTCAGGGAAAATTAAAAGTTGGTCAGGGAAAAGTCAGGGAATTTCGAAATAATTGGGATTTTGCGACAACCCTGAAATATTGGCCCAAGAAGTGGGCAGTGGTGGGGATTTCTCAATGGGACTGAATTCATAAATCAGGTTTAAATCCCGGACTCGCTTATGGGAATTGGTGAACAAATATTTTGGACGTAAAAGTTTGAAATATAATAATCATATTTTTGAAGTGTAAAAGTATCCGCGAGTTTTGAGCACTTTTTCTTATCGGTAATGATCTTTTATTAAAAAAATAAAATAAAAAATCACCAATATTTGAGGTATGTTGCCTGTTTTGCCGGCTGACGACTGCCTACTAGGTCGAAGTGTCAGAATCGATTATTAAAATCGATTCTCAAACACAACCTAAAATGTGGCTAATTTTACTTATTTTCTTGGAAGTAAAATATCACTACCCATAAAAAGATGATAAAAATGAGTGGAAATTACTTTAACGCTTGAGAAATATGATCATTATTCAATTTCTAACTTCTTTTTTCATTCAGAACGTTCAGAATATTTTTTCACAAATTATTCAACGTCTACGCCCAATTTTGCCCCCACCACAGGAAATCGACGTCATCCCAGATTGCGCAATCTTATAGAATGTTTCAATTCAATCAAATATTTCGAATAATTAAAATCCAAAATGGAATCTCAATAGTTTGACAACAATGAATTTAATGTTAAGAAGGAAAATGCTTTTATATACAATTATGCTTATACGCAATTATACAGAGGACCCAAATGGAGCCCCCCGCCCACGGCAAATAAAATTCTAAATTATATTTTTTTCTCTGTCAAATACTTACGGTTTTTAATACTCTTTGAAGTAAATCAAAAGTTTTGTTCCTAAATCGTTCTTCCAGCAAAATTTTTACGGAGACGAGCGATATAAGAATAAACGTCCTTGGTCGAGAGACTAATTGCGTAGAATGATATATTTCACACCGTGTACACGAGAATGCAGGAGAATGGAAATATTACCCCGAGAATTTAAAGAAAAATTCAAATAGCAAAATATACTTCAAATTAATATTAAATTTTGGAACGTTCTGGAAATTGAAGAATGACATAATAGAAAAAACACACCGTAAAAAAAAGTATCATTTCAAGACTAGTTTTCGGTATTGAAGCAGTCCTCAAAAAATATAGTCTCGGGTGGCTCTATTCTAATGCCACTTTATTTTGATGCCACTAAACGACGTTTTAGTACAACTTTTTTGGATTAAAAAAGGACTGAAGTGAGAATCAAATTTTAATCATGTAACGTAGCACATGGGAACGTTAAACATGGGTCAACTGTCACTGAAATATAGCATCTGGGTTATAAACAATGTTAGAAGTTTATAAATCCTGTTTTAAAATAATATGTTGATTAGCACTGTGAAATTATTGTTAGTTAAGAATAAGGAGACTAAGAAAAAGAAGTAAGCACTAAGAAGAAGAAATAAACTCTAGAAGATGAAGTAAAGCACATGACGAATTCTTAGTGGAAAATAATGTTGATATTTTACGCAGAAAGTCTCCGATTTATCTTCCCCAAAACAAGAAAATTTTTAAATTCTACACCGACAAATTCTTTACAAAATACCAGCTATTCTATAAAATTACAGAAAAATGAAAAATCACAATTTGTTAATATTATTTTTACATGAAGCATGGAGAAAGCAGTAGGTTATGTATGTGCATGTGATTTTACACTGTCCGAGGTAATTTACATATTATATTTCTGTAATTTACGTTAAAAGTGACTGATATTTTTTGTCTAATCATTCTTAGAATTTCACATCCAATTTTTTTGTCAGTATTATAACACTTTCTGATTAGATTAGGTTATATTTATTTACAAGTGTCATGTGATTTATACATGGAAGTATAAATTAAAGGGAATAAAGGTTTTACGATATTAAAAAAAATGTTCTTAAGATTCCTGAGAAAACTTAAAATGACTTTTTATTTCGATAAATTAAATTTAACAGAATATTAAAAGAGATTTCAAAAGACATCCAAAATTATCAAAAAATAATTTGGAACATTTTAAGTGATTTTTTTAATTACAAGGATTTGAAAATTTTAAAAATTTTAAAACGTTCAAAAAATTTGAAAACAAAGTGTAGATTTTTCAACATTTTGAAATAAAGTTTTGAAACTGTTTAAGGATATTGAGAGATAGAAAAATTTTCTTAAGATTCCTAGAAAAGTTTTGGATGACTTTTTGTTTTAAAAAATAATAATTTTAGGAGAACATTTAAAATAGATTTCAAAACTATTTTTGATTTAGGAATAACAATTGAACAATTATAAATTTGTAAGAACCTAAAATTATAATAATTTTACTTCTAATTCAAAAATTGTTCAGATTAAAAAAATTTAATCTTTCAATTTTTAATGTTTCTAACTTAAAATTCCTTAAAACGATATAATTTTGAAAATCTCTGAATTCGTTGATTCATTTTTCAATTTAGATAATTGACAAGAGTTTGACAACTATTTATATATTGAGCGTTTAAATTGAAAAAAAATTAGGCTTAAGGGTCCTTTAGGCTGAAAAACAAATAAATATTTTGATTTTACTTTTTATAAATAAAAATTCAGTTATTTTGTTCATAATTCATTATTTTAGTTGAAAAATCTTTTTCTCAAAATTCAACTATTTTGTTAACATTTTTTAAAATTATTTTTTCAACTGAAAATTTAACTATTCCATGTTTGGTTGAACATTTATCTTCTTCAGCTGAAAATTCAACTACTTGGTTGAAAATTTCTGTATATTGTTGAAACTTTTGTGTGTCTTTTGTGGTAGAGTATTAATCTTCTTGGTGACTAATTCACCTTTTTGGTTGAAAATTCAACTATTAGCTGAAAATTCCATTAAAAATTAAAATATTTGGTTGAAAATTCATGTATTTTGTTAAAGATTATAGTTTCTTGGTAGAAATTTTTTTTTCATTGAAAATTAGTGTTTTTCATGAAAATCAATTTTTTAAACTAAAAATTTAACTTAATTTTTTGTCAAAAATTTTTTTTAAAAGACATTTAATCTTTTTGGTAGAAAATTCATTTGTTTGGTTGAAAATTTACTTATTTCGCTATAAATATATTTTATGTGTTTAAAAATTCATTTCTCTATGTAAAAATTAAACTCTTCTATTTTTTGTTGAAAATTGATCTTTTTTAACCAAATATTCATCTGTTTTGTTGAAAATTTGTCTTTTTTTGGTAGAAAATTAACATTTTTGGTTAAAAATTTCATTTAAAATTAAAATATTTGTTTGAAAATTCATATATTTTGTTAAAAATTCTTCTTCTTTGGTTTAAATTTCATCCTCTTGGTTGAAAATTAGTTTCTTTTTTATTGAAAATTAATTTTTTCAACTAAAAATTTAGCTATTCAATTTTTCGTCGATTTTTTTTGATAAAAATTTAATCTGTTTGGATGAAGATTTAACTATTTCATTAAAAATTTATTTGAATTGATTATAAACATATTTCTCTAACTTAAAATTAAACCATTCTATTTTTTATTGAAAATTTATCTTTTTTGGTAAAAATATAACCTTTTCGGTTGAAATTTGAATAGTTGGTTGAAAATTTATTTTTTTGATTGAAAATGCAGAATTTTAGTTATAAGTTCATTCCTTTAGTTAAACATTCAACAAATTTGGTTGAGATTTTTTTTGAACATGAATTTTTTAAATTAAAAATGTAGTTATTTCTGCTAGAAAGCTAATCTTCTTTAGTTTAGAATTCACTTATTTTGTTGAACACTCGTCTTTTGAAGTCGAAAATTCAATTATTTTTGTAGAAAATGTATATTTTCGAGTTGTAAATTCAACTTTTTCTCAAAAATTCGTCTCTATAACTTAAAAACTCAACATTTTAGATGAGATTTTTTTTCTTCATTGATTGAAAAATCTTTTTTGGTTGAAAATGTAATTCTTCTATTGAAAATTCGTATTTCTTGGTTTAATTTAACTGTTTTTTTCTTTTTCTTGAATGAAAATTAATAATTCTTACTGAAAATGTAATAATAAAATTTCAAATTAATAAATCTTGACTGTCCGGATGTTAAGACTCGGACTATATAAAATGTACCAGTTGAATGACCCGATACCAGATGGTTAAAATTATTTTTAAAATACCAATGCTAACGAAAAAACAATTTTTTCTTGAAGTGGTTCGGCAGCATAGCCTAAATTTCTAACCTTTTGATCATTAAAGAAAATTTTAAAGCATGGTATAGTATCATAATTAAAATCCATTTCTTATTTTGGCTCATTTTTTATTTGGCTATTATAAATAAGAAAATTTATTTTTTTGAAGAAATTTAATCATAGTCACAGAATACATTTTTAAATTACAGTTTTAATATTTGGGATTAAATCACAATCACAAACGCGATTATATGTTATTTTATTAATAATAAAATAACTTGAAGAATCATCGAAGAAAATTGTGGTCTCATACTCGTGAACGTAATTTAGGTATTTTATTAGTAAAAATAAATAACCAGTCCCGTCCCGACTCCCCTATCACAATTAAATGTATGGGAACCAGTGAAAAAATATTCTGGACGTAAAAGTTAGGAATTCATTAATAATTATATTTCTCAAGTTTGAAAATCTCCACAAAGTTTGAACACCTTTTTTTGTCGGTAATTTTGTTTATTTTCTTAAAAGTAAAAGATCATTATCGACAAAAAAGTTGCTAAACATTTGCAGAAATGACTTTCACACTTGAGAAATATAATAATTAATAAACTTTTAGCTCACGTTTACCTTTAAAATATTTTTTTTACTAATTACCATATATTTCAGTATTATTGTCCTCCAATTTTCCCCCCACCACAGGAAATCTGAAGTCAGCATGGATTTCGCTATCTTATAGAATTTGTCAATTAGAGAAAATATATTTTAAATATTTAAAATCCAAACTGAAATCTCACAAGCTGGAGAACAATGAACTTAATGGCAGGAAGATTACTGTTTTTATATATTTGTTCTTACAATTATATAAAGGGGAGCCAAAAGCCCACCAAGAAACAATATTCTACATGATATACTTTTTTTTAAGGAATCTGTATTATCATTAGAGAATAACAGAAAATATTGAACCTCATTTCAGAGTAGATGGAGCTATGAAAGAAAAAAATATATTAAATAATTTTTTCTGAAAAAAGATCTCCTTTCGCTCCGCTGGGAATCGAACCACAGAACTACTGATTTCCAGTCGGGTGCTTTCCCATTAAGCTACTAGAGAGATCGAGAGAAGAAACATTTTCAGAAGACCTTTTTCCAGAAAAAAAATTATTTAAAATAATTTTTCTTTCATAGCTCCATCTAGTCTGAAAAGACGTTAAATATTTCCTGTTATTCTCTAATGATAATACAGATTCATTCAAAAATTTGATTTGTACCATCTAGCAAAATAATGCGTATATTTCTGAAAAAAGTTCCTTCTCTCGATATCTCTAGTAGCTTAATGGGAAAGCACCTGACCGGATATCAGTTCTGTGGTTCGATTCCCAGCAGAGCGAAAGGAGATCTTTTTTCAGAAAAAAATTATTTAAAATGATATACTTTATTCTATTTCAAGTATACTTACAGTTTATAATCCTCTTCAAATTAATTTATTGAAAGCGTCGTTCCTTAATGCATAAAAGAAGCTTGAAACTTCTTAGTCAATATTATTTAAAATGTGCCAGTATTTCTCAATATGATTCAAATTGAAAAAAGAAATAAAAATGTTCGGCAACGTCCATTAATTACGTAAGAATGATTTTTGAAATATTAGACCCCCCCCCCCCCTTCCCCAAATCAGGCCTGAGATTGTAAGAAAATAGGTGAGTAGTCCCTAGGTAGATGACTGGCGAGGGGAATACGTATAAAAAATAGTTGTTTTTTTCTTCACAAATTTTGCCAACTAATGTTTATATTAATATTAATTTAGTGTAATATTCTCAACTCTTCAAAAATGTTACAGTTACATTCAAAGAGAGATTATTATCACTGTATTTTGTTGAAAATTATTCTTTTGTGATAGAAAATGTGATTAATATCACATCGTGGGTGTGGTGAGCCCACACTTGTAGTTATGTACTACAAGTTATCAACCTAGAAACACTACCCGAATCGGGTAGTGTCACGCCTACCCCGAAAGGGAAATGGCTTAATGGTATACATCACTGTAAAAGTGATTTTGAAAATATTTTAAAAGATTTCAAGGGATTTTAAGTTATTTCAAAGAACTACAAAGTAGTAAGAAGTAGAATTCGTTAGATTTCATCGGATTTCAAAATATTTTACGGGATGACGAGAGGTTAGAAAATTTTAAAATAATTTAATAATATTTCAAGAGTTTGAAGTAATTACCTAGTACAATTACAGAGCGAGTTTCAGTTTCTCGAGGGATTTTATAAGGGATTTCAAAAGATACAGAAGGATTTTGACGGATTTTTAACGCTTTTCGCTGAACACGAAGGATTTCAAGGAATTTTAAGAAACTTGAAGGGATTTTAAGTGCTTTCGAAATATTTCAAAAGAAATCACGAGTTTTCTATTCAAGAGATACCAAAGAATTTGCAATAACTTTGCAGGATGACAAGGAATTTTTGTAGGATTTCGAAAATTTGAAGGGATTTCATAGGATTTGAAAAGATTTCACATTCCAAAACATTTGCAAAGATTTCAAACGAATTTAAGGAATTTTAACGAATTTAAAGGGGTTTAGATAATTTCACATGATTTCAAAATATTCCAAAATATATCCACGGATCAATGAGGATTTCGTAAAATTTCAAAAGACTTAACGGATTTCCGAATATTATAAAGGATTCTAAGGGATTTCTAGAGATTTTAAAAGAATTTTGAAGATGTTAAGCGATTTCAAGCATTTCAAAAGATTTGACGGAATTTTAATGACTTTTAACGGATTTCCACAGTTTTTAGAGGATTGACGGGATTTTAAAGGATTGCAAAGATTTCCAGGGATTTCAAGAGATTTCATATTCTAAAACATAATTAAAAAGAGGAATTCACGTAAGAAATGCTTTGCCCCCTCCCAGTAAAGATTCGTAATATTTTCCGCCCCCCCCCCTTCCGCCTCCCAAAAAAAGCCTCACATAATTAGTGGACAATTCCTTAAGGGCATTGGAACCAGAACCCAAACTCAAAATCGAATTGCCTCATTTTACTTTATGAATACTAGAATTACATCTTTTTTCAGATAATTATGGCCTATTCCTGTTTTGAATCAAATCTGTATTCGGAGTGAAAAATTGACCAATTTCAATAGTTTTTGAGTAAAAAGCTTTTTTTTTATGCTCGGGTTAGAAAAAAAAAGTTTTACACAAAAAAATTTGAATGCGCCAATTTTTCACTCCGAATACAGATTTAAATCAAAACAGGAATAGGCTCTAATTATCTAATGAAGATATAATTCTATTATTTGTAGTGTAAAATGAGGCTATTCTATTTTGTGGTTGGATCCTGATTTAAACGTCCTTAATTTACAAAAAAAATTATTTAAAGTGGTTCAAAGTATAATAGCTGATAATAGCCTACATTTTGAAACTTTTGATAATGAAAGAAAATTGCAAAGCATGAGAGTATTAGAATTTTTTTATTTTGGCTCCTTTTGTATGTATCCATTATGAATAAATAAATTAAATTTGGAAGCTTATTTAATTTCTAATTACTCACCAAAGATATCGCAATCTCGAACATAATTACTGACAAATTAAGTAATCGTTTGATATCGCTGAAAATTATTTCATATGGATGATTAAAACTATGAGAATTACAAAAAAAAATAGATATCATTTCTAAATAAACTTTGAAAACCGATTATCTTTCATAAACGAGTCGCTAAGATGGACCATAAGCTTTGATCAATTCCATCAGTTATTGCTTAATATGTCAACGTCCTTTACATCTTTAACAGATTACTTAAATCTTAAACATTTTTTAAGATTGGAAATTAGGGTGGTCCAAAAATACATTGCACAATTTTTTCACCCTAGAGGGCAAGTCCTCCCACCAAAACTTTCCATTTCCGGAGAAAAAAAATCCCTATTTTTTTTCGAAATTCGAATATTAACACGTGCCACCGGGAACTTCAAAATCCCATTTAATTAACATGGGGAAATTTTGGATTTTCGAAAAATTGAACTCATACTTCAGGGTTTGATCGAAACGTGCCAAACTGTTTAGAGATTGAAGAGAGGTACCTATGAAATAAAAGCATACTATTAACTTTTATTTTTAACCCACCCTTACCCCCCCACAGCGCCCCAAATATGACCCAAAAATAAAAAAACTACATTTTTACGTATTATTGTTACTTTTTAGCAATTTCCGTCGTCTTTTTCATACAAATAATTACTAATGGACAATTTGAATATTTTCCATGACTGTCAAACAATTTTTAATTGTTTAAACAAATGTAACTTATTAAAACAATTATTTATTCCCAAAAAATGTAAAAAATAATCGTATTTTCTGATTTAAATGTAATAGTTTGTCATTGTTTGGAGTAGTAATTTTTTTCAAACATTATGTAATCAGTTAAACAATTACTTATTGTTTATTCTCAAAATTTCTAAAAATTCACCCAGAGATGTCCACTTTTTTCTCAAATTGGTATCCTATGCTACTTTTTGTTGAATAATAATATAATTTTGATACATTTCTTTTAATTTTTAATAAATTTCTATTTGTTTAAACAATTTTGATTTGCTTAAGCAGTTTTTTTCGATAACTTTAAAAAAATTTAATAAAATAAAATACATATAATTATTTTTCTGACTGTATAGTGTACAGAAAGAATATATTAACCATTTTTAATTGTTCAAACAAATATAATTTGTTTAAACAATTATTTTTCTAAAAATATTTTAAATCGTATTTTCCGAATTAAACATAATATTGAATGATTGCGAGGAGTAATAAATTCTGCTAAAGACTTTATGTTATTGTTTATACAATTGATTATTGTTCTTTTTTCAAATTCCCTTCAAATTGAGTATGGATGGTTTACATCTTCTTTGTGTATTTATTATTGCTTTCTTCATATTTTTACAATCTTTATCATAATTATATTATAAAAAAGCACATTCACTAATGCAAATTATGATTCAAGTTTCAACAGATTGCTTTTTTACATTTTCATACTCGTTATAAATATTAAAACGTGTCGCTGATTTTCGTTTTCGCTTCATACGATTATTTATAAGACTGTTTTCAAGATATTTCTGTATTGCACACATGCAGCGTTGAACTTGTTTCAAATTTGCCGCTCGAAGACCTTTTAAAAATGGCGGAGATTGTGAGGTTTTTAACAGAATTTACTACTCCTCGAAATCATTCAATATTATGTTTAATTCAGAAAATACGATTTAAAAATATTGTTGGAAAAATAATTGTTTAAATAAATTATATTTGTTTAAACAATTAAAAAATGGTTAATATATTCTTTCTATACACTATACAGTCAGAAAAATAATTATATGTATTTTTTTTTCAGTTATCGAATAAAAATTGTTTAAACAAATAGAAATTTCTTAAACATTAAAAGATATGTATCAAAATTATATAATTATTCAACAAAAAGTAGCATAGGATACCAATTTGAGAAAAAAGTGGACATCTCTGGGTCAATTTTTAGGAATTTTGAGAATAAGCAATAAGTAATTGTTTCAATAATTAAATAATGTTTAAAAAAAAATTACTACTCCAAACAATGACAAACTATCACATTTCAATCAGAAAATACGATTATTTTTTACATTTTTTGGGAATAAATAATTGTTTAAATAAGTTACATTTGTTTAAACAATTAAAAATTGTTTGAAAAGTCATGGAAAATATTCAAATTGTCCATTAGTAATTATTTGTATGAAAAAGACGACGGAAATTGCTAAAAAGTAACAATAATACGTAAAAATGTAGTTTTTTGGGTTATATTTGGGGCGCTGTGGGGGGGGGGCGGTCAAAAATAAAAGTTAGTAGTATGCTTTTATTTCATAGGTACTCCTATTCAATGCCTAAAAAGTTTGGCACGTTTCGATCAAACCCTGAAATATGAGTTCAATTTTTCGAAAATCCAAAATTTCCCCATGTTAATTCAATGGGATTTTGAAGTCCCCGGTGGCACGTGTTAATATTCGAATTTCAAACAAAAAATTAGGGATTTTTTTCTCCGGAAATGGAAACTTTTTTTGGGGGGGGACTTGCCCTGTAGCTCGAAAAACGTTTTTTGGACCACCCTAAATGGACATACATTATTGACATTATTTGAAAATTCAGCTATCTTTTAGTCATTCAGGAAACTTGTTTTATTTCATATTGTACTCACATTTACATTAAATGAAAAAACAATATACTAAAGTATTCTGCTTTTTTTTCATTATTGCATTATACCTAAATTTATTTTTGATATTACTAAGCAAAAAAAAATTGTAAATTGAGGCACACGTGCAATTATTTTTTCACATCGAACTTTTTATTATTACACATAGTTCATGAGAATATTTCATACATATGTATACATATGTAGTCTAGTTGTACAAAAATTGATTTAATATTCGCAATTAAATCAAAGAGAAATTCAGAAACAAGATTAGATTACTAAATAAGTGATGTAAGTGATGTAATCATTGTAAGTGATCGCTTAGAAATCGCATCATGTCTGTGACAAGGTTCATATTAAATATTAAAAATTCTTTTTCACTTAATTTTTGAATAAGAACAAGCGGACATTCTTTTAATTCAGCTAATATGAATGAACAGAATACAAAAAAAAATGTTGTAACACGTTCTTTCAATTAAAAATGTTGATATGGTTTACAAGATAAAAGTACTTGAATTCAAAATTGAAGAAGGATGTTAGTATAATTCATAAATAAATTCTGCGAATTCGCTTATCTTTAAGAACGAATCTACAGAATGTATTTTAAAGTTGTTGGAAGTTTATCATTTTCTTGGATTTTGGTTTACAAATTCCAAAACAAGGTCCCTAAAACCGGGTACATTGTAACGTTCAGCAGTTGCAAGGACTTCAAAAGCTTTGTCAACGTCTTTTACAGATTTGCTTATTTCTTTCATACAGATTAGTTTAAGATTTTCTAATGCATACTTATTAGCTGCCGCAAGAAGCTTTTCTGCTTGTTCTTCTTTTAAATTTTCGAGAGAATCAGTGTAAATAAATTTCAACAAATGCTCAAAAATTTCCGGCTCAATATCGGTTATTTCGATTTTGTTTTCCTGCGATTCTTTCATTTTATGTTCAAACATAGCTTGAAAAACTGGCGACCTAACCACGAGTATCCCTTTGTGTGCTGAAAATTCCTGATCTTGACAAATAATTTTTACGTCGGTAAAAAGCTTCTTTTTGAGGAGCAGGGAAAAGTCTTTTATTATTTCACTTTCTGGAATTTCGAATTGCATGGGAGTGAAATCATTAGTTTTTCGCGAAATTTGAAAAAATAGATAGCAATAGGCATTGCAATAAAATGCATTCTCGATCGGGAGCGAAAAATAAAAAATGGACTTATCTGTAACGTTTTTCAAGTTTAAATCTTCTAGAAAAGTAAAGTTTTTTGTGCAGTAGGGTCTGTTGAAATAAAGAGATGCTTTGTACTTCAAGTTCGTATACGGTTCCTTTGACTCTAATCGAATGCTGGCACGAAGGCTACCACTATGTTCCGTAGAATATTCAACTCTAAAGAAACACATAATTTTGGGATCTTTTTGCAAAAGAATCTCAACGGAACTTTGCTTTAGATTTCTTATAGTTTCTGCATGCACAGGAATCAGTCTACAAACGATCGGATCATTTGCAGAAGAATAAAGACGAGTAACCCCCGGTAACACATTCATCAGTTCAAATGCGTCAAACTCCCCTGCCATCTTGATGGTTTGAACTCCAGGAAATCTGGACAATAATAAATTATTTTTAGATTAAAAAAGTACAAAGTGATTTGGATACATGATTGGGTTCTGAATAATAATCTTTGCAAATTTTATATCTGCTTCTAAAGGTACTATTTTGATGAAAATTACAAGAAATATACATGATGTCAAAATGAAATTAAGCTATTCAAGTTTAAAATAGCACTTAATACATTTTTGGAATAAAATAAAAATATTTTTGTACAAGTATTAGTTGCATGGTGCAGGATGTTTATGTTAGAACAAAAAAATTGGACAAATTCAAAGACATCTCATCTGTAAGAATGTAATAATAATAAGTAAATAAATATATATTTTACATTTTTATAGAAACTTTATTAGTTTTCAGATTTTATCAAAATATTTCTTTTACCAAAAAACATAGTTCAATTTTTCTACATTTTTTGGTGCAACATCTTGCACTATGCATGCTAAACATTGTACAATAACGGTGATAAGTTGGTGCAATTCTATGCAAATTTACCTTCAAAATGAGCCCAAGAGCGTTAAAAAGGTTGATTATTTCAGATATTATTACATTTGAAGAAAACAGTCAAATTTGCATTATATCTGCAATATCTTCTAACAAAATTAACAAAATAACCTCATCCTAGGCAAACTTGAGGAGCCACGTGACCAATTATTAAATCTCATATTCTACCGCTTTATAATTAGAAAAATGAACATATTTTGCTCAAATTTCGGAAAATGGTTCAAAATATATAAGGACACGTCTTTATGGCCTATTTTAGTTTTTTTTTATTTGAATAATGCAGTTTCAATCATTCTATTTTAGCTAGGGATCTAAAGCCCTGTTCTTAATTAAATTAAAAATTGAAAATTGATAAAATTGCACTATTTAGACAAAATAAAAATTTTAATGGGCCTATATAGGCCAAATTTCAGCACAGTGTTTACATTTTTAAAAGTTTAATGCCACCGAATATAAAACATGTAATTTGTCATGTGAATAATGTAAACATTTGAAATATGCTGCCTCAAAATAAATATTAGGGTTGCCACAGGTCAGGGAATTCTAAAAAGTCAGGAAATGTTAGGGAACTCAAGAAACCAGACAGATCAGTCAGGGGCTTTTCGATAAACTAAAGTTGAAGTAAATTTGATTATTTTGTTGAATATTCCATAATTTTGTTCAAAAGTTATTCTTTTTTATTGAAGTCAACTGTTTTTGCTAAAATTTTGTTTTTGAAAAGTTGGAAATTCAACTATTTGTTCGAAAATTTCTGTATTTTGTTGAAAATTAATATTTTTTGGTAGAAAATTAATCTTATCGGTAGTAATTATTATTATGGGTAATTTGACTTATTGGTCGAAAATTCATTTCTTTGGTAGAAAATTCAACTATTGGGTTGAAAATTTGTTTAAAAAATCAAATATTTGTTTCAAAATTATTGTGTTCTGTTAGAAATAAATCTTCGTTGGTTGAAAATCTATCTTTTTGGCTGAAAATTAATTTTCTCATTGAAAACTAATCTTTTTTTATAGAAGTTTAATCTTCTTGGTTGAAAATTTATCTGTTTAGTTGAACATATATTTTGATTGCAAATTAATTTTTTTTATTGACAATTCAACTATTCTGTTTTAAATTGAAATTTACCCGTTTTAGGTCAAAAATACAACTATTTGGTTAAAAATTTGTCTTTTTTGGTACAAAAGTAGTTTTATTATATGCAACTTCATCCTTTTAGAAAAAAATTCATTTTTTTGGTTGAAAATGTACCCATTTTGTTCAAAATTTCTCTTTTTTTGTTGAAAATTTATCTTCTTCAGTTAAAAATGTGACTATTTGGTTTAAAATAAATTTTCTATGTTGAAGATTCATCGCTTTAGTTAAAAATTAATTTCTTTGTTTGAACATTTAACTAATTTATTGAAAATTCGCTTTTTCAGTTATAAATTTTTTTTGGTAGCTGAAAATGTAACTATTTCGTTTTTGTTTCAAAATTCTCCAGAATTTTTAAAAAGATCCTTTTTTGTTAAAAACTCATTTATTTTCTTGAAAACTCGTTGATATTTTTTGGTTAAAAATGTAACACTTTTGTTGCAAATTCGTAGTTTAATTCAACTATTTTAATTTAAAATTTTTTTTTGTTGAAATAACAACTATTAAATTTTTTGTTGAGAGTTCATTTTTTTAGATCGAAGATTCACCATTTCATTTGAAAATTTAAGTATTTTGTTAAAAAATTCTGTATTTTGTTGAAAATTATCTTTTTTGTTAGAAAATTAATCTTATTGGTAGAGAATTTAACTTACTGGTAGAAAATTCATTTCTTTGGTTGAAAATTTAACTATTAGGTTGAAAATTTCTTTAAAAAAACAAATATTTCTTTCAAAATTATTATGTTATGTTAGAAATTAACCTTCATTGATTAAAACTTTATCTTTTTGGCTGAAAATTAATTTTTTTTATTGAAAATTAATCTTTTTTGATAGAAGTTTAATCTGCTTGGTTGAAAATTTATCTGTTCAGTTAAACATATATTTTGATTGCAAATTAATTTTTTTATTGAAAATTCAACTATTCTGTTTTAAATTGAAAATGTACCCGTTTTAGGTCAAAAATACAACTATTTGTTTAAAAATTTGTCTTTTTGGTAGGAAACTAGTTTTAGCATTTGAAACTTCATTCTTTTGGACAAAAATTCATTTTTTGGGTTAAAAATTGAACCATTTTGTTGACATTTTTTTTTAAGTTATCTTTTTCAGTTGAAAATGTAACTACTTGGCTAAAAATAAATTTTCTATTTTGAAGAATCATCGCTTTAGTTAACAATTAATTTCTTTGGTTGAGCATTTAACTAATTCATTGAAAATTCGCTTTTTCAGTTATACATTTTTTTGTAGCTGAAAGTGTAACTATTCCATTTTTGTTTAAAAATTCTCGAGAATTTTTAAAAAGATCTTTTTTTTGTGAAAAACTCATTCATTTTCTTGAAAACTCGCTCATATTTTTTGGTTAAAAATCTAACTCTTTTGTTGAAAATTCGTAGTTTAATTCAACTGTTTTTAGTTTTTAAAAAATTTTTGTGGAAATCTTACACTTTTTGTTGAGAATTCATTTTTTTTAGATCGAAGATTCTTCATTTTATTTGAAAATTTAACTATTTTGTTGAAAATTCCCTTTTACTTAATTGAAAATTAATTTTTTATAATTGAAAATTTAATTCGTCCATTTTTGGTTCAAAATTAACTTTTTGAGTTGAAAATTCGAAAAGTTGCCTGCTTTGCCGGCTGCCACTGGGTCGAAATGTCAATCGATTCTCAAACATAACCTCAAATTTGGCTCATTATACTTATTTTCTTGGGAGTGAAAGATCGTACCCACAAAAAAGATGATAAAAATTATTGGACGTAATTTTTATACTTGAGAAATATAATAATTATTAATTTTGCGCCTTGGCCTAATTTTTTGCCCCCACCACAGGAAATCTGACGTAATCTCTGATTGCGCAATCCTATAGAATTTTTCAACTAAATAAAATATTTCAAATAATCAAAATCCAAAATGAAATCTCACAATTTTGATAACAATAAATTCAAAGTCAATATCACTGCTTTTTTATATATTTTTTATACGCAATTACAAAGGGCAATCCCTAAATGGAGCCCCCGCCCGCCGGCAAACAAAATTCGAAATTATATTTTGTTTTATGTCAAATACTTACAATTTATAATACTCTTTGAAACAAATCGAAAGCTTTGTTCCTTAGCCGTTTTCCCAGAAAAATTTTCACGAAGACGAGCGATATAAGAATAAACGTCCTTGGTTGAGAGACTAACAGCGTAGAATGAAATATTTCATAGCGTGTACACGGTACACATAACTGGTAATTTTACCCCGAGAAATCTTACAGGAAAATTAAGATTGAAAAATATACCTAAATTGTGTGCTGCTTTCGAATTTAAATAAAGAAACGATAGAAAAAACAAACTGGGAATTTGCTTATGAAAGAGATAATTTACTTCTGGTAAAAACGACAATTTAATTCCCAACAAAATATAGTTTCTACGTTGTGTATTCTCTTGCGGCATATTTTGTGCGGTATTATAATTTTCTGTTCTCGCATATTTTTCTGCATTTTAATTTTTTTCTTAACCCTAGAAGTCCACACTGGGGGCCATTGGACCCCAGCGCTTTTTCATTTGAGTGTTCCTTTTAAACAAAGATCAATATCGATGTTTCGACCCAATGTAAATTCGTTTTAGGTATCTGAGGACAGGTCACATAGGTTGGCGTCGTCAGTTAGTCCTCAGGTAGGAACCAAGGTAGAGGCAAAACGTGAGTGGGGGCCATTGGACCCCAGTGTGGACTCAGTGTAACTTTTTCGTACGATAAGTGAAATTTTCTTTTTAATTATTTTTGGTTTCTTTCTTTGCAAAATTATGTGAGAAAAGCAAGTTTTCAATGAAATATTACTTTAAAAATAGTATATTACATTTCTGGGTTAAAGTGGTCTATAAGGCTAAATTGCGGCTAAACTCGGGTCGGCTGCGCTTCTTGCCAACGTGCGATGTGTGACGATCACCGGTCGGGTCGCTGCACTGACTGTGCGTCTGCACACGAATAACATTTATAAATTGAAAACTAAAAAAAACAATAAAGACAATTTATTTTTACTTTTTTGAACTGTTGAAACAATTCTTTTGTATATTTAGGGCACATAAAATAAAAATACCGTTTTTGTACTTTTGAATTTTCTCATTTTTCATCCCTCCGAATAATTCAACTTTTTGAAAGGAATTGTAATGGAATTTTTTTTTTCTGGTTCTCCAACATTTCATCTTCAAAACGCTAGGAGAAATTGAAAAAAAAATTAAACTCGATTTCCGTAATTTTACGCTTTTTTTCTTCGGACTCTTTTTGCGAAAAATTGATTATAAAGCATATAAAATTTTTTTTATAGAACTTTTGTTCCTAAGATACTCTAAACATCCCCAGGATAAGATTATGACCATCATTGTTGACAAAAATAATTTTGTGAGGCGTAGGGCACATCTTGAACTTGATGGGGGCCACTGGATCCTAGTGTGGACTCGATGAGTGCTTAAATATGTGTGGACTTCTAGGGTTAATTTTACCAGAGTCTAATTTTCTACGTTTCGTATTCTCTTCCGGCATATTTTGCCGAATTTAAATTTTTTCTTCTGACATATTTTTGGACGAGTTTTAATTTTCTCTTCCGGCATATTTTGGCTAATTTTAATTCTGTCTTCCCTTTAATTTTTCCGGATTTGAATTTTCTATTCTGGCAAATTTTACGGAAGTTGAATTTTGTTAGGATCAAATTTGAATTCTTAGGAATTCTATAGAATTTATCTAGAATTCTGTGACCAGGGATAAAATACCTTATCATAGATTATCTTCTAAAAGGAGGGACGCTGGGGGCGAATATGTAACTTTTTCATTTTCACTTCTACTTCCACTTTTTCAAAATTCACGTCCGTTGTATTTTTATCTTAACATTTTAATTATAATAATTTTTAAAAAATGAACGTTAGGGGAGGGGGCAATTATAAATTATTTTAAAGTAATTGTAAAAATATTGAAAGATACTGTATTTCAGTAACGTTTAAAAAATTTTTTCGTTGAAAAAATTGCGTTGACGACAAAATATGCCGGAAGAGAAAATTAAAATCCGGAATATTTTGCCGGAGGACAATACTCGACCTAATTTGAAAGTTTAATTTTTCACTATAAGAAACTTACAAAGAAGGAAAATATCAGAATTAGAATCTACAACTATTTATTATTGCCATGCATGAAAAAACTTAATTACCTAGTAATTATTATTTAAAATGTGCAAGCAATTATTTCTTGATATTATTCAAATTAGAAAAATATTCATCTATTTTTTTTACCTAGGCTCTTTTTTTATTTGGCTATTATGAATAAACAAATTAAATTTTTTAGGAAATTTTAATTTATAATTACTCAATAAAAATAATCTCTATAGATATATCTACCTCCAATAAATGAATCTTTTGTTTTTGAACATCAAAAGCTTTATTATATGTAGTTCCTTAAATTATTATAGCATATTCCAATCACGAAATAGATTTTCAAATTATTCTTGTAACATTTGGGATTATATCCCAATTTGTTCAAATTCGGCTATAATGTATTTGGAATTATTCAACAGGAAATAAACAAATATTTGAAAAAGTTGAACAAATCCGGCCTTTTTTGCTGGAAGACACTAATCGGCTTAATTTTAAATTTAAATTTTTTACTAAAAGAAAATTAAAAAGCAGGAAAATATCTGAATTAGAATCTGTACCTATTTATTATTGCCTTACATGCGGTCATTATTATTTACCACGTGGAAGTAATTATTTCGCGATATGATTTAAATTAGAAAAAACAATAAAAATGCCAATGAAAAAACAAATATTCTTTGAAGTAGTTCGGGGTAACATAGCCTATATTTTCAAACTTTTGATCATGAAAGAAAATTTGAAAGCATGATAGTAATAGAATTAAAATATATTTTTTTCCTTTTTTTATTTAGCTATCATGAAAAAACAAGTTCCATTTTTAAGGCAATTTTAATTTCTAATTACTGAAAAAATCCCTATACATATATATTTACCTGTAATAAATAAAACTTTCCTTTTCGAACATCAAAAGCTTTATTACAATTCATACAAATTTTATGGCAAATTCCAGTCACAAAACAGATTCTTAAATTGTTTTAATATTTGGGATTAAATCACATATCATGAACTTAATACTAACAATTTAATTAATCGTTTGATATCGCTGAGAGTTATTTCATATCGCATATAAAAAATCTTAAAGATTCTGTTGCATAATAATAATAATTCATTATTTCTAGCACAATTTGTTACAATCTGGCTAATAAAATGTATTAGAAATTATATAAGAGGAAATAAATAAATATTTGAACAAGTTTAACAAATTTATAACATCATTATTATATGCACGATTAAAACTATAATATGAGAATTACATTTCATAAATTTGATAAATTCCATTAGTTATTTTCGATAAAGTATACCACAATTTACCTAAAATCAGATATATATCGATAAAATAGCAATTTGAAAAAAAGATGTCTTTCTTTTCAATTTTTGTGTATTTTTTACTTTCGTTTTATTACTTTTTTAAATGTTCGTTTTGTTGAAAATTAATTTTTTTGAGTATGAAATAAACCATTTGGTTGAAAATTCATCTTTTCGGGTTTCAAAGTCAACGGTTTTATGTGAAATTCATCTTTTTATCTTGAAAACTCAACTTTTTTCTAGAAAATTCATCTTTTTTGGTAGAAAACCTTTTTTAAGTTGAGTATTCATTGTTAAAAATTCGTCATTTTTGATTGAAAACAAAATTTTTGTTGAAAATTCCTATATTTTGGGTAGAAAATTAATCTTTTTGACTTGATATATATGATATATATGAATATGTGAATTTTCTACGAAATAGTTCAATTTTCAACTTCTAAACGATAAATTTCTAACAAAAAATGGAATAGTTAAATTTTTAGATAATAAAATCAATTTTTAACTCCCAAAAAAACGAATTTTAAACCAAAAAAGAAGAATTTTTAACCAAAAATATGAAATTTCCATTAAGAAGACTTATGTTCTACTAAAGAAGGCGATTTTTTAACAAAATACATAAATCAATTCTCTACAAAATTGTTGAATTTTGAAGTCAAAAAGACGAATTATCGTCAAAATAGTTAATATTACAACACGAAAATATGATTTTGTAACAAAAAATTTAATTTTCTACGAAAAAAGACAAATTTTCAACCAGATACATGAATTTTAAACCAAATAGTGGAATTTTCAACTAAAAAAGATCAACTTTCAATTAAAAGATTAATTTTCAACCAAGAACGGAATAGCTACATGCTTATTCAGAGAAATTGAACAAACAAAAATATACAACCAAAGAGATGAATTTTTAACTAAAATTATTTCATTTTTTAACGAAGAAGAGTATTATTTTTCTAAAAATTGAGTAGGTAAATATTCAACCAAAAAATGAATTTTCAACAAAAGATTTCAGCATTTAACCCAAAAGTTCATGGTTTAACCAAGAAGACTCATTTTCAAAAAATGGGGTAGTTAAATTTTCAACCAAAAAGATGAATCTTTAAACAAAAAAATGAATTTTTTGCAATGTCATTCAACCAAGTAGTTGAATTTTGACCAAAAAAGATAACTTGTTAAGAAAATAGTTGCATTGTCAACAAAATAATGAATTTTTAAAATTTTTTTTAAATTTCTTGAAAAAATGGTAAAAAATTTCATTTTTTAACGAAAAAGAGTATTATTTTTCTAAAAATTGAGTAGGTAAATATTCAACCACAGACATGAATTTTCAACAACAAAAAATTAAATTTTAACAATGTAGTTCAACCAAGTAGTTGAATTTTGACCAAAAAGATGACTTTTTAAAAAAATAGTTCCATTGTCAACAAAATAATAATTTCTTCAAATTTTTTAAAGTTTTATGGAAACATTGGACAAAAAAAGAATTCTTTAAGAAAGAATAAAATAGGGGAAAGATTGTAAAGTCTGGAATATGAAAGCGATTTTCAAATTTATCAAGTTCGTAACGTTACGTAACTTAAATTTTCTGAATGAAATAGAATTATATTTATTTCAAGAAAATTCTACAATAGTTCATAACAGCAAAATTTCAAGATAGGCACAACATTATTCCGTAGAATTTAATAAATAAATTAGGAATTTGCTTTCTGTAAATACGTGAAGAACACAAAGTATACTATGTGTGACTCATTGTTCAGTTACATAAGAAACCCAAAAGATAAGAAAGAACTTTCTAGACTTATTTAATAGAAGAAAATATTTTAAATATTTTAAATCCAAAATTTAAGAACAATCAATTTCATGTTTTTAAGAAGAACAATGTTTTTATATATCTGTTTATACAGTGAATTTTGTTTTTATAGTTTTCTAAATTATACTTTGTTCTATTTCAAGTACTTACGGTTTATAATCTTTCTCGAAATAATTCGTAAAGCCTTGTTTCTTAATCCCTTTTCCATAAAAATTTTCACGAATACGAGCGATAAAATCTCTCAATAAAAAGGAACGTCTTTTGATGAGAGACTAACTTAGAATGAAATACGCGAGAATGGAAATATCTTGAAAACTTACCGGACAATTTAAGAGTAAAGAGAAGTAAGGAGTTTATGAGAATTAATAAGAATTTGTAAATTTTGCTACATAGTTGAATCATATTTATAAATAACACGCAAAAAATTAAATAATGGAATTTAATAGATTAAAACAGGATTTTATAATTAAAAAATAGAAAAAAAAGAATCTCTTCATAGTACAAGTAACTAATATTATGTTAAAAAGCTTTTTTTATTTCAAAAATAAAAGTTATCCAGATAAAAACTCACAGATTGGAGTTGGAAAAGTTGACAGCTTAATTATTTTTAAACCTTATAGGACTTTAAACATAATCCATAATAAAAGCAGATTTTTTGCTACACCTATTTTTCATATTTTTATAAATAATACAAATAATACACACATTAGAAAAGATAACATATTTTGTAATTATCAGTTTTTTAATTATCAAGATTAAGAATGGTTCTAGAAAATTATGTAGTATTTCGAAATGAAAGATAATTATTGTTAATTCGAAAAAAAGTCTTTTTAAAAAAGATGTTTGCAATGAAATGTTTTTGAGGACCAAAATACATTTATCTGAAATATACAACTTTCAGTTCTGAACTTAAGTATAATTTAAGTTCATTTGTTGACTATAAACTAAGTTTAGAGCGTGAAACTATCAAATACAGAATCTATATTTATCATTGCTTAAAATTAACCAGGCTTAATTTCTTAATTGCATTTTTGTTACTAAATACTATAAACCAAAAAATTCTTGAAATATGTAACTAAACTATATATAATATCCCGATCTCCTATGATCTAAGATATTTTGTAATTATTCACTTCTTTCATTTTATATCTCATACATGAGAAATAATAATTATTACTAAATTTCTAATTTTCTTTCACGTTCAGAATATTTTTTCACCATTTCCCATATATTTCAGTATTATTATCTACGTCCAATTTGTCCCCCGCCAAAGAATATCTGACGTCATCTTAGATTGCTCGATCTTATAGAATTTGTCAATTAAAGAAAATATTTCAAACGAACTGTCTACTGTTACGGAATTTTCCGTAACGGCAGACCGGTTTACCTTTCTATCGTTCTTATTGTTATTCTTTTATTTATCTAGAATCTTTATAATACTGAGAAAATATTTTTCATGCGAGTCACGTAAAATTTGAGATACCCTATATTATGTTTGACATTCCCTTTGCAAGGTTCCACTGTCATTGAAAATGTAAACACATGTATCATATTTCTAGATCAACTTCATATTATAATTATATCGAAAGGTCTAGGCTCACCAAAAATATTTGTCCTACGCTCACAGAATTTCGGTTAACCTAGACACGGCCAATATTTATAGAACTTTTAGCTTGTTGCATAATCATTTTGAATTTTAGGTAGATCGAAATTAATGAAAAAATATGAAAGTTGAAAGCGCATGCATTAAACAAGGTTTAAAAACAATATACTTTGCGTATTTGCATATTGCGAAAACATTTTTTGCTTATGATACGAATAAAAGTCAAAATATTTTAAATCTAAAATAAAATGTCACATATAACTTGAGAATAATTAATTCAATGATAGGACACCTCTGTTTTAATTGTATTCCTTTTTTCAAATTATATTTAAAATTATATCTCATTCTATTTCAAATATTTACGATTTTCGTAAAGGCTCGTTCTTTAATCCTTCTTCCGTCGAAATTTTCACATAGATAAGCGATAAAAGCTCTGAAGAAGAATAAATGTATTTTCATGAGGGACTAATGTGGAATGAAAATGACATCTTGTGTACACGAGAATGGAAATATTGCTTTGAGAATTTACCGGAAAATATAATAGCAAAGAGTTTATGAGAATCTATAGAAATTTATCAATCTTGCTACAAAAATATTGGAATCGGAATCAATAGTTATCATTGTTAAACATGAAACAGACTTAATTTCGTGATTGAACGTATGTTTTCAAATACCGCAAACCAAGATATCTTTAAGGTAATTAATAACATGCAATTAAACAAAATTTTGCTTTTGCAAAACTAAATTTTTATTTGTTCCGAAGAAGTATTTTGAGAAGAGTACAGATACAAAGTTTGTTAATATGTATGCATAATTTATACATTAAAGCAAAATATAGAAAATGCTGAAAAGTAGAGCACAAAGTTCTGAACTTTATTTCGACTATTCAAATTTCATAGATGAAATACAAATTTACTGAATAATTAGTTTATTCTAACATGAAATATTAAGTCAACGCAAATAATAAAAAAAAACAATTTTTGAATAAATCTTAACCTATCGAATAAGTCACATCTTTAAAACTGTAAAGAGTGGATCTAAATCTTACGCACTACTTCCGATATTTTTTATGAAGTTTAACACAATTTTCTTAAATCCGATCACATTATATTTTTCAGCAATTGCAAGGACTTCGAAAGCTTTCTCAATATCTGTGACAGATTTAGAAATTTCTTTCATACAAATTACTTTAAGATTTTCTATCATGTACTTATTAGCTGCTGCAAGCAGTTTTTCTACCTGTCGTGTTTCTAAATCATCGATAGAATCATTATAAATGAACCGTAACATATGTGCAATAATATCTGAATCAACATCGCTTCCATTTCGGTTTCAAACATATCTTTGAAAATGGAAGATCTAGCCGATAGAATCAATTTATGCGCGTGAAATTCCTTAGTTCCACAAATAATCTTCACGTCGCTAAATTGATCATTTTCGAAAAGCATACAAAAATTACTCGCCATTTCGCTTTTGGGACTTTCGATTATCATACTAGGCATTACAACTTTGTCGTTTCTTGTAATCTCGCAATATAGAAACCAGTGATCATTAATCAAAATCTTTCGAAGAACGTTGTCTTTATCATTAATGAACCATTTGAGCGGAAGTGAAAAATGATAAATAGAGTCTTTTGTGATATTTTCCATACTCAAACTCTCTAGAAGGGTCATGTTTAGGTCCCAGTTTAAGTAATAAAGTGAGGCCTTGTACTGAAGTTTTGGACTCAGATTCTTAGATTTGAAGTTCATGTTCATGCGGACGCATTCATCAGAGTAAAGTAGATTTAAAGTACACGCGATTTCAGGATTTTTTTGCAAAATAATATCAACGGAGCTAGTTTTACTTGCTTTTATAGAGTCAAAATGCACGGAAATCAATTTATAAACGGTTGGGTCCTTTCCTGGTGGATAACGAGCATTATTCGCTGATACCATCTTCGTCATTTCCAAGAAATCAATTGCTGCAGCCATCTTGGTGTCGGCGTTGTCCTCGAATTTTTTAATTTTTGAGCACCAGAAACTATATAAAAAAAGAAGTAATTTAATAGGCATTAATAAAAATAATTTAATAAGCAAATTCTCAAAAAATGTATCATGTATTATGTCCGGAAAATACCTCAAAAATGCAAAATAGCCGTTTTATGTCAAATTCATGCTATAGACGGTTTTTTTTGTAATTTTTTCAACATAAATTATTTTTATCAGATAAGTGAAAAGTTTTCAAGTATTTTTTACATAAATTTGATTTTTTTCATAACAATTATCATTTGTTGTAACAATTCCCCCCCCCCCCCCCTGTAAATCGTGAAAAGTTACTACTTTCTGGAATTAATAAGGCAGTTAATGAATATTAAGAAATATATTTTTTCTGAAAGACAGTTCGTAATTATTTAAACAAGTTTAATTTGTTTAAAGAAAGATCCAATTGGAGAGCATCGATTACCAAAAATCGAAAGTCAGATTTTTGGACCACTGTAGTACAATATCTCCTGGTTTTCGTTCTTGGTAAAACCACTGCTTCACATTGAAAAATTTATTTTGACAAAATCGAATTTTTGCATTTTTTAGGAAGCAACGAAAGGTACAAGAAAATGTTGAGATAGAATATTACCCCAGAAATTTACGGAAAGATTAAATATGGAAGAATTTATCAGACTCAAATAACTGTATGATATACATGTAATTGCATAAATTATTAATACCAATATTCAATCAATTAAAAAAAATAGTTAACTTAATGTTCTGCAATGTTTGGTATTCATTCAACATCTATTACAGAAATTCTAAAAAAAATTTTTAAATGCCTGAAAGCATTTAAAAATTTTTGGAAGTAGACAATTGGAAATTTCGAAGAATCTATCGAAAACTACTTAATTTTTTTACATTATTTGGAATTTAGATCCTTTGAAGTCCTTGAAAATCTCCCAAACTCTATTTTTGAATTTATATTGACATCTATTTGAATTTGTAAAAATAATCAGTGATTTTATTAATGAATTGAACTCATCTAAAATCATCATTCTGAAGTTAGAAGATCTCAAGATATGTTATAGTCTAAAGATATAAAATAGAATCCTTTAAATTTTTTCATTTTGCATATTTCATTCAGGATGAAAAGTGAACTTTTAAAAGTTTTTGTTGACTATGTTCTCTAAAATTGAATTTTTGTTATATATGAAGATTTTTTGTGAACCTTAAATTGATCCTAACAAGCAGCTCATAAAGATTTTATATATTCTGGAAATTCGGTTTACAGAGCGACGTACAAATTTTCAACCGAATATCTCTCAAAAAATTAATTAGTAATAAGAAATGAGAAATTTTCAAAAAATTCTGGACGGCTTAAAACCTTTTTCCAAATCCTTTGATATAGGTACCTATCTTTCCAAAAAATATTTCAACAAATGGGGTGAAGGTTATTATTATATTCAGGACAACACATTTTTAATGTATTTTTGCGAGAAAAAAGAATCAGATGCTTTCAAATCGATGTCTTGAACAGTTTTTTTAGATACCGATTTTTTATGTGAAAATTATTTATTTCTATTAAGTTTACACAAATTTCTTATTTAATTTTCTTCTTTCTAATTATAAAAAAAAATCTCATGGAATCTCTGGAAATCTTTGCAGTCCTTTGAAATGCGATTAATTCTTTTAAAAATTTTATAAATTCCTTCAGATTTTTTAAATGATTTGGGAATTCCTTAGAATTCTTTAAATTGCTTTGAATTAAGCTCCCTTTAAATGAAATCCTTACAATCACTTAAAATCTTCAAAATCCTTTAAAATTCGTTAAAATGCCTTAAGATCTCCAAAAATTGGTCAGAATCCTAGAAATTCCGTGAAATATTCTGAAATATTACGAGATTCCTTGAAATCTTTGAAGTCCCTTTCAAATCCGCTGATGTTCTTCGAAATCTTTTGAAATTTCTTAAAATCCTTTGAAATCCTTTAAAATATTTCCAAATATTTCAAAATCCCGTGATACTTTGTTAATATCTTATGAAATCCCTTTGAATCCCTTCATATTATCAAAGTCCTATTAAAATTCCCTGACATTTTGAAAAATGTGTGAAAATACTTCGATATCTCTTGAATTGAAATCCCGAGACTTTTTTTAAAATAATTCTAAAGCTATGAGGATCCCTTTGAGTTTAATAAAATCTCTTGAAATCCCTTCAAATACGTTGTATTCTGCGGAAATCATTCTTGATTCTCTCAAATCCTTGAAAGAAACTTACAAAAATGGAGGGAGGGGTGTAAAATTTTAAAAATCTGCACGTAATTAATTGAGTTCTCTTACGATCAGATGACATTGTGAAGTGTTGTATATCAATAAATTCATGTGTATTAGGGTGGTCCATAAGTAATAGCAAAAGCATAAACTTAAAAAAATTGAAGGTGCTTTCCAAAATATTTCATCCTTTTGATGAAAAAATGATGTAGTATGAGCTAAAACTAACAATACCTAGTTCTTCCTGATCGACTTTTAAGGCTTAATACCTTCCTTATTTTCGAGTTTAAAAAAGAAATATCACAGGGAGTGTTATCTTCAATTTTTTCCGCGTATTCGACGGTGAAATTAGATTTTATAAAAATTAATCTTAATTGGTTTTTTTCCGCAATAATATGATTTTTTATACATTAACCTAGGTCGCCAAATGGTACTTTATTATAAGTCAATGAATCCGTCGAGAAATTCGCCATCTAAAGGAAGTCCTAAATTCATTGATTAATGCATAACAAATGATATTATTCCGAAAAACTCCCTATAAGATTCATTTTTTTGAAAATCCAATGTCACCGTTCAATGCGCAGTAAAATTCATGAAAATAATACCTTTGATATTTTTGGTAAAGTCGAAAATAAGGATGGTATTAAGCTTTAGGGAGTACTAGGTATTGTTGGTTTTAGCTCTAATTCAAACAAAATTAGTTTTTCTTTAAAAGGAACAAATAATCTCTCTGAAAAGGTTCTTTGATCAGACATATCAGATTTATTGTACTGGAGTTGATTACTCTCTATTATTTACTTCTATACTTATTGTTGTTTTGATTTATGTTACTCAAATCAGAATTATGTGTTTTAGATTTTATAATGTGGCTTAAAAAGAGTCAATAAAATGGATCTCATATATTTTATTTTAAACAACCACATGAAGCCACACAATGGTTTTATTCTTGACTTACGAAAAGGTCGAAACTGTAAAAACAATTATTGTGGTTAAAGTTTTGAGAACAACGTTTTTTACATATTCCAATTAATTCAAATGACCTACTATTACCCTTGTTTAGGTTTTTTTTCATTGAATCAAAAATAATGATCCTCAGTCTAACTATATTTCGATTATCCGAAAAGGCAGAAGGTATGAATAAAATGATTCTTGATTTTTTCAGAAGTTGTGAACCAGTCCTCTAAAGATGTCGAGGCCGATTTTGAGCAGGCCGCGTACGCGTGTCTATGGATGCAACTATGACAAGGGAGAGTCCTATTACAAGCCAATGATGGACCACCTTGACCGGAAGTACAGCGGCCGTCCTCTTTTCTCCGAACCAAGAACTTCATTAGCCGATGAAATTGCTGCTCGCCGAAGCGACATCGGTAACATCTTCAGTCGTTTTCCGAAATGGTTTTAAAGGAATGAAAACGTATGCATCCTTCTCGTCCACCCGCTCGTCTCCCCTCTTCGTGGACTTGTTTAGAATGCTCGTGATGTTATGTTCCGTGATAATAAGCAAACTAGAAATCCAAAAACCACCCTCAAACCTCAAATCCCGTCTTATTCAATTAATCTGAAATTGCTGCCTTTGCTCTTGATTCTCTGTTTTTTTTCCTTTCAAAAATCTATTTCTCAAATCTTTCTTTTCATTCTATAATTGAGGATAGTGATGCATGTTGTGAAGTTTTTGAAAAAAATGAGAACTCTTTGAAACACTATCAGTTAAGACTAAAACTTGATGGAGATTGATAATCTCGATCTTGTTAGTACCATGCTGGAAGTTTTAACCTTATCTGACAATATTTTTGAAAAATTTGGAAATTTTCGGTCTGTATCACTAATTGGGGAGTAGGCGGACAAATGTGATGAATCCATTTGAGATGATTCCTCAATAATTAGAGTCATTGTCTAATTATTAGACAATGCTATATCTTAAAAAGACCAGAGATAGAAGAAAAGTTCACTATCTAACTGGTTATCCAATATTATCAAACTTACAACCATTTTAAAGCAAAATGTTAATGGGATAGAATTTGTTTTCTCGGAAACAAGGGTCAATATCATATTCCTTGAGTCCTCAAAATAATAAAACCATGTGTAGCTTATTTTTAAAAAATTTATCCATCATGTTTGTCCACATTTGGTTGATCTTTCTACAATTGGCTATACTATCTCCATATCCTAATGGTTCATTTGTTCATTGTAATTTTAATTATATTCCATTGACTTTTTTTAATTAGTCTGATACTTTGTTGATAAGGGAATCGGTTGAAGACAGCAATACCTAAAAATCGTTATATTCTCACTAATCAGCATCCCAAAGTTTGAAAAAGGACGTGCGTACATTTTTGTTGTGTTTCCTGATTTATGTGTCTATTTTCACGTTTATCAAATCCTGTTGTTGTCCATAATCATTATTGTACTGGAACTTGGCTGTTGAATAAACGTCTACTTTTCTAAACGTCTGACTTTGTATCGACGGAAGTCTAGTGCGTTGGTATAATTCGCGAATATGATCACCGGATCAATTTGCGGATCAATTAAGCACTACCATCCTTCCTTCTCTTTCTTCTCTGCTTTATAAGACAATTAGAAAAAATAGACAATAGACAAATTGAAAAAAAAATAATATCCCTCTGAGTAGAGTATATTGGCTAACATTATTTAGGAAACAGAAACATACCGATGAATTGTAAGCACACTAAACAAGTGATTAAAAAAAGGAACATAAACAACTGATCTGATTGTGAATTTACTAACAATAAAGACTCTTATTGATACTCAGGGTTGCAACAGGTCAGGGAATGCTGGAAAGTCAGGAAAATTCATGGAATTTAATACTGGTTAGGGAATGAACATACATATAAATTTTGTTAATTAATTGAATGTTTAACCTTAATGAAATTAGATTTCGAAAAAAAATGTGTTAAATTCATCTCTTGGTTGAATATTTTATTTTTTTGTTGAAAATTCAACAATTTTGTTAAAAAATTACTCTTTTTGGTTGAAAATTCGCCTCTTTGGGTTCAAAATTCTACTATTTTGGTAAAAAATTCAACTATTTGGTTGAAAATCAACCTTTTTCTAAATTAATATTTTCGGTTTTCATTCAACATATAGAATGAAATTTTTCTTCTTTATTGACTGAAAAATCGTAGTTTGTCCAAATTCAATTCTTTTGTTGTGAATTCGTTTTTTTGGTGTGAAAATTTATCTGCTATCGTATAAATTCAATCTCTTTTGGCTAAAAATGCAACTTTTTGATTGAAAATTTAAATCTTTTTCAATTGAAATATCAACTGTTATACTTTCGTTCAGAATTCATATATTTTGGTTAAAAGTTTAAATACTTAGTTGAAAGTGGAACTGCTTTGTTAAAATTATTTTTTCTTGTTTAATGAATTATTATTTTACATACGAAACATTTTTTTTGCTTCGAAAATTAATTTTTTGGAATTGAAAAAAAAATTGACTTGTATTTTGCTGCAAATTCGTCTTTTGTTGTAAAATATTAATATTCTTGGTAAAAAATTCATCTTTTTTGTAGAAAATTAATCTTCTTGGTTAAAAATTGATCGTTTTTTAATGAAACGTAATCTTCTTGGTTGAAAATTCATCTATTTGGATGAAAATTCAACTATTTGGTTCAAAATTCATGTATATTTTTGAACATTTTATTTTTGGTAAAAAAAGTAATCTCGTTAGTAGAAACTACATTTTCAAAATTAAAAATTCATCGTTTTTCGTTGACAATTCAACTAGTTTGTTGAAGATTCCTTTTTTCGGTAGAAAATTCATTTTTTTTTTTTGGTTGAAATTTCAACTATTTTGTTAAAAATTCATCTTTTTGGTTGGAGATGCATTATTTTAGTTAAAAATTCATTTCTTTGGTGAAAAATGTAACTATTGTATTGAAAATTCGTTTTTTTTTGTTGAAAATAAATTTTTAAACTGATAATGTAACTATCCCACTTTTTCTGAAAAGACGATCTTTTTCAGTGGAAAATTTATTTACTTCATTTAAAACGCGTCTTTTTGGGTTAAAAATTCAATTACTTAATTCATATTTTTGGGTTAAAAATTTAACCGTTTTTTTAAATTCTTTTCTTTAGTTTGAAATCAATCTGTTTTGGTTGAGGATTCAACTATTTTCTTGAAATTTTTTGTCTGTTTGTTAAAAGTTATTTTTTTATAACCGAAAAGTGATCTGTATTTTTTGGAAAATTCGTCCTTTGTTGTAGAATATTAATATTCTTGGTTGAAAATTCTTTTTTCGTGGTTAAAAATTTATTTTTTGTTTGGTTGAAGATTCATTATTTCAGTTGAAAATTCATTCTTTAGTTTAAAATTTAACTTTTTTGGTGAAAATTCGTTTTTCAATGTTTGAAGATTTATTTTTTGTTTGGTTAAAGATTCATAATTTTAGTTGAAAATTTATTTCTTCATTTGAAAATTGAACTATTTTGTTGAAAATTCGTTTTTCAACGTTTAAA